>CAWUFW010015796.1:0-341810 GCA_963921515.1 Calotriton arnoldi | reverse complement strand
AATTACCCAAGGGCTGGGAAAAGAGCTAGCCTCCTGCTGGAGTCTCAGGCACATCAGACTCCACCACCAACCTCCTGCTTCCTCCCTGCGAGGATTGCTATCTGCTGATGAGGCTCCTGTGAGTTCCAGGGCCTCTAGTTTGCTTCAGAGAAAAGAATGCTGGAAATCGACGCTAACGCACCTTTGCGAGCCGCTGCAGCCGAGAGCACTAGAAAAATCATTGCACTGCTGCCGCTGAGTGCTCGCAACACGAAACCATCGCTAACGCCTCTTTGCGAGCCGCTGCAGCCGAGACGCGCTGGAAAAATCATCGCGCTGCTGTCGCCGACCGCTCGCAACCCCTACAGAAATCATCGCTTCAAGACATCGCATTGCGGACGCCGTGCGTCCGCCATTTTCATCGCATCGCACCGGATTTTGTCGCTCCCTCGCGGAGCGCCATTTCTTCGCATCGCAACACAATCGCACAACGCAACAGGATCGTCGCATCGACTTCTCCCTCGTGGCAAGAAAGTCATCGCATCGGCGGCCTAGCGTGCAGAAGTGGGTCGCATCGTCTCCGCACGCATCAGCAGATCGGCGCATCATCCTCCCTTGCGGCAAGGATTTAACGCATCGCCGGCCTCGCGTGAGGAAAATCATCGATACCACTTCTTTGCGACATTTTGTTGGTTTTGCTACTGAATTCAGGTACTTTGTGAGAGAAAGGGTCGCAGAGACCACTGCTTTGGATTTGAACCTTATTTTTGCAACCTCTGAACAAGAAAGGGTCGCAGAGACCCCTGCTTTGAATTTGAACCTTATTCTTGCAACCTTTGAACTATTTTTTGACAGCCCTTCAACAGCAATCCTATTTTTGACAGTATTGTGGCTTTTACAGTTATTGGTCTTGTGATAAATCTACCTTTATATAAAGATACTTATTTTTTATAACTACTTGTGTGGTATCCCTTTGTAGTTTTCCTCACTGTGTTACTGTGTATGGTCATAAATGCTTCACACACTGCCTCTGAGATAAGCCTACCTGCTCGTGCTACGTTACCACAGGGTTGAGCAGGGGTAACAAGGAGGGTAGCCCTCTTACTCTAACTTAGGAAGAAGGGTCCCTACTTGGACAGTGGCCAGCCATTGCCAACTAGAGACCCCCATTTCTAACATTGGTGGCAGCGGTGGGATCTGGACTTGCATTTATGATCGCATACAATAATTATAGTGTACACTACTAGTGAGTGCAGACCATAACGCACCCGCATACATTTTTGAGAGTTTTTGGATCCTATATTGTGATTGATATTGCCCGTGATTGTTACAATGGGCAAGCCTATTTTTTATTGATATTGCCGGTGATAGTACCCGCATACATTTTTGAGAGTTTTTGGATCCTATATTGTGATTGATATTACCGGTGATTTTTTACCCACATACATTTTCTTGAGAAGTTTTCTTCTATCTTTTATTGATATTGCCCGTGATTGTTACAATGGGCAAGCCTATTTTTTATTGATATTGCCGGTGATAGTACCCGCATACATATTTGAGAGTTTTTGGATCCTATATTGTGATTGATATTGGCGGTGATTTTTTTCCCGTATACATTTTCTTGAGAAGTTTTCTTCTATCTTTTATTGATATTGCCCGTGATTATTACAACGGGCAAGCCTATTTTTTTTATTATTGATATTGCCAGTTATTGCTACAATGGGTCTTGCTGAAATGAGACCTACCTTTTATGTAGATGATCTGTTGACCTACAGTCTAGAGGAGCTAAGGGGGTTCTGTGAGGAGAGGGGCTTAGCAGTGAGTAGGAAGGAGACTCAGCTATCCCTGCAGACATCCCTGAGACTTTGGCAACAAGACAGATGGAGATTCTTGGAGTCCCAGTACACCTACCAAGAGAGTAGTTGGTCTGAGGGTGGCTCTGGAGAGTCTGAAGAGGAGGAAGAAAGTGTTATGGAATATCTCATAGGTGGGGAGTTCCTTGATGAGTCTAGTGCCTATGGTAGTGCCAGATTCCCCTCATGGTCCCCAGAGGAGTTGGTGGACAGGCGGGAAGGTCCCATAGGTAGGGAGTCCCTTGCTGGGTCTAGTGCACAGGGTAGTGCCCAATCCCCTTCATGGTCCCCAGAGGAGTTGGACAGACAGAGGGAGAGGGAGAACCAGCTGAAATTAGAGAGGCTCCAAATAGAGATTGCCCAGCTGGAGGCGCACCTAGCGCAGATAGCAGAAAAGGAGAAGTTAGCTCAGGAGGGTAGATTATCCCCTAAGCGCAGTTTTAATTGTCTGGACTCACCAGTGAGGGTGGGGTCCAGTGGTGGCAGCAGAATTGAGATATATAGTGATGACAGTGTAGTACACCCACCCAGAGATGTAGCACCTGACTTGAAGGAGGGGGTTGATCTACACCAGGGGATTCAAGGATATGAGGTAGCTCCATTAGTGTGCAGTGTCCCTGAGGTGGATTGGGGAACTAGCGCAGGGGCCCATAGTCCTAGTGAAAGGAGGGATACTCTACCGACTCTGGATGAGAGGTGCAGGGAGAGGGGTTCCCCGTGGTTGAAGTCCTGGTGTATGAGTGTGAGGACCGCCCAGAAGAGTGTGGGTTGAGTGATAGAGACAGTCAGTTAATGTCTCGCCCATTTCAAGAGAGTGGTGTGGGGTACATGTGTGAGGCACTGGATTGTGAGGTAAAGGTTAGCACCTGTGTGGAGCTGTGTAATCCAATTGTGGGAGAGCATATTGTGAGTTCCTGTTTTCCAGAGCTAGGCCAACACCTGTCAGATTGCGAGTTCTCTGATCCTAGGGAACTTGCACAGGAGGCAGACCTCTGGGTGAGTACCAGAGGCCATGTAGAGGCATTAGGGAATGACCCTAAGAGGAGTGGTTCAGATGTCTTCCAACCCAGAGTGGTGGGAAAGGTTAGGAGTGTTACAGCTGGGTCCCCTTGTTGTGAGGAGGTTGTAGGGCCTCACATCCTGTCTCGTGGGAGCAGGAGTGAGACTGGGATAGGTCCCGAAGTGCCCCAACCTCAGTCTCCAGGACTGGATGGTTCCATGAGGGAACATCAGGTAGGGAGCCTAGTCTGTCCGGATGGACCGTCCGTTGTGGGGGTCTCCCCGTGTTAGGTGAGCTGGGAGTGACTGTAATCAGACCTCCAGCAGTTCTAGTGTCTGGCAGTACCGCCCCAGTTGGGAGGGTGCAGAAGGCCAGAGTGAGGGGTGAGGGGGAAAGAGTCCCCAGTGGAAGAACCAGTGGGTCAGGGGCCAGCCAGAAGGGCTGAGCCTCATAGGATTGGCCATGGTGACGCCACTTCTGTCCTGGGGCATCTTCACGCACTGTCAGAGGGACAGGAGGGCGTGAGCTCTGTGCCAGGCAGACTGTCACACGACACGCTAGGTATGTGTCACCCTCAGGAAGCCCTGGTTGGCCAGGCAGTTGTTCAACCACAGGGGTTGGTCCCTGGGATGGTATGTCAGGTCCAGGTGTTGTCTGACCTGGAGGGAGGGACAACTGTAAGCAGTGTCCCGCCATTTTTTTTTCTAAGAGCACCACTCCAGGTGGGAGGGTGCAGTATGCTGGAAGGGGGTGCAGAGGGAGGGAGTCCTCGCCTCTGACCCCGGTGCCACCTAAGGGTTTTTTCAGGTTAGTAGATCAGTTGCAGGGTCCAAGCCCTGAACTGGTGGAGGGGTGTGTTTTCCTTGAGGGGGGCCTGTGTGCTCCCCAGGAAGTCCTGGTGTGCCAGGCAGACTGTCGCACAACTCTAGAGGAGTGTGTTTTCCTTGGGGGGAATTGGTGTACGCCCCAGAAGTCCTGGGTTGCCAGGCACAGGTCCAGCCTAAGGGTACAGACCCTGGGTTAGGGGGCCAGGTTCAGGGTGTCCCCCCTGACCTGGAGGAAGGGGCAACTGCTAACGGTGCCCCTACCAGTTTGTGTTATGGGGGCACCTCTCCAGGTGGGAGGGTGCCAGGCCCCAGTAAAGGGGGCGGGGAGAGGGCAGCCTCACCCCTGAACTCCGCCCAGTCTAAGGGTACAGACCCTATGCTGGGATACCAGTTGCAGGATAGAACCCCTGAACTGGTGGGCGAGTTATGCAGGACACCTGCCACAGGTGCCCTGACAATTCTGGAAGGGGGTACAGCTCCCGGTGAGAGGGTACAGGGCCCCAAAGAGGAGGACCGGGTGTGGGGGAGCCCACCCCAGTCTCTGGCCCCGCCGCTGGGTACAGGCCCAGGGCTGGTGGGTCAGTGTCAGGATGCGTTGCCTGACCTGACAGGAGGGAGAGTGGACAAAATGTGCCAGACACCTGGGGTTACTGCCCCTCACTCTCTGATGCCAAAAAACGTTTGAGAGCCCTGAGAGGTATAGGGCTTGGAGTTCATCACTGACTACTGTCAGTGACTACTGGGACTTGTTGTTTATCTGTTGGGACACACCTGGGGGCCAGTTAAGGTTAGATGCTGCACAGGTGGTGTCCACAGGTGAGGGGAAGAGTTCCCCATTGGTTATCTCAGTGGGCCCTTGGAGTGTGGACACAGGAATCCACCAGGGTTCAGATTGGAGTAGAGCTGGCATATGCCCCTGCAGTTGCGGGTCAGTTCCGTGTTCTATCGCCCGAAGCAGGGAAGCCCATCAAAGTAGTGATTGGTCTACCCTGCGTTTTGGCCAGAAGGGGGTTGTGTTGGAAATGGCCCTTTTTGCAGGGTCACCCCTAAACTTTTTGCCTGCCTCCTGGATTTTTGCTGACTTGTTTTTGTTGGTTTTATGACTCTGGGCACTTTACCACTGCTGTTCAGTGCTAAAGTGCATATGCTCTCCCTTTGTAAATATGTCTATGTGAATTGGTACATCCATGATTGGATTATTTGGTTTATCTGTTAGTCCCTAGTAGAGTGGCCTGTGTGTGCCCAGGGCTGGTAAACCAAATGCTGCTGGTGGGCATGCAGCGCTGGTTTGCGCCACCCACAGAAGCAGCTTGTAAAGTGTGTCTCAGACCTGCCACTGCAGAGTCTGTGTGCAGTCCAGAACTGCCATCTTGGCTGTGAAGTGCACCCACTTCCCAGCCCCTGAACCTTCCCTTGGCATCATGTAAGTCACCCCTATGGTAGGGTGCATTGCATGTGTAAGGTAGGACATGCCTTGGTGTGTGTAGCATGTCCTGGTAGTGAATTACACCCAATTTCGTTTTTCACTACTGTAAGGCTACATGTTCCTCATAGGCTAGAATGGGCAGTTTGACTATTACATTCTATAGTCCTAACTGACCCCAGGAACATGGTAGAAAAACGAATTTAGTATGCCTGAGCTCAGAATATTAAAATACACCTTTTAGTGAAGTTTATTTTTATATTCTGTGTTTGAAAATACCACTTTTAGAAAGTAGGTATTTTCTTGCCTAAGCCTTCCAGTGTGCTCTGCTGTTATGTGTATTGGCTGTCTCGTTTTGGAGGGGCAGGGCAGGCTGAGTCAGACCTGGGTTGAATAGAGAGATCTGCATTTAGAGTTTGGGGAGGGGTGGCTCCTTGACCTGAATAGGGCTGTGCCTGGCAAGGTGAATGCTGGCTCCACCTCCTACTGTGTGTCTGCTAGCAGACCCCCTCTTTCTGAAAGGAAGGATGCAGCCTGGTAAACAAAGTGCTCCAGGTCTGAGCAGAACTGGTTCTGGCTAGGTTCAGTGACTTGTAGCTTCTGAGAACAAAGACTTTTGGGGTATAAATATCAGCGCTCAAACCCCTACAAATTGTATAGCCCCTGGATCTGAAGAGGAAACTCTGTCCGTGCCACTGGAGGAATCTGCAGGAAGTGACTGTTCTTGTGCTTGTGTGTTTTTCTTGCACTGGCCTGCAGCAGGATCTGCAGGAAGTGACTGTTCTTGTGCTTGTGTGTTTTTCTTGCACTGGCCTGCAGCAGTGACCACTGGACCTTGAAGAAGAGAGAAAAGGACTTTTGAGAGAACTTTTATTTTTGTTACAGCAATTACCCAAGGGCTAGGAAAAGAGCTAGCCTTCTGCTGGAGTCTCAGGCACATCAGACTCCACCACCAACCTCCTGCTTCCTCCCTGCGAGGATTGCTATCTGCTGATGAGGCTCCTGTGAGTTCCAGGGCCTCTAGTTTGCTTCAGAGAAAAGAGTGCTGGAAATCGACGCTAACGCACCTTTGCGAGCCGCTGCAGCCGAGAGCGCTAGAAAAATCATCGCGCTGCTGCCACTGAGTGCTCGCAACACGAAACCATCGCTAACGCCTCTTTGCGAGCCGCTGCAGCCGAGACGCGCTGGAAAAATCATCGCGCTGCTGTCACCGAGCACTCGCAACCCCTACAGAAATCATCGCTTCAAGACATCGCATTGCGGACGCGCTGCGTCCGCCATTTTCATCGCATCGCACCGGATTTCGTCGCTCCCTCGCGGAGCGTCATTTCTTCGCATCGCAACACAATCGCACAACGCAACAGGATCGTCGCATCGACTTCTCCCTCGCGGCAAGAAAGTCATCGCATTGGCGGCCTAGCGTGCAGAAGTGGGTCGCATCGTCTCCGCACGCATCAGCAGATCGGCCCATCATCCTCCCTTGTGGCAAGGATTTAACGCATCGCCGGCCTCGCGTGAGGAAAATCATCGCTACCACTTCTTTGCGACATTTTGTTGGTTTTGCTACTGAATTCAGATACTTTGTGAGAGAAAGGGTCGCAGAGACCACTGCTTTGGATTTGAACCTTATTTTTGCAACCTCTGAACAAGAAAGGGTCGCAGAGACCCCTGCTTTGAATTTGAACCTTATTCTTGCAACCTTTGAACTATTTTTTGACAGCCCTTCAACAGCAATCCTATTTTTGACAGTATTGTGGCTTTTACAGTTATTGGTCTTGTGATAAATCTACCTTTATATAAAGATACTTATTTTTTATAACTACTTGTGTGGTGTCCCTTTGTAGTGTTCCTCACTGTGTTACTGTGTATGGTCATAAATGCTTCACACACTGCCTCTGAGATAAGCCTACCTGCTCGTGCTACGTTACCACAGGGTTGAGCAGGGGTATCAAGGAGGGTAGCCCTCTTACTCTGACTTAGGAAGAAGGGTCCCTACTTGGACAGTGGCCAGCCATTGCCAACTAGAGACCCCCATTTCTAACATCTGTGATCCGTTGGCCAGCTTAGGTTCTGTTGAAAGCGGGATTACATGGAGGACAGCTATGCAGGGCAATCAACAGTTATCACAACACCCTATGTCCATGCCTGAGTACATGGAAAAGGCATCCAAAAATCTTGAGGCCAGCTAGGAGCTTCAGAAGCACTGGCTCCCCGGGAGGTTGGGGGTGTGGCCGAGCTGTTTGCCAGGGACAGTTTCGGACAATTTTGTTACAGGGGTCGATATTGCAGCTATTCTGCAAAAACGGTCCTGTAACAAAAACGCCCCCCAGGGGACCGAAACCGGCCCCCCACCTGGCGGTCCACTGGGGAAATGCCCAGTGCCCGCTACGGCCAGAACAGCCCTGGGTCCAGAAGGGACTGTTCACAGGGGACGGTACGCAAGAAACGGTCCACAAGTCACTGTTCACAAGGGACGGTCCACAAGGGACTGTCGGTCCACAAGGAACGGTCGGTCCACAAGAAACGGTCCACAAGGGACTGTTCACAAGGGACTGTCCACAAGGGACGGTCCACAAGGGACGGTCCTCAAGGGAAGGTCCACAAGGGACTGTTCACAAGGGATGGTCCTGAAGGGATGGTACACAAGGAACAGTCCACAAGGGACAGTCCACAAGGAACGGTCCACAAGGGACTGTTCACAAGGGACGGTCCACAAGGGACTGTCGGTCCACAAGGGATGGTCCACAAGGGACGGTCGGTCCACAAGAAACAGTCCACAAGGGACTGTTCACAAGGGACTGTTCACAAGGGACGGTCCACAAGGGACGGTCCTCAAGGGAAGGTCCACAAGGGACTGTTCACAAGGGATGGTCCTCAAGGGATGGTACACAAGGAACAGTCCACAAGGGACAGTCCACAAGGAACGGTCCACAAGGGACTGTTCACAAGGGGCTGTTAACAAGGGACGGTCCACAAGGAACGGTCCACAAGGAGCAGTCCACAAGGGACGGTCCACAAGGGATGGTCCACAAGTCACTGTTCACAAGGGACGGTCCACAAGGGACGGTCGGTCCACAAGAGATGGTCCACAAGGGACGGTTGGCCCACAAGGGATGGTCCACAAGGGACGGTCGGTCCACTAGGGACGGTCCACAAGGGACGGTTTATAAGGGACAGTACTTTAGGGACGGTCCACAAGGCACTGTTCACAAGGGACAATCCACAAGGGACTGTTCACAAAGGACGGTCCACAAGGGACTGTTAACAAGGGACGGTCCACTAGGAACGGTCCACAAGGGATGGCCCACAAGGGACGGTCCACAAGAGATGGGCCAGGAGGGACGGTCCAAAAGGGACGGTCCTCAAGGGACAGTCCACGAGGGACTGTTCACAAGGGATGGTCCACAAGGGACGGTCGGTCCACAAGGGATGGTCCACAAGGGACGATCGGTCCACAAGAGACGGTCCACAAGGGACGGTTTATAAGGAACAATACTTAAGGGACGGTCCACATGGTACTGTTCACAAGGGACGGTCCACAAGGCACGGTCCATATGGGGCTGTTCACAAAGGATGGTCCACAAGGGACTGTTAACAAGGGATGGTCCACAAGGAATGGTCAACAAGGGATGGTCAACAAGGGATGGTCCACAAGGGATGGTCCACAATCACTGTTCACAAGGGACTGTCCAAAAGGGACAGTCCACAAGGGACCGTCGGTCCACAAGGAATGGTCCACAAGGGACTATTCATAAGGGATGGTCCTCAAGGGATGGTACAAAAGGAACAGTCCACAAGGAATGGTCCACAAGGGACTGTTCACAAGGGATGGTCCTCAAGGGATGGTACACAAGGAACAGTCCACAAGGGACGGTCCACAAGAGACAGTCCACAAGGGACGGTCCTCAAGGGATGGTACACAAGGAACGGTCCACAAGGGACTGTCCATAAGAGATGGTCCACAAGGGACCGTCGGTCCACAAGGAATGGTCCACAAGGGACTGTTCACAAGGGATGGACCTCAAGGGATTGTACACAAGGAACAGTCCACAAGGGACGGTCCACAAGAGACAGTCCACAAGGGACGGTTCACAAGGGACGGTCCTCAAGGGATGGTACACAAGGAATGGTCCACAAGGGACTGTTCACAAGGGACGGTCATCAAGGGACGGTCCACAAGGAATGGTCCACAAGGGACTATTCACAAGGGACGGTCCACAAGGGACGGTCGGTCCACAAGAAACGGTCCACAAGGGAGGGTTTATAAGGGATAGTACTTAAGGAACAGTCCACAAGGAATGGTCCACAAGGGACTGTTCACAAGGGATGGTCCTCAAGGGATGGTAGACAAGGGACGGTCAACAAGAGATGGTCCGCAAGGGACTTTCCTCAAGGGTCTGTTCACAAGGAACGTCCATCAAGGGACGGTCCATCAAGGGACGGTCCACAAGGGACTGTTCACAAGGGATGGTCCTCAAGGGATGGTCCACAAGGGATGGTCCACAAAAGACGGTCCACATGGGACTGTTAACAAGAGACTGTTCACAAGGGACGGTCCACAAGGGACGGTCCTCAAGGGACGGGCCACAAGGGACTGTTAACAAGAGACTGTTCACAAGGGATGGTCCACAAGGGACGGTCCACAAGGGACGGTCCACAAGGGACGGTCCACAAGCGATGGTCCACAAGGGACGGCCCACAAGGGACTGTTCACAAGGGATGGTCCACAAGGTACGGTCCACAAGGAATGGCCCACAAGGGACTGTTCACAAGGGACGGTCATCAACGGACGGTCCACAAGGAATAGTCTACAAGGGAAGGTCCACAAGGGAGCTTGGGAGAGCAGTGACCCACAGCTATCAGAGCGTGTGGCCACCTGCTCTGCTGAACCACCACACAGCAGAATCCCAAGGCCCATGTTAGGCGCATGAAAAGATCTCGAGGGGGACCTCCAAGACACCCAGAGAATATCTGATGAAACACTTCAGATTCGAGAGTCTGCACCCTCAGGACTTGAAGGTGACCATGCTCTTTCTCTCCAGCTTGAGGCTTTGGAGCTAGGTACCCCCAATGCCTGGCTCGCTTGTCCCTGTTTGTTGTGATCTGCCTGTTGACATCTCTGTGATCCATTGGCCAGCTTAGGTTCTGTTGAAAGAGGGGTTACATGGAGTCAGCTGTGCAGGGCAATCAACAGTTATCACAACACCCTATGTCCATGCCTGCACACCAACACTTGGAGCACCAGGTGAAAAATGCATGACCAGCTGAAGGAGATAACTGCACATGTGCGGAAGGTCAGGTTTACAGAAGTACTTGTTAACATACTATTTTATCACCCTGATTCTCCTCGCTAAGAATTCCTGAACTTTAAAGCCTCCGTCCAATAATCCCCCACCCGCCCCCTGTGAGCCTGGTGTCATGCTCGTTGGGTCTGCTGGGTTTTTCCTTTTCACACAGTTCACTAGCTAACTTTTATACAGTTCAAAACTTTTCGTAAAAACAAGAAATATGCTTTTGGCCTTTCTCTGGAAAGACACTAAGTGGTCTCTGTGTTTGTCCTTGCGAATCTAGGTCACAGGTTTGGTCTTCGTGGGGGGGGCTTAAACCTGGTATTGTGGCACTCCCCCTTTTCTTTTCAGCCCTAACAAGCTGACACTGGCTGAGGAGTTGTAAGGCACTTTAGGCACACCGCTAGCAGGTGGTGCATTCATTAATCACATTCAGATTCCCTTCTAATGTTGTCATCATTAGTCCAGCATTTTATCCAGATCAGTTTCTTCCAGTTCTGCTGCGCTAAGAGGCTTCTGTTGTATTGCTCTTCGGGCATCCCCTCTTTTTTGGTGTACATTCCAGACATAAGTTATTAAACCCCCTCTTGCTGGTGTCAGCCGACTTTAGACAGACGCGAGTGCCGTGTTTTGTTCTTTAACTGCTTGAGGGGGGTCCCCTGCCCTACTTTTTTGGTCTTTATACCAACACCTTGTAGCTATCCAAAGACAAAAGCCCCTTGTGGACATAGCAAAGGTGTACAGTGGCCTTAAAGCCCACCCACTGCTTACCATAGGCTGTCTTTATTGTCACTCTCAATTGCTTGCTTCTTGTTCAATGGCTCACCTTCTCCTGCTTGCATTTGTCCCTCCCCTGGAGCAGAGCCTCTTTACCATCCTGTTGATTGACTGACTTATATCCTTCCACTGCTGACATTGAGGGAACTCCTTTTCATTTTTTATTAAGCACTTCATGATAGTGCATGTGTATTCTTGCTGTTTTCATGTGCTTCTCCCTCCCCCCTCAAAAACCAGCCCCCGTGCTTCCCTTTCACCCGCCCCCTCTGTTGTTCCCACACCAGACGCGGTCGTAGCAAATGGTCTCATTTGTTTTTTAATGTTTTTTTTATGGGCAACGCAGCACCTGCCATTTTATGCCAGACAGCTCCACGTTCCAAAAATCACTTTCACACAATTTTTTCAAATTTACCTATTTAGTTTGGTAACTAAGGGCACCTGTGTCATTCCGCTGGTGTGCACGTGCAGTAATGCATGTAGGCATACATCATGGATGCACTTACCTGCATCATTGTGCTTTTTTCCTTCTTTTTTTTGACCGATGTTTTACAACATTAGCAAAGATAATAGGGCAAAGATACTGGACCTATTGGCTTTGCCAGTGTTTGTTTTCCAGAGCTCTCCCTGCTGCTTGGTCTTTTGCCTTGAAGTCTGCCCTCTCTCGGACTTGTGAAAGTCTTTGACCCTACGTCAGATCTCACTGCTCACAGCTTTACCTCTGTGGCTTTCTGTTGAAACTTCCTGCCTGCGTACCACAGATTAATAGCGCTTATCGACTCGGAAACTAAATACTATGCTTCATTAATACTGGAAGATTTAATTGAATTGTCAAATACCAAGAATCTGATTCCAGCCCAACAGACAGGCTTCTGGAAAGGGTACGGAACCACAATTAACATGTTAACAGTAACAACAATTGAGGAGAAGTGCAAACGTCTAAAGAAAAAACTGCAACACTGCTTTATCGATCTGAAAGCAGCTTTCGATCGGGTGGACCGACCCCTCTTATGGGCAAAACTAAGACGATGGGGCATTCAAGATAAAACTTTGAGAGCGATTGAAATGTTATATACTGACACATGAATTCAAATCAAGGTGGCAGATGGTACAAGAATATCCAGAAAAATACCAACTGCAAAGGGTCTTAAGCAAGGGTGTGTGTTTGCACCACACCTGTTTAATCTCTTTATGTTATCAAAAACAAGGGGAGAGCAAGGGAGAAAGAGGGTGCATCCGGATCCCCTGTATAATAAGTTTTAAACAACTATGGACGAACCCTGTCTATGTGAGGCACCATCACTGGGAGGCAGTGTTAGAACCCACTAGGTTGGTAAAAGACCCCTCACACACCAACCTGGTTGGTGTCATGCTTCATCATTAGGTCCCAACCAGGTGGCCGAATGCCCCCTGGTTGTGCTACGACGCCTGATTACAGCGGAGCTGGTATAGTGCAAAAGTGTGATGTGAATTAAAAATATCTCTGAGAATCCTTGCCTCATTTACATTTATTTATGGCGGCTCAGGATATCATTAAAAATAAGTGATGCAACTAGGAAAGAGTTAATTATCTTATAGTTGACTGTGTGTTGGGTCTACATGTTTCAGCCCGCACAGAGAAGTAAGAGGGGCTTTCGTCAGGACTGTGCAAGTAACGTGAGTGGCAAAAAAGAAAGGTTGCCACGTGAAAAAGTGCTTAGAAAATGATCTAAAAAATAGTACCTACACACGCGCTAAGGTGTGTGGACTGTGTGTCAACGTACTTACGGACACGTATATAGTATAAAACACTATGATTGAGAGTGTTTAGCTGATCGGGGCTCGGGAGGAGTTCGCTCCTATCTACGGATTTGGTATCAGAGCGAACCTGCAGGCAACCTATTCTGGTCTCTCGGCATCCCGGATGATCTCTTTATGTCCCATTTATCCACCCACCTGGATTGAGTAAACTCACACGCTTCGAGACTAGGTCCACTAACCATATCTCATCTGTCATATGCTGATGATATTGTGTTGCTGAGTCACACAGAGGTTGGACTTCAAAGATTAAATAAGGAAACTGCTGCATTCACAAAACTTAACAAATTGGAAATTAATATCATAAAGACAAAAACCATGTCACTAGGAAATAATCCCAATGCTCCACTGAAAATCAAACTAGGTAACGCAACCGTAGAAGAAAGTCAGCACTTACAAATATCTAGGCTTCTACTTTGACAAGAACTTTAACTTTCAGACACACCAGCAGTATATGGTTAGAAAAAACAGCACCTTAATACATGCCTTCGGTGCACTCGTAAAAAAACTGGATGGACCCTCCTTTCAACCATTGCTCGCGGTTATCAACGCAAGTATGGTGATGCATGGTAAAGATTCCAAAATGTTGGGCAGATTACAAATCAAAACGAACAAACGTGTTTTTGGTCTTCCTAATAATGCTTCACCTGCTCAAATCCGCATGGAATTTTGATTGACGCAACAAAATACAGCAAGAAGATACCACTCAATCAAATCCTGGCATAAAATACGAAACAACCAGTCTAGCCCTTGTGTCAGCACTTTATGGCAGTCACTGATTAATGATACAAACTTGAGCTACAACAAATACTTGCTATCTTCATTAGAAATAACTAATACAGTTGACTTATGTGATCTAAATTTGACGCATCCCACTTTCTGTCATGCTGAGAAAACTCGTTCACTAGTGGAGGATAAAAACATATTTTCGCGGCCTGGATGACAATTCAAACATACGTCACCTTGCAACCAGCAGCATACCTTCTTTTAACTTATCCGGCGCATCTTAAGAAACAGTTATTGGGCCCGAATCACAAAAGTAATCTGAGACAAAGTCTTAACTTTACGACTTTCGGTATTCACAGAAGGCATTTAGGAGTACTAAAGTTAGGATTTTGTCTCAGTTAAACTTAAGTTTTGGTCTTAAGTTAAACTTAAGAGCAAAATTTAAGATTAACTGAGACATAATCCTAACTTTAGTACTCCTAAATGCCTTCTGTGAATATTGAAAGTCGTAAAGTTAGTATTTTGTCTCAGATTACTTTTGTGAATCGGGCTCCTTGGCTATGCGCTTAGGAGAACTGCCATCCTTAGCAGACAAACCCTCATGGAGATTCAAAGGCCCAAAAAAGTGCAAGTTACGCGGCGCCCCCAAGGAGGATTTTTTGCATTTGGTTTGCATATGTCCCATACTAAGGAATGCACGACTCATATTCCTAAGACGCTTATTTAATGAGAGGGGGATTCGGACCTGCAGAACAGCTATCAAGAGGAGCCTTGACTCTACGGGCCCTCAGCTAAATTGTAAACTTTTGAAGTTTTTACAATCACATGATAAATCACTCAAACAGAGGTCCAAGGGTGTAGCTCCAGTACGAGAAACTCTGTCTAAACAAACAGTTGATTGTGAGTAAAAGACAGCAATGCAACATTTATATAAGTAAGGGACTCTGATACCTTGTATAAATTAAAATTAGCACTTAGGGGCAGATTTACAAGCCCATTGCGCCACTTTTGCGGCACTTTTCCCATGTTAAAAGTGACGCAAAAGTGGCGCAAGGGGCTTGTAAATCTGTCCCTTAATTTCTTATTGTGATGCACATGCCACTTTACAACAATTTAGCTGAAAGCGATTGGCTACAATTTAAAGGAAATGAAATAACAACATGTTGAGATGCAAGATGTTTTAATGTCGCGTATTCTTGTAATATCAGCATGCACATTTTAGAAATTGATTAATTCGAAAAGCAAAATATTTTATTGTAAACATGTTCTATTATCCAGTATTAATTGCAAAAATATTGTGACAGGATCAATTAGAAAGGCGATGTATTTTATTGCAAACATGTTTTTATTATCCTGTATTAATTGTAAAATATTGTGACGGTTTTTATTAACTTAAAACAATAAACATGAACCTCAGAACCTCGCTTCCTGCCTTCCCACCTCCAACCTCCGGAGTCGAAGGAGGGAGCTTGAGAAAAGGAGGCTGGCCAGTGAGGCACCTCCTGCATCCCATCTCTACCTCCGGCGAGTCTGGTCGAAGCTTCGAGAGGATGATGGCCAGCGAGGCACCTCCTGCCTTCCCACCTCCTACCTCTGGAGTGGCTGGACAAAGCTTGAGTCGAGGAGGCTGGTCAGCGAAGCAACTCCTGCCCACCCACCTCCTACTTTCGGAGTGGCGAAAGGAAGCTTCAGGAGAGAAGGATGGCCAGCTAGGCACCATCTGCCTTCCCACTTCTGCCTCCGGCCTCCTACTTCCTACCTGAAGGAGGCTGAAGGACCAGTGCAGAGGAGAGCACGGAGCATGTGCTGCTGTAGCCAGTGTGTCCTGGGCCCTCTGGTCGCTCTGTGAATTGCAAAATAAAGCAATCATCAGGATTTAGTGGGCTCCTCGAGCCGCTGGCCCCGGAGCCACTGCACCTACTGCTCCAGAGGAAGCTCCTCCCCGAATGTGCTCTCCGGTGCCACTGCACCTACTGCTACAGAGGAAGCTCCTCCCCTGTGTGTGCTCCCCGGTGCCACTGCACCTACTGCTCCATAAGAAGCTCCTCCCCTTGAGTGTGCTCCCTGTGCCACTGCACCTACTGCTCCATGAGATGCTCCTCCCCCTGAGTGTGCTACGCGGTGCCAGTGCACCAACTGCTCCACGGGAAGCTCCTCCGCCTGAGTGTGCTCCCCGGTGCCACTGCACCTACTGCTCCACAGGATGCTCCTCCCCCTGTGTTTTCTCCCCGGTGCCATTCCCCCTACTGCTCCACAGGATGCTCCTCCCCTGAGTGTGCTCCCCAGTGCCCCTGCACCTACTGCTCCAGAGGAAGCTCCTCCCCTGAGTGTGCTCCCCGGTGCAACTGCACCTACTGCTCTAGAGGAAGCTCCTCCCCCTGAGTGTGCTCTCCGGTGCCACTGCACCTACTGCTCCAGAGGAAGCTCCTCCCCTGAGTGGGCTCCGAGGTGCCACCACCTACTGCTCCACAGGATGCCCGTCCCCCGAGTGTGCTCCCCGGTGCCACTGTACCTACTGCTCCACAGGATGCTCCTC
Organism: Calotriton arnoldi; assembly: GCA_963921515.1. NCBI lineage: Eukaryota > Metazoa > Chordata > Amphibia > Caudata > Salamandridae > Calotriton > Calotriton arnoldi. Next base: position 325,607 of record CAWUFW010015796.1, on the reverse strand, counting down.
CCCTGAGTGTGCTCCCCAGTGCCCCTGTTACAATGAAGAGTGGTACGTAGACAGGTCTTGTAAATAAAGGTTATGGATTTATTCATCATGTTACTTCTTCAGTTACAGGTTACAGGCAGATGGTAAGATCCATAATATGCCCCACCAGGAGCAGCCTCCTTGCTGCTCAGCCCATCCACTCCAGCTGATTCTTCCTCAAGCACAAACACTCTGAACATTCCAATGACCTCACCATTGGCTGAGCAGCAAGGCAGAGAAGAACAATAGGGAGGATGCATTAACTAACAAGTAGATTATAACACATCTCCCCTTATAATGATTATAGAAAAACAAATGTATGTAAGATGATTAGACACACATACGACATGTCCAATAAATTCATCAGAAATTACCTGCCCATCCAATCTAGGAAAAATAGGAAAAACACAAGTAAAAGTGTTCCATTCTTAAAACAGTGGGTGCTCACCCACATCAACTCACACTCCATACACAACTCAGCACAGGGAATATCTCACCCCACAAACAGCGGGTACCACACCACCTCACTACCACAGGGTACCCACATCGCCTCACACTAAGGCAAAACTAGACACAGGGTATATTCACAACCCCTAAACAGTGGGTAATACATAACTCAACCCACCTCACTTCGCACAAACAGGGTATCTATCATCCCGAAAAAATCACACACAGGGTATCATCACAACCCCCAAACAGTGGATAACTAACACTACCTCGCCTCACACACAAGGCACAACACTAACCGCAGGACCAGGGACTACAAACCCTCTACTGCACTTACACACAGGGTATGACCCAACCCATACCATAACAGAGTATCCTTAAACCCAACACAATCACAGGGTATCTCTAAACCTAATACATTCCCACTAACACAGAGAACTCAGAAAAATGTATCACACAATGCACAGTCTAAACACCTCACACGAGGCAACAATCACACACAGGGTATCATCACAACCCCTTCACAGTGGGCACCATAAAACCCACCTAGCAAAAGAACAACACACCTAAAAAAAAAATAGTAAACCATTGTATCGAAATTGAGCATGGCAAACATCCGACACAAACATAAGAAACATGCAAAATAATGAGCATGTGCCACCATGAACAACCAACAATGTCTCTTATTACCACCAGTGAGCGAAATCTCACTCGAGTTGACCGATGTAACCGGCTAGTGAAACACCTCACCTCACCGATGAATTCCATTTCCCAGAATCAAACTAGAACTTTGCCTCAGCGGTTGCAACAGGGACCGCAGGATTGTTGAAGAAAACGCTTGAAATATTATCTCTCCGAATGTTTTCTTTCCTGATGCCATCCGCTTCAGCAATGTCCATAGTCCAGCATGCACACCCATCCGAGAAAGGTGATGACGACAATTACCTCCACAGCTGTACAAACCGAATGTCACACACAGCAGGGCTCCCAGCCCTTTCGAGATACCAATGAAGAAATGCTGGTTCGCTTTTAAGGAAAACAACATGGCGGCACATAGTTGACGCCTTGCTGGGTGGCTCACGGCGCGTCAAAGCAGCAGAGCGTCTTTAAGCAGTCCCAAGCTGCTTGGATACCATTACGTCAGAAAGAATCCCACGAAGACAGCACTGCAGGGCTCAAGGAAGCAGGTAGGATCGCGTGCAGGGAACCACGCGCTGTCTATTTTTCAAACCGCAGGGACAGCGGTTAAACTGCCAACTGTCCAAACTCACCCAAGTTTTTGCCAGTGAAAACAGCGGTGCCCCCAATAGTTCCTAGTAAAGCACAAAAGGAACATACAATGTGAAGAGCGAGTACAACCAATGAAGCACCTCTCCACTCAAGTAAAAGGCAGGGAAGCTGAATCTCCAGATTGATGCTGTCCCATGTATGTAGGCACTTTTGACTCCTGCTCACACGTGTAGCTCCACTGAGCCACAGAGACAGGGACACCCGAATCCAGTGCAGTCCTCCATAAGCTGGAGTGCGAGCCTCTCACTCCATGCTCTCCCTCAAGCGTGAACAAATGAACTCCTCACATTAGTTGACACACCGGAAACACAGCGAGGAGAGGAAGTAAAGCTAAGTCCACGCACGTTCACCATACTTTGTGCACAAATACATTTTCTAGGTCTGCAGGATGAAAACAGCTTATCGCTTCTGCTGCACACTGCGCTGGCCTGTAGGCTGTCTTTTCTTATAGACACTCATAAAGAGACTAGTAGGGTGTGTTTAGAAATAAATACATATATCTTATATATATACCTGGTGTGGTCTCCTTTCATTTAGCCATTCAAGAGATTATAGACTGGTAAAACAAACAGCTTTACACTCCTTCAAGACTTAGCCTGAAGGCTGCGCTCCATAGCTACCACTAGGATAGCTTTTAAATAAGGTTGTCTTAAACCTATCATCAATAAGGGGTTGTTTGGACTGGTGCAAGGTGCCCGCTATAACTAGTGGACAGCATATACCAGGCCAACTTCTCACAGATGGTAAGATCCATAATATGCCCCACCAGGAGCAGCCTCCTTGCAGCTCAGCCCATCCACTCCAGCTGATTCTTCCTCAAGCACAAACACTCTGAACATTCCAATGACCTCACCATTGGCTGAGCAGCAAGGCAGAGAAGAACAATAGGGAGGATGCATTAACCAACAAGTAGATTATAACACATCTACCCCCTTATAATGATTATAGAAAAACAAATGTATGTAAGATGATTAGACACACATACGACATGTCCAATAAATTCATCAGAAATTACCTGCCCATCCAATCTAGGAAAAATAGGAAAAACACAAGTAAAAGTGTTCCATTCTTAAAACAGTGGGTGCTCACCCACATCAACTCACACTCCATACACAACTCAGCACAGGGAATATCTCACCCCACAAACAGCGGGTACCACACCACCTCACTACCACAGGGTACCCACATCGCCTCACACCAAGGCAAAACTAGACACAGGGTATATTCACAACCCCTAAACAGTGGGTAATACATAACTCAACCCACCTCACTTCGCACAAACAGGGTATCTATCATCCCGAAAAAATCACACACAGGGTATCATCACAACCACCAAACAGTGGATAACTAACACTACCTCGCCTCACACACAAGGCACAACACTAACCGCAGGACCAGGGACTACAAACCCTCTACTGTACTTACACACAGGGTATGACCCAACCCATACCATAACAGAGTATCCTTAAACCCAACACAATCACAGGGTATCTCTAAACCTAATACATTCCCACTAACACAAAGAACTCAGAAAAATGTATCACACAATGCACAGTCTAAACACCTCACACGAGGCAACAATCACACACAGGGTATCATCACAACCCCTTCACAGTGGACCCCATAAAACCCACCTAGCAAAAGAACAACACACCTAAAAAAAAAATAGTAAACCATTGTATCGAAATTGAGCATGGCAAACATCCGACACAAACATAAGAAACATGCAAAATAATGAGCATGTGCCACCATGAACAACCAACAATGTCTCTTATTACCACCAGTGAGCGAAATCTCACTCGAGTTGACCGATGTAACCGGCTAGTGAAACACCTCACCTCACCGATGAATTCCATTTCCCAGAATCAAACTAGAACTTTGCCTCAGCGGTTGCAACAGGAACCGCAGGATTGTTGAAGAAAACGCTTGAAACACTACCTCTCCGAATGTTTTCTTTCCTGATGCCATCCGCTTCAGCAATGTCCATAGTCCAGCATGCACACCCATCCGAGAAAGGTGATGACGACAATTACCTCCACAGCTGTACAAACCGAATGTCACACACAGCAGGGCTCCCAGCCCTTTCGAGATACCAATGAAGAAATGCTGGTTCGCTTTTAAGGAAAACAACATGGCGGCACATAGTTGATGCCTTGCTGGGTGGCTCACGGCGCGTCAAAGCAGCAGAGCGTCTTTAAGCAGTCCCAAGCTGCTTGGATACCATTACGTCAGAAAGAATCCCACGAAGACAGCACTGCAGGGCTCAAGGAAGCAGGTAGGATCGCGTGCAGGGAACCACGCGCTGTCTATTTTTCAAACCGCAGGGACAGCGGTTAAACTGCCAACTGTCCAAACTCACCCAAGTTTTTGCCAGTGAAAACAGCGGTGCCCCCAATAGTTCCTAGTAAAGCACAAAAGGAACATACAATGTGAAGAGCGAGTACAACCAACGAAGCACCTCTCCACTCAAGTAAAAGGCAGGGAAGCTGAATCTCCAGATTGACGCTGTCCCATGTATGTAGGCACTTTTGACTCCTGCTCACACGTGTAGATCCACTGAGCCACAGAGACAGGGACACCCGAATCCAGTGCGGTCCTCCATAAGCTGGAGTGCGAGCCTCTCACTCCATGCTCTCCCTCAAGCGTGAACAAATGAACTCCTCACATTAGTTGACACACCGGAAATACAGCGAGGAGAGGAAGTAAAGCTAAGTCCACGCATGTTCACCATACTTTGTGCACAAATACATTTTCTAGGTCTGCAGGATGAAAACAGCTTATCGCTTCTGCTGCACACTGCGCTGGCCTGTAGGCTGTCTTTTCTTATAGACACTCATAAAGAGACTAGTAGGGTGTGTTTAGAAATAAATACATATATCTTATATATATACCTGGTGTGGTCTCCTTTCATTTAGCCATTCAAGAGATTATAGACTGGTAAAACAAACAGCTTTACACTCCTTCAAGACTTAGCCTGAAGGCTGCTCTCCATAGCTACCACTAGGATAGCTTTTAAATAAGGTTGTCTTAAACCTATCATCAATAAGGGGTTGTTTGGACTGGTGCAAGGTGCCCGCTATAACTAGTGGACAGCATATACCAGGCCAACTTCTCACAGATGGTAAGATCCATAATATGCCCCACCAGGAGCAGCCTCCTTGCAGCTCAGCCCATCCACTCCAGCTGATTCTTCCTCAAGCACAAACACTCTGAACATTCCAATGACCTCACCATTGGCTGAGCAGCAAGGCAGAGAAGAACAATAGGGAGGATGCATTAACCAACAAGTAGATTATAACAGCCCCTGCACCTACTGCTCCAGAGGAAGGTCCTCCCCTGAGTGTGCTCCCCGGTGCCACTCTACCTACTGCTCTAGAGGAAGATCCTCCCCCTGAGTGTGCTCTCCGGTGCCACTGCACCTACTGCTCCAGAGGAAGAAGCTCCTCTCCGTGAGTGTGCTACCCAGTGCCACTGCACCTACTGCTCCATGAGATGCTCCTCCCCCTGAGTGTGCTATGCGGTGCCCCTGCACCAACTGCTCCACGGGAAGCTCCTCCGCTTGAGTGTGCTCCCCGGTGCCACTGCACCTACTGCTCCACAGGATGCTCCTCCCCCTGTGTTTGCTCCCTGGTGCCACTCCACCTACTGCTCCACAGGAAGCCCGTCCCCCGAGTGTGCAACCCCGGTGCCACTGCACCTACTGCTCCATTCCATTGCAATGATATTGACTCTTTATTGCAATGATATTGACTCTCTATTGCAATGATATTGACTCTTCATTGCAATGATTTGACTCTCTATTGCAATGTTGTTGACTCTTCATTGCAATGATATTGACTCTTTATTGCAATGAAGTTAACTCTCTATTGCAATGATATTGACTCTTTATTGCTACAATATTGACTCTTTATTGCAATGATATTGACTCTCTATTGCAATGATATTGACTCTTCATTGACTCTCTATTGCAATGATATTGGCTCTTCATTGCAATGATTTGACTCTATTGCAATGATATTGACTCTTCATTGCAAAGATTTGACTCTATTCCAATGATATTCCAATGATATTGACTCTCTATTCCAATGATATTGACTCTTTATTGCAATGATGTTGACTCTCTATTGCAATATCGACTCTTTATTGCAATGATATTGACTCTCTATTGCAATGATATTGACTCTCTATTGCAATGATGTTGACTCTATTGCAATGATATTGACTCTTTATTGCAATGATATTGACTCTTTATCGCAATGATATTGACTCCTTCTTCAGCCCATTGCAGTTGTTGTTTAAACGATGCATTTATAATGTTGTAAATAAGAATGGTTATAATATACTAATGCAAGGAGACTCGTTTAAAAGGACAGAGAAGATGTAGTTCCAGAAAAGAAAGTGAGTTTTTTTCGCTTATGAAACCCTTCCAATCGAGTGCAACAAGCACAGAATGCACACCCTGCCACTTAACAGGCTCTCAAAATGTGCATTTCAGATGTTACAATCTGACAGTGTAATTCTGTCACGTGACAGGCCCCTGAGGGGCCGTCACATGATCTGAAATGAAATCATCTTACAGCCAAGGCTGGGCTCGTGAGAGCTGACACTCAGAGGCGCATCTTGGGGCACCCGCCGCACTTCCTGCCTCCTACTCCGGGGGCGCTGTGGGTCCCCTATGAGGACACAGCACAGGACAGGAGAGTGATTAAATGTCATGGTTGGAGTGCCATAGCTTCAACGCTTCAGCAGCCTGTGTGGTTTCAGTGTCTTGAGGGGAAAACAACCCCGGGCCCTGAAGAGGCAGGAAAGATTTACAGCGCTTAGAAAGGGCGTGGTGGGCGGAAGCAAATGTTGCTGAAAGAATGCTGACCCCAAACCGCTGTGTGTGCCTGTAGTGGGGAGCCTGTGCTTGCCTACCAGACGGTTGCATTTCAATGGGGACACCAGGCTTCAGTCGTAAGTTGTTCATTTAGCAGCACCGAACATTCTTGGAGTGCTGGCCCTAACATTTTAAACAAAAAGCGAGGCTGTTAGAGGCCAAAGTAGAGTATAGAGTATACTGATGGAGTAAGTGCAGGACCCCATCTTTCCCCATGCATTCTTTTTGAAGCGCGAGCACCCAGTTACTTTTATTGTCTAGCATGAAAAAGGCGGAAGCCCACACAAAACGCAATCGACTCACAGCAATTTGAGAAACTCACTACCGTTTACATAAGCATACGTCCCCCAGAATTTCAGAGCCCCAGGTCCTTGCCTCCCAGCACTCTCCTGATGTCCCAGGTTACTGCTCCCCAGCTCTCACCTGATGTCCCGGGTCACTGCTCCCCAGCACTCACCTGATGTCCCGGGTCACTGCTCCCCAGACCTTCCAGTGGAACAGCACATGCAGTGGCCTCTGTGCCCTGCTCACTGCCCCCCCCCCCACACACACCCACTGCACCTGCCTAGACCTTCCAGTGGAACAGCACATGCAGTGGCCTCTGTGCCCTGCTCACTGCCCCCCCACACACACTGCACCTGCCGGGACCTTCCAGTGGAACAGCACATGCAGTGCCTTCTGTGCCATGCTCACAGACCCCCCCACTGCACCTGCCTAGACCTTCCAGTGGAACAGCACATGTAGTGGCCTCTGTGCCTGGCTCACTGCCCCCCCACACACACTGCACCTCCAGAGACCTTCCAGTGGAACAGCAATTGCAGTGGCCTCTGTGCCCTGCTCACTGCCCCCACACACACTGCACCTGCCTAGACCTTCCAGCAGAACAGCACATGCAGTGGCCTCTGTACCCTGCTCACAGACCCCCCCACTGCACCTGCCTAGACCTTCCAGTGGAACAGCACATGCAGTGGCCTCTGTGCCCTGCTCACTGCCCCCCATACACACTGCACCTGCCTAGACCATCCAGTGAAACAGCACATGCAGTGGCCTCTGTGCCCTGCTCACTGCCCCCCCCACACACACTGCACCTGCCTAGACCTTCCAGTGGAACAGCACATGCAGTGGTCTCTGTGCCCTGCTCACTTCCCCCCACACCCACTGCACCTGCCTAGACCTTCCAGTGGAACAGCACATGCAGTGGCCTCTGTGCCCTGCTCACTGCCCCCCCCACACACACACTGCACCTGCCGGGACCTTCCAGAGGAACAGCACAAGCAGTGCCCTCTGTGCCCTGCTCACAGACCCCCCCACTGCACCTGCCTAGACCTTCCAGTGGAACAGCACATGCAGTGGCCTCTGTGCCCTGCTCACTGCCCCCCCACACACACTGCACCTGCCGGGACCTTCCAGTGGAACAGCACATTCAGTGCCTTCTGTGCCATGCTCACAGACCCCCCACTGCACCTGCCTAGACCTTCCAGTGGAACAGCACATGCAGTGGCCTCTGTGCCCTGCTCACTGCCCCCACACACACTGCACCTCCTGAGACCTTCCAGTGGAACAGCACTTGCAGTGGCCTCTGTGCCCTGCTCACTGCCCCCACACACACTGCACCTGCCTAGACCTTCCAGCGGAACAGCACATGCAGTGGCCTCTGTGCCCTGCTCACAGACCCCCACCACTGCACCTGCCTAGACCTTCCAGTGGAACAGCACATGCAATGGCCTCTGTGCCCTGCTCACTGCCCCCACACACACTGTACCTGCCTAGACCAGCCAATGGAACAGCACATGCAGTGGCCTCTGTGCCCTGCTCACTGCCCCCACACACACTGCACCTGCCTAGACCTTCCAGCGGAACAGCACATGCAGTGGCCTCTGTGCCCTGCTTACAGACCCCCCCACTGCACCTGCCTGGACCTTCCAGTGGAACAGCACATGCAGTGGCCTCTGTGCCTTGCTCACAGACCCCCCCCACTGCACCTACCTAGACCTTCCAGTGGAACAACACATGCAGTGGCCTCTGTGCCCTGCTCACTGCCCCCCCACACACACACACTGCACCTGCCTAGACCTTCCAGTGGAACAGCACATGCAGTGGCCTCTGTGCCCTGCTCACAGACACCCCCCTCACTGCACCTACCTAGACCTTCCAGTGGAACAACACATGCAGTGGCCTCTGAGCCCTGCTCACATACCCCCCTCACTAGACCAGCCTAGACCTTCCAGTGGAACAGCTCATGTAGTGGCCTCTGTGCCCTGCTCACTGCCCCCCACACACACTGCACCTGCCTAGACCTTCCAGTGGAACAGCACATGCAGTGGCCTCTGTGCCCTGCTCACTGCCCCCACACACACTGCACCTCCTGAGACCTTCCAGTGGAACAGCACTTGCAGTGGCCTCTGTGCCCTGCTCACTGCCCCCACACACACTGCACCTGCCTAGACCTTCCAGCGGAACAGCACATGCAGTGGCCTCTGTGCCCTGCTCACAGACCCCCACCACTGCACCTGCCTAGACCTTCCAGTGGAACAGCACATGCAATGGCCTCTGTGCCCTGCTTACAGACCCCCCCACTGCACCTGCCTGGACCTTCCAGTGGAACAGCACATGCAGTGGCCTCTGTGCCTTGCTCACAGACCCCCCCCCACTGCACCTACCTAGACCTTCCAGTGGAACAACACATGCAGTGGCCTCTGTGCCCTGCTCACTGCCCCCCCACACACACACACTGCACCTGCCTAGACCTTCCAGTGGAACAGCACATGCAGTGGCCTCTGTGCCCTGCTCACAGACACCCCCCTCATTGCACCTACCTAGACCTTCCAGTGGAACAACACATGCAGTGGCCTCTGAGCCCTGCTCACAGACCCCCCTCACTAGACCAGCCTAGACCTTCCAGTGGAACAGCTCATGTAGTGGCCTCTGTGCCCTGCTCACTGCCCCCCCACACACACTGCACCTGCCTAGACCTTCCAGTGGAACAGCACATGCAGTGGCCTCTGTGCCCTGCTCACTGCCCCCCACACACTGCACCTGCCTAGACCTTCAAGTGGAACAGCACATGCAGTGGCCTCTGTGCCCTGCTCACTGCCCCCCACACACACTGCACCTGCCTAGACCTTCCAGTGGAACAGCACATGCAGTGGCCTCTGTGCCCTGCTCATAGCCCCCCACTGCACCTGCCTAGTCCTTCCAATGAAACAGCAATTGCAGTGGCCTCTGTGCCCTACTCACAGACCCCCCACTGCACCTGCCTAGACCATCCAGTGGAACAGCACATGCAGTGGCCTCTATGCCCTGCTCACAGACCCCCCCACTGCACCTGCCTAGACCTTCCAGTGGAACAGCACAAGCAGTGGCCTCTGTGCCCTGCTCACTGTCCCCCCACACACACACTGCACCTGCCTAGACCTTCCAATGGAACAGCACATGCAGTGGCCTCCGTGCCCTGATCACTGCCCCCCACACACACTGCACCTACCTAGACCTTCCAGTAGAACAACACATGCAGTGGCCTCTGTGCCCTGCTCACTGCCCCCCCACACACACACTGCACCTGCCTAGACCTTCCAGTGGAACAGCACATGCAGTGGCCTCTGTGCCCTGCTCACAGACCCCCCCTCACTGCACCTACCTAGGCCTTCCAGTGGAACAACACATGCAGTGGCCTCTGAGCCCTGCTCACAGACCCCCCTCACTAGACCAGCCTAGACCTTCCAGTGGAACAGCTCATGCAGTGGCCTCTGTGCCCTGCTCACTGCCCCCCCACACACACTGCACCTGCCTAGACCTTCAAGTGGAACAGCACATGCAGTGGCCTCTGTGCCCTGCTCACTGCCACCCACACACACTGCACCTCCCTAGACCCTCCAGTGGAAAAGCACATGCAGTGGCCTCTGTGCCCTGCTCACAGACCCCCCACTGCACCTGCCTGCCTAGACCTTCCAGTGGAACAGCACATGGAGTGGCCTCTGTGCCCTGCTCACAGACCCCCCCACTGCTCCTGCCTAGACCTTCCGGTGGAACAGCACATGCAGTGGCCTCTGTGCCCTGCTCACTGCCACCCACACACACTGCACCTCCCTAGACCCTCCAGTGGAACAGCACGTGCAGTGGCCTCTGTGCCCTGCTCACAGACCCCCCCCACTGCACCTGCCTAGACCTTCCAGTGGAACAACACATGCAGTGGCCTCAGTGCCCTGCTCACAGACCTCCCTCCCCCCACTGCAGCTGCCTGGACTTTCCAGTGGAACAGCACAGGCAGTGGCCTCTGTGCCCTGCTCAAAGACCTCCCTCCCCCACCTGCATCTGCCTGGACCTTCCAGTGGAACAGCACATGCAGTGGCCTCTGTGCCCTGCTCACAGACCCCCCCCCACTGCACCTGCCTAGACCTTCCAGTGGAACAGCACATGCAGTGGCCTCTGTGCCCTGCTCACAGACCCCCTCCCCACTGCACCTGCATGAGGGGGCTAAGAGGCTGAAGGGTGATGGGGCCAAGAGGATGAAGTGTGAGGGGACCAAGAGGTGAGGGGTGAGTGGCCAAGGGTTGAGGGGGCCATGAGGCGAGGGGTGAGGAGACCAAGGGTTGAGGGGGCCAGGAGGCAAGGGGGCCAAGAAGCGAGGGGTGAGTGTCCCCTACGGCTCGTCCATGAAAGCAGCAAGGGAAGGGCACAGAAGTCATCTATCCAGAAATGAAGCGAGGCACTGAGGCAAGGGAACCAGGAACAGGTCCAAACCTCTGTTGACCATGTGGCCTCCCACACACATGTGCTTGATAAGAGGGGTATCTTGTGAAATGCGAAACAAAGCACTTGTCAGCCAGGGAGGGGGGTGGTCCCCACTCCTCTGTTTATGTTTTTTTCCAGCAATGGTTGCCGCTTTAACCACCCCGGCCCACAGGCCCAAGATTACAAATTCTTCACAGGTAGGGGAGTCTCTGTGGGTGTCATGTATTTGTACTGACTAGGCTGGTCCCCCGCTGCTTGGGCTGTGCTCCTCCCGTCCTCTGTATGGCCAGAGAGGTTCGCTTCGGCCACCAGTACTACCCAGTACTGAGGCCTGGTACCACCACAGAGTCCCGGTGCTCTCTTATAGTGACTCTTTCATGTCTCTAGTGGGCCACAGGGCCGATGTGCGTTCCCGCTGTTCTCCATGTGGTTGGGGCATCTATCCGCATGGGTGCCCTAATTTATGGGATTTTGGTGTAGGGAAGCACAGCAAGGCAACTGGCTTGTTGCGCTACCCTACGCCAAAGTGAAAGGGGAGGAATGCACTGTATTCATCTGATAGGGTGCATTCCTGCCCTTTCCCTCTGTGCTGGTGCAGTTTCGGCAGCCTAGCGCCAACGTAGGCACTCTTGCACCTTGGTGCTCCGTTGCATGCAGGATTGTTTTTGAAGGGGCACCTTCCTCCACAGAAACAATCCTAAGAGGTGTTTTCCTCTTTTTATGTGTGCTGCAGGTTGCAGCACACACAGAAAGTGGAAAACGAGCAGAAATTAACATATTTCTCCTCGGTACACCTCACCTCTGGAGCTGTATATGGAGCTTCCCCAGGTATACTCGATTTTGTAAATCTAGGGAAGCGTCAAAATCCATGGGTGTTGCGGGGGAAAACCATCTCAATGCCGATGGAATGCCTCCAGAGTGCAGAGTAAGGCGACACAGCAATTTGCAATGCATGCCCTTACTCATGATTTATGAAGCCACTCAAAGCCACGCAAGGTGGTTTTGGGTAGTTTCATAAATCGAAATCAGAGCCCTGTGTCACGCATGTACCACTTTACATAGCGAAAAGTGATGCAGGGCTCTCATAAATAAGCCCTTGGGTTTTCTTCTGCCGACTATCACGGGCCACTAGGCGTATGGCACCATTTAATCAGAGAGGCCTGAATCTGCCCCCAGCACAGCCTTCACTGACCTCCAATCATTTTCCTCTTTCCTCTTTCCTCTTTCAGTAAAAGAAATATATCTATTTCTGAGAGAAAAAACACTGACTGGACAAAAGCATCTAGTTTATGTCATTTGTAGTGTGCCCTCAGCTCCGCCTCACCCCACCCTCCAAGAATGGACCTTCCTGACCACGGAGAGTCCGAGCCTGGAGAGGAAGGACTTGCAGGTCAGGGAGCTTGCAGCAGTGCCTGATTCCTGTGTTTCCAAGGACAGCAACAATAACTGTAACAAGGACGGCCTGGAGGCGCCTGAGAAGTGACTAGGCCCTGGCACTGATGATCTATGGTGCACACCTACTTTTGAGAGTGTCGGTGAAGTATTTCATCCACTGGATCAGGGTGGAGTCTCCGATGAGGTGCAGCGCCTTCCCCCGCAGGCATCCATTGATCTCGTCCTGTGAGGTGAACCTCCTCATGCTGCAGGAGACGGGGTACCATACGTTCTGGTGGAAGTAACCCCCGGGGAACTGCAGCGGCGCCCCAGTCTTACACTGCTCCTTCACAGGGGCGCTGTCATCTGCAAAGTGAAGAGACAGGTCTGGGTGACTATGAGAGCTTGGTCAGGAGACTGTTCAGAAACCCAGGCAGAGACAGGGAATAGTAGGTGCCCCTCACTACCCCTCTTGTTTACCCTTTTCACATGAGCTCCCTTCAAAACACCTCAGCTCCTCCTCAGTCTCGGAGAGCTGTAGCCCACACCAATGACATTGCTGCCTTGGTGTGAGGAGGAAGCCCAATGAGGAATCATGTCACCTCCGGGTGAGTAAGGGTTCTTGTCCTGAAAGAGGTTCTTCCCTGCATATTAGTTGGAACACTCGACCCAACACCCAGACTGCAATAAGCTTGTGAACAGTCACCCTTCATTCCTAGTTCTTCGAGACGTACTTTTGTGAGTTAAATATATAGATAGGGAATAGTAGGTCCTCTGACCCAGGGCCTCTCCCATTGGATCCCTTGTGTGTTTATGATACAGGGAAAAGTAGAGGCAGGGAATGAATGGAAACCTGTACAGACAGCTACAGAGAGACACATGAGAGGGTAGACAGAGCACAGACACATCTGTACAGAGCAAAAAAAGACCTGGAACAGAGTAGACACAGCACAGACATGGATCTGTACAGAGCAAGAGGAGATATGGAACAGGGCACAGAGCACAGACCTGTACAGAGCAAGAGGAGACATGGAACAGAGTAGACAGAGCAGAGGCGCAGATCTGTACAGACCAAAAAGAGACATGGAACAGTGTAGACACAGCACAGACACAGATATATACAGAACCAGAAGAGACACGGAACAGTGTAGACAAAGCACAGACACGTGTCTGTACAGAGCAAGAAGAGACAGGGAACAGTCTAGACACAGCACAGACACAGATCTGGACAGAACAGACGAGACACAGAACAGTGTAGACACAGCACAGACACGTGTCTGTACAGAGCAAGAAGAGACAGGGAACAGTCTAGACACAGCACAGACACAGATCTGGACAGAACAGAAGAGACACAGAACAATGTAGACAGGACACAAACACGGATCTGTACAGAGCAAGAAGAGAATCGTAACAGAGCATACAGGGTATGGACAAGGACGTGTACAGAGCAAGAAGAGACACTAATATTAAGTATCACCCCCTCATGTTCACTCATTGAACTCTGTAATCCCCCTGTGTCCCTCACTTCCTCCTCACACTAACAGTATCATGCTTCATGTTCACTCATTGACTTCCATTATCCTCCTGTTTCCCTCAATCCCTCCTCACACTAACAATAAGCATCATCTTTTCATGTTCACTCATTGACCTCCATATTCCCCCTTTGTGTCTCTCACTCCCTCCTCATACTACATGTATGTATCATTCCCTCATGCTCACTCATTTACTACCATAATCCCCTATGTCCCTCACTCCCTCCTCCCTCCTCACACTAACAGTAAGTATCACCCCCCTCCTGAAACGCCCACCAGCAAATGTGGAGCTCTTAGACTCACTTGTACACCTCAGAACATCCAGGTCCTGCAGGCCATGAGGGATCTCTGCTCGGATGTGAGAGCTGAAAGAGAAGCAGAAAGAGGTGATAGGCTGAGAGTCGGGGCATGAATAGGAACACGGGCAGATACACGGATGCTCATGGCAGATACACAGATGCTGAAGTCAGGAAAGTCCCCAGCCTGGACATCCCCTGTCACTGCACCACAATAGACTGTTCCCCATCCCCAGCTCTGTCTTTGCACATGACTACAACCCTGCTAATTACTTACTCAAATAATGTATCTCATTACACCTCTAGACAATCACTGATTTGTTTAAAAAACACCAGAGGTAGCTGAGAGCACATCCTATACACTTGGCCCTCACTGTTCTATAGTGTTGTTTGAGTTTGCAATGACGGAACCCTTGTGGCTTCTAATGGACTCCGTAGAACTGCAATGTAAGTGTTAGAACGGAGTAAAGTGAATGAAGGATTAGAATGTTGAGTTTGCGGTAACATGCAGAAGAATAAAGACGTGTTATACTAAGCTCCATGTGTGGCATAGTGATTGGCGAGTACCCAGACTGGGTAGGATTCTACAACTGGCAACGAGATAGGGGATAAGTAACCCCAAGATCGACAGTGCTCTCCCAGAAAGTTTGCTGTGGTCCAGCAAACTGTTTGTGTGTGCCACTTGTGCCTTCGTCGAAATGCAGAATCAGTGTTTGGCATATGTGGTGTCAAAGTGCAGACCCAGTCTGTGTAAAGCATTTGACGATAACAAAAGATTTGTTGAAAAGTCTAAATATTGTGGCCAAAAAAGTGCTGGGAAGGTCACAAAGAGAGGTACTGCGCTACTACGCAGCTCAAAGTCATACATCATGCATAGGGATAATGCTATAAGCAGATGCAGCCAGGTTTTGAAAGAGCAGCAAATTGCAAGATAACGCTGCGAACAAAAGCGCTGCAAGGCAGAGACCAACCAGGTGTCAGACAGCACAAAGAGACGTCTAAAGACAAAGTGATACAGAGACAAGAAACTGTCATCTGCTGACCAGTACTGGTGAAAGAGAGTCATCATGCCACAGCACTTGAGGGAGTGACCCCAGAGCAAGGACCTGGGGTTGTGCATGCAGAGATGCCCATACCTGGAGCGGCACGCCACCAAAGCTGCCGGGAGGCGGCTCAGAACAACTCCAAAAGTCTCCTGAAAGCAAAGGACTCCAATGGAGACCAAGATGGAGGTTAAGGTTCCACAGACTGTCCAAGATGGCCCGGAGGCCAGAATGTCGCAGGGCCTTAAAGATGGTATGGATGAAGCAGGCCTAGCGGACAGCAGACAGTGTCTGAGAGAACTCAGCCTTCAGTGTTAGCCAATCTCGTAAATGGTTACAATGGCGCCGCCTTCTTGAAACCACCACCATTTGATACCGCCAAAAAGCTGAATATTGGCTACAGATGGACTGCCTGGATAGAGACATTTGATGATTTTATTGATGCTATAGAAGAAGCGGATAACAAAAAGATTATTAAGTACCTTAAGAATGTTACTAGTGAAGATGTGAAAGAAGTCATAAAGAAAATGCTGCGAGCTGACGAAATTACATACAGTCAAATCAAACAAACCTTGAATCATAAATTCAATCCAATGCCAAATGTAGATTACGAAAGGTACGCCATCAGTCAGGAATGACAGAAAGCTGGTGAGACCATTGACAAATTTGTTGAGAGACTGGATATGCTCAACAAACACTAAGTTCAATCAGTTTAATGATGAGGAAGCTATACTCCTCAGAGTGATTGACGGATGCTTGTCAGATTCGTTCAGACGATGAATGCTGAGAGAAACAAATAGTTTCTTACCTGTCGGTGTAGTTTTGCAGCTTGAAGACTTTCTGGATTCACTATGCTGTGCATTATTCCGCCATCTCGTGGTTGGGTCCGGATTCGTAGTCTTTTCTTTCTTTTTTTTTTTTTTTTGTTGTTGGCCCAGGTGGGCGGCGACGCCCCCACCATTTGGTGTCCTCGGTGACGTCGTCGCGCTTCCAGCGGAAGCTCCCACCTTTGGTCGCCATCTTCAGATTCTTTTTTCTTTTCCTCTTATTGTTTTGTCGTCTATGTCTTTCTGTTTTATCCTTTTATTTTTCTTTTGATCCCTCTAAACTCTGTATGTAGTCTAGTTTTACCCTTAACCTCCTATGTTATCTTCCTGGCGGAGGCGGGTGGGATCGCTAGTGAATCCAGAAAGTCTTCAAGCTGCAAAACTACGACAGGTAAGAAACTATTCGTTTTGCAGAGTGAATCTTTCTGGATTCACTATGCTGTGCATAGACTTTGTAGCGGTTTTGTTATTGCGGTGGTTGGGTGGAAGATGAGCATTGGTTGCTGAAAATGTGCTGTAAGACCTTCTGTCCTACTTGTGCCTCTTTGTTCATCTGGATATCCACACAGTAGTGTTTGGTGAACGTGTGCACGGAAGACCATGTTGCCGCTTGGCAAATGTCTTGTATAGGTGTGTTCGCTAGGAACGCAACCATTGCTCCCTTCTTCCTTGTTGAGTGAGCCTGAGCGGCTCCCTCTAATTCTTGTCCTGCCTGCTTGTGGCAGAGTTGTATTGCCTGTGCAATCCATCGTGCTATGGTATTTTTAGTTACTGGTCGTCCCAAGAAACTGCTTGCGAAGGAAATGAAGAGTTGTTTTGTTTTCCTGCATTCCTTTGTCCTTTCTATGTAGTGCATCACTGCCCTTCTGGCGTCCAGCGTGTGTAGCGCCTTTTCTGTGGGCGTTGATGGTTTCTGGAAGAAACTTGGTATCTGTATTGTCTGGTTAATATGGAACCGCGACACCACCTTTGGCAGGAAGTGTGGGTCCGTTCTCATGACAATTCTGTCCTTGTGTATTTGCAAGTAGGGCTCTTGTAGTGTAAGAGTCTGCAGTTCACTGACCCTTCGCAGTGACGTGATAGCCACCAAGAATGCTGTCTTTAGTGTGAGCATGTGCAGTGTGATCTTGTGTATGGGCTCAAATGGTGATTTCATCAACTGTGTTAGCACAGTGTTGAGGTTCCAGCTTGGGGCTGGCATCCTTTTTGGGGGGGGGCTATTCTTTTAGCCCCCTCCAGGAATCTTTTGACCACCTGGGAGGTGAAGAAACTTTTCCCCGCTTCTCCCCTGGTATAGGCCACTATGGCTGCTAAGTGAACCCTTAGTGACGAGTAGCTCAGCCCGCTGTGTAGTAGGTGCGTTAAGTATTGTAGTACCGTTGATTCTTTTGTGACCTTTCGTGCAGTCCCTCTTTAATGCACCATTGCGAGAACCTTTTCCACTTTGCAATGTAGCATATTCTTGTAGTGGGTCTCCTTGCTTCTCTGAGTACTGCCATGGTGCTTGGTGGTAGCTTGAGGTGTGCGAATGCTAGGTCCTCAGGAGCCATGCTGCTAGGCTGAGGCTCTCTGGTTCTGGGTGGAGCACTTTTCCGTCTTGCATTGTCAGGAGGTCTTTCCTTCTGCTGAACCTGTGCGCTGGTTCCTGCGCCATTTCCATTATTTGTGAGAACCATGATTGTCTGGCCCACTGAGGTGCCACCAGTATGAGTGTCATGCTGCTGCTCCTGCATTTGCTGAGTACCTTGTGTAACAGTGGTATCGGGGGAAAAGCGTATGCAAATTCGTTCGACCAACTTATCCATAGCGCATTCCCTAGGGACCTTTGGTCCGGTTGTCTGGATGCGTAATGTTGGCATTTTGCATTCTGGAGTGTTGCAAACAGGTCTATCCGTGGTGTACCCCACTTTTGGAACAGCCGCTGCACCTCCTGTTGGTTGAGCTCCCATTCGTGGGATGCCGACGTCTGCCTGCTGAGTCGGTCTGCTTCTACATTGTCTATTCCTGGAAGGTGTATTGCCAGTAGGTCTATCCTTAGAGGGATGGCCCATCTCCAAATCTCTTGTGCCAGGCTTGATAGCGGTGCTGACTGTGTTCCACCTTGTTTGTTGATGTAGAACATGGTGGTTGTGTTGTCTGTTTGTATCAGCACTCTCTGGCCGTAAAGCTGCTTCTGAAAGGCTTTTAAGGCTAGGAACACAGTTTTTAGTTCTAGGTAGTTGATGTGTTTCACTGCATCTTGTTGTGACCACGGCCCCCTGACGCGGAGTATGTCCATGTGCGCGCCCCAGCCCTGCTGTGAGGCGTCTGTTGTGATGGTCACTGTTGGAGTTGGCTGTGTGAATGGCTTCCCCTGTAATATGTTCTCTTCCTTCCACCACGCTATTTCTTGCTGCACTGCGTGTGTGACAACCACTAGATCTTCCCAACTCCCTGTCGCTTGTGACCACTGCTGCTGTATCCATTCTTGGAACGGTCTCATGTGCAGCCTGATATGTGGGACTAGGTGGATGCATGATGCCATCATCCCCATTAGTCTGCTCACCGTCCTCACTGTCAGAACTTGCCCCTTGCGGTAATGACGTGTTTCCCTCAGGAGCGCTATAGTTCTCTTGTCGCTGGGGAACACCTTGGACTGTGTGCTGTCGATTTGTGCCCCTAAGAATATTTTGATCTGCTGCGGTTTTGTTGACGATTTCTCCCAATGTATTGAGAAACCTAGTCTGGACAGTGTTTGTATGACTCGTTTGATGTGATCCTTGCAGTGCCTGTATGATCCTGCTTTCACAAGCCAGTCGTCGAGGTAGGGGTATACATGTATGCCCTTTCTCCGTAGGTGCGCTGCTGCTAGGCATTTTGTGAACACCCTTGGTGCGGACTTGAGCCCGAAGGCTAGCACTGTGAACTGGTAGTGATTGTGGCCTATCACGAATCTTAGTAGACGTTTGTGTTTGTGGTTGACGGGTATGTGTAGATATGCGTCTTTCATGTCTATGGTCGCCATGTAATCCCCTTCTTGGATTTGGGGTATTACTTCCTGAAGTGACGTCATTTTGAATTTTTGAGTTTATACGTACTTGTTCAGGAATCTGAGGTCCAGAATTGGCCTTAGTGTTTCGTCTACCTTTGGCACTAGGAAGTACGTTGAGTAGACTCCCTTGTTCCTTTCGTTGATTGGAACTGGTTCTATTGCTCTTTTTTTTAGCAGCTCCTCTGCTTCTAGACGTAGGAGAGCGAGCTCCCTTGCGGGGATTGGCCGGTGTATTGGTTTTTTGCCCGGGGGGTGTTTTTGGAGTTCTATGCAGTACCCGTGCTGTATGATGTTCAGTATCCACTTGTCCATGGTAATCTCCCTCCATTGTGTGAGGAAGTTTCCTATTCTGCCCCCCACCGGGGTTGTATGCTCGGTGGTTATTTGTTTGCTGTGTGTGTTTCTTATTTTGTCCTTCTGTTGACTTCTCCTCTCCCTTGGTGTTAATAGGGGAGGGTTTGGTTTGTTTGTGGAGTCACTTTGAGGTGGGCTGCTGACCCCCTCTTCGGGACAGTCCCCGTCCGTACCCGCGTCCTCGAAAGGACCGTCCTCTGGGTTGATACTGCCAATTTTGCTGCTGTTGTCCCTGTTGGCTTTGGCCCTGGTTGTTCCCCTGGTATCCTTGTTGGGGAGATTGGTGGGAAGTGGCGGGCGCATTGCCCCCTCTACCAATGGGCCGCCTTGAGGGGGTTCCTCTTCTCATCCCCCTGAATTGCAGTGCTCCCATGGACCTCGCAGTTTCATTGTCTTTTTTGAGCTGCGTTAACTTCTCGTCCACTGGGGCTCCAAACAGTTTCTGGCCGTCGAATGGCGTGTTCAGGATGTTGCTTTGTACCTCAGGTTTGAAACCTGAGATCCTGAGCCATGCGTGTCTCCATTCAGTCACCCCTATCAACATCTGCCTGCTGGAGTTCTCTGCTGCGTCCAAGGCTGATTTTAGGCAAGTGTTTGCGATAGCCTTGCCCTCTTCAACTAGGTGATTTGCCCTTTGTTGGTGTTGTTGTGGTAGGTGTGTTATGAGCTGGCTCATTTCATCCCAATGCTGGTATGCATGCCTGCTGATGAGGGCGTTGGAGTTGGCGATGCGCCAGTGTATGGCTGCGTTCCTCTCCATCTTTCGTCCTGTGAGGTCCATTCGTTTGCTCTCCTTGTCTGGAGGTGGACCTGTGTTAGTGGGCACATTTGCCCTTTTCCTGGCCGTTGCAGTGATAATGGAGTCTGCTGGCACTGACCCTTGTATGTACGCAGGGTCTTTTGAGGAGTGCTTGTACTTCTTTTCGCTCCTTGGTGTATCAGCCTTGCAGACTGCCGGTTCTTTGAAGGCCTCCCTTCCCTGGTCCAGGACGCTAGGAAGCATGGGTAGGAACTGGGACCTGGTTTGTTGAGGAAGTAGGGTTTCCAAAAGGAAACATGCCTTTGCCTTCTCCTCTTGCATTTCGACGCCATACGTTGCTGCAGCCCTTTGGACGACCACATTGTAGGCTCCAATGTCGTCTGGTGGCGAAGGCCTCGAGGGATAAGAGTCTACCCCTTCTTCTGGTGATTCTGCGTCGAGGTCTTGCCAGTCTAAGTCTTGTTCTTCCGAGGGCGCCGAGTCCCGGTAAGACTGGAACTCTTCTTCGCCTTCGGCTTCGAAGTAGTAGTCCTCTTCGCCCTGTTCGTCGAGCGGTTTGGGGTTTTTTGGGGGCTCGATGTCTTCGTTGTCGCCCTCCCCGAGTGCTTCACGTGATGGCTTCGACGGAATGGCGTATAGCTTCATTTTTTCGTCGAAGTCTTTTTTCCGTTGCAGGATGCTCGCCATCTCTGCTTCGAGCCTTCTCTTTTTCTTCTCCATCTCGTGGACCTTTTCGGCGTCGATGGCTGAAGCGCCCCTCTTCGCGGTCTCGGACGTCGAGGATGACGCCGAGCCTTCCTTTCTGGGCGTCGAGGCTTCCTTTTCGGAGGTTACCTTCGACGCCCTTGGTTTTTCGGAGGCTTTTGCCGATTGGGAGTCCTTCACGAAGGATCCGCTCGGCTGTTTGTCCTTGGTTGCTGTTGCTTTCGTAGAGTGTTTCGGCGGCAACGCTCCCTTCGAGGACTTGGCTTCACTTCTGAGAGTGTCGCTCGGGGCTTTGGCTTCACTCTTTTGAGCGTCGCTTGGGTGCTTCGGGGTCGACGTCTCCCTTACCTCCTTCGACGTTTTCTTGTGGACCTCGACGACTGAGCAGTCCTCCGGTCCCTCTGCGATGTTGTCTTCCTCTCCACTCGAGAGGCCCAGGTCTCGAAGCGATGGAGCTGGTCCCTGGCCCTGCATGTTGTGGTTAGCCCTTCTTTGCCTCTCTCTCACCCGGAGGTGTGGGTTCTTGTAGTTTTCTTTCTTTATTCTCTATTTCTTCAGACAGCCGACACGTGTTTCGTCGCAAACAGGGTAATAATCCCGCGACTTTATCAAGGCTATGTTCCTGTTGTCGTCAATTTTATTTTGTGGTGATAATTCCAACCCACAAGTGGGGTTCAGTAGCTCGCAACGTCTCACTTCGTAGTTCAACCGTCAGAGGGATCCAATTAAGTCCCAAACTCCAAAGTATCAGTTCCGGTTTCTTGTGTATTAAATCTCAAGACGTCGCTCAACGTGCCATTCCGAGTACAGGACACGAGTCGAATGCCGGGTGAGCCCGTGAATATAAAGGCTACCGTCAAAAGTAGCCAAAGCACAAGACCGAGGGACATAAAGAGATTTCTTCTCAGAAAGAAAAGTTGTGCTTCATTAGTGGATTTTCGTTTCCACACAAAGTTAAATATCCCGTCACTGGGCAGCTCTGCAAAGACTGTGTAAAAGAGAACCATTTTGTACCAGTTGTTAGAGAGTTGCGACCATGCACTCACCTGAAATCCAGGACCGTCTGCAGGGGCGATGACTAATTCCCCAACCCTCCCAGAACACCTCTCAGCGCTACTGAGGGGAACAGGAGCCCTGGCAGGTGCTCCAGAGGAGAAGGGGATTTGGACTGAGAGAAATGAGAAGACACAGCTCAGTTCTGCCACTTGGACCAGCTAAGATCCTAGTTCTGGACTTGCAGAATCACCATTCATCTTCTTCACCTTTAAAAAGGAATTTTATGTTACTAACAGGTAATGTAGGAAACATGTAACTATCTAGCACAGAGTGGTAAGACTAACGAGTTACCTCTAATGTAAATTGGCAGTTCTCTTATTTAGGAATATATATTCAGCCTCACTTCTTCCCTTGATGTTCTTTGTCTCATACAGATATTCACAACAGGGTTGATAACCAGTGCTATAAATTGGAACAAATATGTATGATAATATGCACAATTTTCACCATACATACTCATATGCTCTTATTCTGAACTCACTCACCTGTCTTTAACATGTGACGCTATAAAGGTAATACCATTGCGCTGATACTTCTCAAGCGCATCCCAAACATACAAGTTCAGCATGTGCTTTCTAAAGATAAATATCTATGTCCAAATAACAAGGTCAATGTCTTTCTTTTAAAAATAAAAGTCAATTACACGCAGACCTACTAATTACAATAAGTAAGAAATATTGTCATGATCATAGGCATAAGAAAGCATAAGACGCTAAGTTGAAAATGTTCACTTAGCTGACGGACTCGACAATTCCAGAGTCCTGTACTTGAATGTCCGAGGAGTTGGAGCTGGCTCGACAACGTGGATGAAGTCCAGACAAGATCCTGAAGAGTTAACACGTCCTCCGAGCGAAGAATCTCAGTGAAGTGAAGGAATTCTCTTCAGACGCGGCACGGCCGGGAAGGGTAAACAAAGCCAAGCGCTGCATACCGGGGGTGTGGATATTTATAGCAATGAGCAGGGTGTTGTCCAAGCGTCGTTAGCAACGTGTGCTATGACGCTCTCCCACGTGACCGGCCCGCAGGACTGTTCCGGGCTCGTGAAAGGAGTGTTGCCTTGACAGCCAAGAAGCCAAGTCGATGCGAGTGTTCAAGAACGCATCGGCTTGGTTAAATACACATATAGGTTTACTACAACAATAAAAGAGATGGCATATAAACACCAACAAGGTCACGATCAGCATTGACACAATAAATAACCCAACAA
This sequence comes from Calotriton arnoldi, assembly GCA_963921515.1. NCBI lineage: Eukaryota > Metazoa > Chordata > Amphibia > Caudata > Salamandridae > Calotriton > Calotriton arnoldi. Next base: position 302,057 of record CAWUFW010015796.1, on the reverse strand, counting down.
TCATTGGCAAATACAATAAAAGACTGCAACATGATTTAAGGGGAAGCCATGGGAGAAAATACTGCAACATGATTAAATAAAAGACCATGGGGGTGTTGACAAATCACGCAGACCATTGTACCAGCAGAGTAATTCCTGACAACAGTCTGCAAGGCGAAGGAAAAAGCAAGGGCATCACGGCACAAAGACAAAATGGCCACCCAAACGTTCCAGAAGCGGCGTTCAATGCACGCCCACAAGGCCAAGTGACCCCATCAGCTGAGGCAAATCAACACCAAACGAAGGAGATCGTCATCTAAATCTCCGTCAAACAGTTCTTCAATATCAATGTCAAGTGAAAGTGAAGAAGACGGTTGTGCCATGTCAATTTTTACCTCAGAGAAATGTGCACATGTTGGACTGGCCGCATGTGAGGAAAAATACTGTTGGTCCAAGAAAAGTCAACACGACCAACCACCAAAGTCATTTAAACATTGTCCGAAAATCACACAAAAATTAAATGGTTGTTCAATCCCTTTTATTATCAACAGCGGTGAGTTGATAAACATTATGCCTGAGGAGAAATATAATGAACTGTCTCCGTTGCCCCGACTTACCCCATCGAAAACTAAAGTGTATAGACTGGCTGCATTGACACCACTGCAAAGACAAGGTGCATTTGTAGCAATGATGAAACACAAGCATGCAAAAGTACAAGCACCCATTCATGTGCTTCAAGGTACGGCGTCACACACCTGTTTACTCAGCTTCAGCACAGCTGCTGATATGGGACTGATATCAGTGAACTAAAACATGAATGCTCATCACAAAATAGTACGTCAATTCCCTTAATTGTTTCATGGGTTGGAAAACTGAAGACTGTGAAAGTCCAATTACACATTAATGAGGACGTCCGTTCTATTGCTCAAAGACACAGACGAATTTCCTTTCACTTACAGGTAGTCATTGAAAAGAACTTGCCTCCTTACTCAAACATGATATCATTGAGCGTTCCACTGGTCCAACTCCATGGGTTTCTCCCATGGTGGTAGTACCAAAAAAGGACAGTGAAGGAGCTGTACGCATCTGCATGGATATGCGTCAAGTGAACCAGGCAATCGAAAGAAAACGACATCCAGGTCTGCACAGTGCCGACATAGCACAATTTATTGGTGCGAAGGTCTTCTCTCACCTTGATCTGAATAAAGAATATCATCAGTTGGAACTCGAGGAGAACTGCAGGTACGTTACAACCTTTTCTACACATATTGGTTGGTCTGTTCCAATATAAAAGACTGAGTTTTGGTGTGCTATTAGCTGCCGAGCTGTTTCAAGATGTCATTCGACGTATCATACAGCATGTAATGAATTCTTTCAATTATAGTTATGACATATTGGTTTCTGGAGGAACACAGCAGGAGCACAATAAAGCTCTCACACAAGTATGTCATTTTCTCGCTGATGCAGGTTTATCTTTGAATGCTGAGAAATTTGAGTTCCATTAGACAACATTAAAATTATTTGGCCATATCTATTCTGATGGGGGCATGACACCCAACTGCCAGTCCACCACAAAACGTTTCCATGTTATGTTCATTCTTTGTCACAGCCAGCTATTGCTCTAGATACATACAAGACTTTGCCACTGTCAGTGCACCATTAGGAGACTTGAGAAAGAATAATGTTTCTTTTCTGTAGTCACATGAATGCGAGCAAAGCTTCCAGAAAATCAAACAAGCTATCGAGATTGCTACTGAAATGGCATACTTTGATCCAAAGCTTCATACTGGGGTTGTTGTTGATGCTAGCCCTGTTGGGTTAGGCACTGTTAGAAATGGGAGTCTCTAGTTGGCAGAGGTAGGTACCTTTGTCCAAGTAGGGGCCCTTGCTTCTAGTCAGGGTAAGGGGGGATACACTCCTAAAATAACCCCTGCTCACCCCCTTGGTAGCTTGGCACGAGCAGACAGGCTTATCTCAGAGGCACTGTGTAAAGCATTTGTGAACACATGCCGTAACACAGTGAAAACACTATAAATGGACACCACACCAGTTTAGAAAAATAAGTAACCTTTATCTAAACTTAAAACAAGACCAAACGACAAAAATCCACAATACAGTATCAAAAATATCCTTAAAAATAGGTTATCCACTTAACTCAAGTTCCTAGCAACAAATAACTCCACTTGGAGTTATTACGACATCGTGACAGATGAAAATTCCAAACTACGGCGCCGACCGCGAGGTGCGCGGCGTCATGCCCGGAGTCAAGCAGACCAACAAAGAACAGTACCTTGGAACGATGAAAGCAAAGACAGTCCACTGCGTCGGGGAGGTGCGGCTTCGTTGACGCTGCGTGGCGTCGACTCCTTACGACCCATGGGGAGGTGCAGCCTCTGTTCCTTACTGCAGCGCAGGGGAGGCGAGACGACGGTTCCGTACTGCATCGGGGAGATAGCGTCACAATGGCGCCGAAAACACTGTTCCATACGATGACGCGATGTCGATGGATTCGGGGAGTCACCCACGTCGAGGATCGGCTCTGCGATGATGAAGTCAGCTTTGGAGTCGATGCGGCACAGCAGCAGGCGTCGGGCCCTCGTCGCAAGTCGGAGCAGCTCTCACGGTTTCGGGCAGATTACGGCATTGCTCGCCGGGGTCGGTGTTGCAATTTCCTTCTGTAGCAGCTAAAACAGCAGTTCTAGATGCAGGCAGACATAAGGGGTGAAGTCTTTGTGTTTCTGAGACTTCAGAACAGGAGGCAAGCTCAGTTTCAAGCCCTTGGAGATCTTTTCTTCAAGCAGGTGACAAAGCAAAACATCAAAGTCCTTCTTCTCCTTTCCTTGGCAACAAGCAGCCACTGCAGGCCAACCCCAGGCAGCAAACAGGCACAGGGGCAGTATTCCTCCTCAGCTTATCCGGCTCTTCTCCTTGGCAAAGGTTCCTCTTGATTTCCCAGAAGTGATCTAAAAGTCTGGGGTCTGGGCCCCACTTTTTATACACACAAATCCTTTGTTCTCTGAAGGCAGAGAGTGTCTGTACCCAGCCAAAACCAGTTCTGTCCTCACTGGTGCAGCTTCCTGGCAGGAGGTGGAGACAGCATTGTTGAAGGCAGACCAGGCCCATTCAGGTGAAAAGGAAATCTCCACCCCCTACTCCAAATGCAACCCAGGTCTATTCAGCCCAGCCCTGACTCATCAGACTTCTGGAGCCACAGCCCTCTCCAGCCCCCTGTCATCCAAAAGCCAGACATGCAATACACAAACCTAGCAGAGGCACACTGGATGGTTAGGCAAGAAAATACCCACTTTCTAAAAGTGGTATTTTCAAACACAGAATGTAAAAATCACCCACACTAAAAGATGCATCTTAACATTCTGAGTTCAGGCATCCTAAACTTTACTTTCCTATCTTGTTGCTAGGTTCAGTTATGTTTTAAGAGGTTATAAACTAACTCCCCATTCTGGCCTATGGGAACAGATAGCCTTGCAATAGTGAAAAACTAAATTGGCAGTATTTCACTATCAGGACATGCCACACACATCAGGGCATGTCCTACCTTTCACATGCAATGCAACCTGCCCATAGGGGTACCTTGGGCCTACCTTAGGGGTGACTAATATGTAGAAAAGGGAAGGTTTAGGGACTGGCAAGTGTGTGCACTTGCCAAGTCGACATGGCAGTCCCAGACTGCACACAGGCTCTGCAATGGTAGGCCTGAGTCACATTTTACAAGCTGCTTCTGTGGGTGGCACAATAAGTGCTGCAAGCCCACCAGCAGCATTTGATTTACAGGCCCTGGGTGCACATAGTGCACTGTACTAGGGTCTGACAAGTAAATCAAATATGCCAATCATGGAATCACTAATCCATAACATTAATTTACAAAGAGAGCATATGCACTTTAGCACTGATCAGCAGGGGTAAAGTGCCCAGAGTCATAAAACCACCAACAACAGGTCAGAAAAAAATACAGGAGGAAGGCAAAACGTTCTGGGATGACCCTGCAAAAAGGACCAAGTCCAACACAACCCCCTTCCAGCCTAAAGCCAGGGTAGACCAATCACTACCTTGATAGGCTTCCCTGCTTGGGGTGATAGAACATGGACCCTGGCCCGCAACTGCAGGGGCATACTCCAGTTCTACTCCAATCTGAACCCATTTCGATCCCTCTGCCCATACTCTCAGGGCCCACTAAGTTAACCCATGGGGAACCCTTCTCCTCACCTGTGGACACCATCTGTGCAGCACCTAACCTTAGCTTGCTCACAGGTGTGTCCCAACAGACAGACAGTACCCACATGGCCAATACAGAGGTGTGGTCCAGTCCACCCCCGGGGTGTGACTCCTGTCCCCCTCCCAGGGGCAACTCTGTCCACCAGGACAGCAAGCCACAGTGGCCACTGACAGCTGTCAGTGCTGAGAACCAGGCCCCAGGCCTTTCATGGTTCTCCAACCTCTGTGGCATCAGAGAGCGGGGGGCAATTGCCCCAGGTGCCTGGCACCCTTGGTCCACTCTCCCTCCTGTCAGTTCAGGTATGACATCCTGACACTGACCCACCAGCCCCGGGCCTGTACCCGGTGGCTGGACAGGAGACTGGGGTGGGCTTTCCCACACCCGGTCCTCCTCCTTGGGGCTCTGCACCCTCCCACCTGGAGCGGTACCCCCTTCCAGACTTGTCAGGGCACCTGTGGCAGGTGTCCTGCACAATTCGCCCACCAGTTCAGGGGTTCTATCCTGCAACTGGGATCCCAGCTTAGGGTCTGTACCCTTCGACTGGGCAGAGGTCAGGGGTGAGGCTACTCTCTCCCCACCCCCCTTACTGGGGCCCTGCACCCTCCTACCTGGAGCGGTGCCCCCAGAAGCCAAACCTGTTGGGGCACTGTTAGCAGTTGCCCTTCCCTCCAGGTCAGGCAACACCTGAACCTGGCTTCGCAACCCAGGGACTAAACCCTGTGGCTGAGCACCCGCCTGGCACACCAGGACTTCCTGGGGAGCATGCATGCCCCCCCAAGGGTAACACATGACTCATGTGTTGTGTGACAGTCTGCCTGGCGCAGATCTCCTGACCCCTGTCCATCTGACAGTGCGCGAAGATCCCCCAGAACAGAAGTGGTGTCACCATAGTCACTCCTAGGAGGCTCAGCCCTTATGGCTGGCCCCTGACCCACTGGTTCTTCCACTGGGGAACGCATCCCCCTCTCACCCCTCCATCTGGACTTCTGCACCCTCCACTTAGGAGTGGCACTGCCAGACCCCAGAACTGATGGAGGTCTGCTTACAGACACTCCAAGTTCTCCTGACACTAGGAGATCCCCCTCAACGGATGGCCTACCAGTACAGCCTAGGCTCCCTACCTGGTGTTCCCTTAAGGAACCCTCCAGGCCCTGGGACTGAGTTTTGGGCACCTTGGGACGCATCCCATTCTCACTCCTTCTCCGCAGAGACAGGACGTGAGTCCCTACAACCCTCCCGCTACACCGGGACCTAGCTGGGCTACTCTGAACCTCTCCCACCACTCTGGGCTGGGAAATACCTGACCCACTCCTCTTAGGGTCACTCCCCAATGTTTCTTCAGACCCTCTGGAATCCACCAAAAGGTCTGCCTCCAGTGTGAGTTCCCTGGGGTCAGAGAACTCACACTCCACCAGGCGTTGGCATAGCTCTGGAAAACAGGGACTTAAAATATGCTCTCCACGAATTGAATCATACAACCCCACACAGGTGTTAACCAAGCTATCCTTTGCCTTACCATCCAGTGCCTCACACACGACCCGACACCACTCTCCTGAGATTGGCAAGACAGTGGGGCATATTATCAAGAACGGTGTTAAAATTATCGCCGCTTTAGCGGCAGAAAACTGCCGCTAAAGCGGCGATAATGGGCTTGATAATATGCCCTGGAGAATTCCAATAGAAGCCCATGTTGACACCAGAACATGGGCTTCTATTGGAATTCTCAAGGGCATATTATCAAACCCATTATCGCCGCTTTAGCGGCAGTTTTCTTCTGCTAAAGCGGCGATAATTTTAACGCTGTTTCTTGATAATATGCCCCAGTGTCTGACTGTCTCTGTCACTCAACCCACACTCTTCTGGGCGGTCTCCACACTCACACACCAGGACGTCTACCATGGGGGAACCCCTCTCCCTGCACCTCTTATCTAGAGTCAGTAGAGTGTCCCTCCCACCACTAGGACTATGAACCCCTGTGCCAGTTCCCCAATCCACCTCAGGGACACTGCGCACCACTGGAGCTACCTCATATCCTTGAACCCCCTGGTGTATGTTAACCCCCTCCTTCAAGTCAGGCGCCACATCTCTGGGTGTGTGTACTGCTCCCTCAGCACTAGATAACTCAATTTTGCTGCCACCATCTGAGCTGGACTCCACCTCCAACCCAGCCAGGCTCACTTCTTGAGCTACACACATTTCTTCCTCTTGGGCTAAGGCCCTCTTGGTCTCAGCCCTCTCGAGCTCCTCATCAAGCTCTCTCAGCCTCTGCTCACAAGCCAGAAGCCAGCCATCTTTTTCTGTTTCTCTCTCACTTTCAGGGAAGTTCTCCTCCTCAGACTCCACTGGTAGTGTTGGCCCCCAGCGGGGTAACTCATAATGAAATAGGGATGCCTCTAGATCCTCCCTGGACCTTCTCTTCACAGGCAACCCCCTTTCCTTGCAGAACACACGTAGCTCCTTCATTGTGTAGATGAACATGTGCCAGAAGTCAAGTTCCATTTTGCAACAACTAACCAGAGTCCTAGTATCAAAAATACTTCCAGGAGGACACCAGAAAACAGAAAAAACAGTATGTGGTTGCGTAATGGTCTGCACTCACTAGTAGTGTACACCAATCACGGTATGTAAATCACAAATGCAAGTCCAAATCCTCTCCGCTGACCTCCAATGTTAGAAATGGGGGTCTCTAGTTGGCAATGGCTTGCACCTTTGTCCAAATAGGGACCCTTGTTTCTAGTCAGGATAAGGGGGATACACTCCTAAAATAACCCCTGCTCACCCCCTTGGTAGCTTGGCATGAGCAGACAGGCTTATCTCAGAGGCAGTGTGTAAAGCATTTGTGAACACATACAGTAACACAATGAAAACACTACAAATGGACACCACACCAGTTCAGAAAAATAAGTAATCTTTATCTAAACTTAAAACAAGACCAAACGACAAAAATCCACAATGCAGTATCAAAAATATCCTTAAAAATAGGTTATCCACTTAAATCAAGTTCCTAGCAACAAATAACTCCACTTGGAGTTATTACGACGTCGTGACAGATGAAAATCCCTAAGTACGGCGCCGACCGCGAGGTGCGCGGTGTCGGGCCCGGAGTCAAGCAGACCCACAAAGAACAGTACCTTGGAACGATGAAAGCAAAGACAGTCCACGGCGTCGGGGAGGTGCGGCTTCGTTGGCGCTGCGCGCCGTCGACTTCTTACGACCCCAGGGGAGGTGCAGCCTCTGTTCCTTACTGCAGCGCAGGGGAGGCGAGATGACGGTTCCTTACTGCGTTGGGGAGATGACATCACGATGGCGCCGAAACCACTGTTCTTTACGATGGCGCGATGTCGATGGATTCGGGGAGTCACCCACGTCGAGGATCCGCTCCGCGATGATGAAGTCCGCTTCGGAGTCGATGCAGCACAGCAGCAGGCATCGGGCCCATGTCGCAAGTCGGAGCAGCGCTCACGGCTTCGGGCAGGTTACGGCGTCGCTCGCTGGCGTCGATGTGGCACGGCGGCCGGAGTCGCGTCTACTTCGCAAGTCGGAGCAGCGCTCACGGCTTCGGTGCAGATTACGGCGTCGCTCGCCGGCGTCGGTGTTGCAATTTCCTTCAGTAGCAGCTAAAACAGCAGCTCTAGATGCAGGCAGACAGAAGGGGTGAAGTCTTTGTGTTCCTGAGACTTCAGAACAGGAGGCAAGCTCAGTTTCAAGCCCTTGGAGATCTTTTCTTCAAGCAGGTGACAAAGCAAAACATCAAAGTCCTTCTTCTCCTTTCCTTGGCAACAAGCAGCCACTGCAGGCCAACCCCAGGCAGCAAACAGGCACAGGGGCAGTATTCCTCCTCAGCTTATCCGGCTCTTCTCCTTGGCAAAGGTTCCTCTTGATTTCCCAGAAGTGATCTAAAAGTCTGGGGTCTGAGCCCCACTTTTTATACACACAAATCCTTTGTTCTCTAAAGGCAGAGAGTGTCTGTACCCAGCCAAAACCAGTTCTGTCCTCACTGGTGCAGCTTCCTGGCAGGAGGTGGAGACAGCATTGTTGAAGGCAGACCAGGCCCATTCAGGTGAAAAGGAAATCTCCTCCCCCTACTCCAAATGCAACCCAGGTCTATTCAGCCCAGCCCTGACTCATCAGACTTCTGGAGCCACAGCCATCTCCAGCCCCCTGTCATCCAAAAGCCAGACATGCAATACACAAACCTAGCAGAGGCACACTGGATGGTTAGGCAAGAAAATACCCACTTTCTAAAAGTGGTATTTTCAAACACAAAATGTAAAAATCACCCTCACCAAAAGATGCACCTTAACATTCTGAGTTCAGGCATCCTAAACTTTATTTTCCCATCTTGTTCCTAGGGTCAGTTATGTTTATAAGATGTCATAAACTAACTCCCCATTCTGGCTTATGGGAACAGATAGCCTTGCAATAGTGAAAAACGAAATTGTCAGTATTTCACTATCAGGACATGCCATACACATCAGGGCATGTCCTACCTTTCACATACAATGCACCCTTCCCATAGGAGTACCTTGGGCCTACCTTAGGGGTGACTAATATGTAGAAAAGGGAAGGTTTAGGGACTGGCAAGTGTGTGCACTTGCCAAGTCGACATGGCAGTCCCAGACTGCACACAGGCTCTGCAATGGCAGGCCTGAGTCACATTCGCAGCATTTGATTTACAGGCCCTGGGCACACATAGTGTACTGTACTAGGGTCTGACAAGTAAATCATATATGCCAATCATGGAATCACTAATCCATAACATCAATTTACAAAGAGAGCATATGCACTTTAGCACTGATCAGCAGGGGTAAAGTGCCCAGAGTCAGAAAACCACCAACAACAGGTCAGAAAAAAATACAAGAAGAAGACAAAAAGTCCTGGGATGACCCTGCAAAAAGGGCCAAGTCCAACAGGCACCATCATTGCACAGCAGACACCCAAATGCTCGAAGACGTATTGTGGCATATACAGGTCGAAGTTTGTCCCAAACTGAACGTGCTTATTCACAACCTGAGAAAGAAAGCTTGGCAGTGGTGTGGGCTTGTGAACTTTTCCACGTATTCTTGTATGGGTATCCCTTCAAGCTTGTGACACATCATCAAGCATTGTTGACCATCTTTGGCAATCCAAAGCCAAAAGTGGCTCCTCACATTGAATGCTGGGGTCCACGATTGCAAGAATACTACTACACCATTGTGCACCGTCCAGGGAAATATCAAAACCCTGCCGACTACTTCTCCCGAATGCAATCCTTCTAAGACAACTGAAGCATACCTAAATTTCATTGTGAAATCAAGCCCCCCAGCTGCTATTTCATTGGAACAAATTGTCACTGCCACGAATCAAGATAGTGACATGCTAAAACTGAAAGGCATTATTACACATCAGTCACTCTCGACCTCTCGACCTCAAACCAGTGACAGCTTATACCAGAAGTTTAAAAATGCCAAAGATGAACTGTTAATTACTCAGAAAGGCATTATTCTAAGAGGTTCGAGAATTGTAATTCCAGAGAGTTTGCAACAACGCATAATCGAAGTGGCCCCTGAAGGACATCGTGGAATTGTTGCCACCAAATGAGCTCTCCGTTTTTTTTCCTTTTTTTCCTTCTTTTGTTTAATTTATTAGTTGAGTGTGAAATTTAAAAAAATGTAATACGTGAGAATGAATTAAATCTTTTTGAGTGGCAAGTATAGGATCTCTCCTTGGGGTGATCACTCCGCCAGGGGTCCACCAGGGCAAAGTTGCGCACTAAAGTACGCAGAAACCTGATCAATTCTGTCTTGTTCTTTGGTTTATTAAACTGAGAAGAATCTATGGCTGTACTTCGAATAAAATGTAAATCCCCCCGATTACTAGAGGACCTGACTTTTCTTTTGCAAAGTTATATAAGGATTCCAGGGTCTGAGGCGAATCCTCGAAAGGGCCAGAAAAGCTTCCAAAATGATATGCCTGACGTAAAATCCTGCTTCTCAGCCAACCAACTATCATTCGAATCTCTATGTACCTTGAGGATCGCCCATTGCACTTCTTTGCCCACCAGAATTGCCACTCTGCTACTTGCTGCATTAGAAGACATGTAGAAAGTTTGCTGCCCGAAACCTGGAACATTTAGAGGAGGGCTCCATTCATTAAGTGCGTCTCCTGAAGGAGAATTATATTTGCCTGAAAAGATTTGAAGCCCTTCCCGAAGTTTCACCCTATTGCTAAAACCATCCCCATTACATGAGATTATCCGCCTAAGGAGCATAGTATGTTTTGTATTTTCCACCCCATTTTGGATCTCCAATTGAATCTACTTATCGTGCTGCCATTCTTTTTTCTTTGCACACATCCTACCCCATCTCAATTCACGTCTCCCTCAACCCCTACACCCACCATCCCACCTTCCCTCCCCAAAGACAGTTCACCCCCGAAAGCCTCACCAGCCTTGGGCTCTCGAACAGGGGCTGCCTTTGCCCTCCACTCCCCCACTCCCCTTTAGTGAGTGCCCTGAAATGGCTCCCAAAAAGCATCTTCCTGGGCTAGCAACTTCTTTGTAAAGAATGCTCGATGATGGGACAGGTTTTCCTTTTAACTAATAAGTGTTTGTTACTTTAGGTACCTCTTTTCCTCCTTTAGGCACCTCTTTTCCTCCTTTAGGCACCTCTTTTCCTCCTTTAGGCACCTCTTTTCCTCCTTTCGGCACCTCTTCCCCTCCTTTAGGCACCTCTTTTCCTTTTGATTCACTAAGCTCGCTCCTTTCTATGCTGTTGCTGTAAAAGCTCGTTAGCTCGTTCCGCTGAGCCCACAATATGGAATTGGCCCTCCACTAGCACTTTGAATTCGGACTGTTGCTCCAAAGCCGCTTGTGTGACTTGTTTTTTAAAGAGTTCAATCATTGATTTAAATTCACGTCTGTGACGGGCTGCCACTGCGGACACGTCCGAAAAGATATTTAAGCGGGTTTTGTCCCCTGTCTGGAATCCTTTTGATTTTATGGCCTCTGACAGAACTCATTCTTTTATCCAGAAAGCACCAAAATTTACCAAAAATGTGCAAGAATACCTGAAATTTGATGGCTGAGATAAGGGGACTCGATGGCCCCATGATTGAGAAATCTTCTGTCTTTGCTTGATTCCCTGAGAGGACATACTTCTGAACCCACTCAGAGATGCATTTAATAGGACCCTGACCAGTCTCTTGTCCTTCTGGAATCCCCACGAAGCGTAAATTCGAGCGTCTGGATCTATTTTTCATCTCGTCCAGTTTTGTCTGAACTTTCAGAATTTCACGTTTGGCTTTTGTTGTATGAAGCTCAGAACTCCTCTGAGAGTCTTCCAGAAGAGAAATACGCTGTTCTGTAAGCCTAGAACTGATCTGAAGTAGATTAGTGTTAATCTTACTTAGTTGAGTCTGGACTTCAGAGTGCACTTTGTTATGTGCGATTCTCATCTCTCTCAACTCATCCAGGATCTGCTGAAGCATTCCCCCAACTGGGTATAAGATGCTGTTCCCATTGATATCGTTGAAAGTTAATTGTCATGGAAAACCCCAGTGCTTATCGACGGAAACAAGAGCTGTGTAGTGGTTACTGTCAGGCTCTTCATTGCTTTTTGAGCATCTATCTCTTCGAGAGGCTCCGTATGTGCGGCATTTAATTCTAGACGCAATACTTGTTGGGTTTTATCCTCTGATTCTTTTGCCCAAGCCATAACTTTACCCCCTCCCAGTGCTTTGGGGCATAACAAAAGATACGGGGGCCTTTTGCCTACATTTATTGCATATGGAGCTGGGGTAGAGGTTGAGATATGAGTGCAATTTTTTGGTCCTGATGTACACTCCCCTCCAGGGGGGATCCTTTCCTCTGATCGTGCTTCATCTGGGATCAATAGAAGCTGCTCAAAAATAGCCAAAAACTTGCTGATTGGGTGACGGCCCTTTTTTGGCATTTTGAAGACATAGTGAGTCCGAAGATATCTCAGTAGAACTGCTGGCGCTAGTGTTTGGGCTGCTGAGGTTCTTTGAGCCCAATTGGTGCTTTGACTGATTATGGCTGTTCTCTGGGTTTGTAGCCTTGGAGCTTCCCCCATTGATAAGTTCTAACAAACTTTAGCAATTTTTGCCAACTTTAATTTGGCTGTGGTGCGCCCTCTCCCCGCTATCTCCAGCGGCGTACGCCTCTTCATTGACCCAAATACGCCCAGGAGGGGGCTTAAACGATTGCTCCATCCCAAAAAAGGGCGAGCACCGACTCAATTTACTCCTTCCTCACACCTTCCACACGCAGTACTTCACAAGCTCCGCTTTCCGCTAGAGTCCAATTCAAGTTGCACTTCTGCAGACCACAACATCCACTGTATTAATAGTAACTGGACTTGCTGTATTGCAGATATGATTTTGTTACATTTGTAAATAGCACAAGATACTGGACTCAATTTGAAAATTTCAAGGAATCCAGGGAATTCCTGGGCAGCCTATAGCGCTGCCGTTGCAGCCGTCGCGGGATCACTAAACAGCCGTAAGCTGCACCTGCACATAGTCAGGCCGCTTCCGCAGCAGCTCAGGCACTCACTGAGCTCTGGAGGGTACCTAACACAGCCCTCCTGAGTTGCCGATCCAGAGGCGATGCCCTCTGCGCTATGCCGGCTCTCAGCTACGCTCACTCATCTACTGAGCCAAGGGCTTCTCGCCTCCTGGATTCTAGGGCAGTCTTTTCATTGCTTGTCGCTAGTGCTGCAGTTTCACGATCCCTTGGTTTCAAATTCCTTTCACTGCCTTAACTGCTCCCTCAAGCTTGTCCGGACGCTATTCCTGCTGATGCTGTGACTGTTCCCAGAAATGGTTTAGATGCGGACATGACGGGAGCTTCCGCACTCTCCAAGACCAAGACTGGTTTCCACATCTTGACGAGAGAGTTGAAAGAGAATTGAAGGTCTGCCCTCTATGTAACTGCCTGTCATCGAAAACCACTTAATACCCCTCTAATATGTCAGAGTTGCCAACACATGCATGGGAAAGAATTGACTTTTTCGGTCATCTTGACAACGGACATCACCAGATGGTGATCCTTGATGAATACTCCTGTTTTCTATTGATAGGAGATCTCTTATCTATCACTCAAGAAAGAATCATCAAGAGATTAGACGGCATCTTCACGATATAGGGTATGCCTGCAATCTTGAAGTCTGACAACGGTCCACCTTTCAACAGCCGAGAGTTCAGAGACTTTATCAGTTATCCTAATGTCAAGCATCAGAAGAGCACACCTCTTTGACCACAGGCCAAGTGCCTCGTCGAACGTTTCATGAGTACTCTTAAGAAAACTGTTCAGCGTGCTGTGCTAGAAAAGCTTGACCTTAACATTATCTTAAATTCGACCCTTTGAGCTTACCGTTCGACCCCTCACTCAACCACAGGTGAAAGCCCTGCAACCTTGATGTTTGGGAGAGCCCTGATGACCAAGTTACCTCAATGGACCAACAGAAGATCAAATACTGCGGAAGAAACCTGCATGAAGGACTTGGATCATAAGAGTAAAATGAAGGCCTATACAGACAAGCATCGACATGCAAAAGAAGTTATGTTCACTAGAGGAGATCGAGGGGTTGTTCGTTAGCATGGAAAATGGAAGGCTGATGCTCCTTTCGATGCTGAACCATTTCAAGTTGTGACGAGCAAAGAACACATGGTGACTGCCAACATCCTGGGAAGTCCATTATGTGAGAGAATCCTCACATTTCCGGCTTGTGGCACATCGCTCATCAGGTACTGATGTCAGTTTAGAGACTGGGTCTGAAAAGACAAGTGAAGCCCCCACACTGCTGTTGTCCTGACATCACCAGCGCCGGTCCTTTTACTGCTGTCCCCAGTTTCCGAAGAGACAGTCGGGAGGTGGGATCACAGCACCAAGAAGTCTCATTGAAGAGCTATGATTAACTGATTCACTACTGTCTAACCCTCTCTACACTATAGCCGGTCTGCTCTCGACAAGGAGGACTGTTACTCACAAGGTGCCTAACGACCACCCTACATACGGTGCAGATTGTTACGCAACTTAGTCCTCTCTGCTGCGATCTGCTGCACTTGTCATTGTATGTAGCACATGTCATGTACATCGTTCAATCCCCAGTTTTATACAACTCCTGGATGGAACCTAATGCCACTGTCTTGGCTTAGCCCCACGTGGCCTTCCTCTCCCCAGTTCTAACCAGGGTGGGGAAATGTGGTAGTCCCACATTTCATGGGGTGGGAGGTATTTGGGTCTGGGTTTGGAGATTTACTTGGTCAAGGCTGCTTCTTTTTTTTTTTTATTCTCTTCCTGTCTTTTTCTTCTCCTTCCTCCCATATACCTACTCCCCCCACACACCCTTGACAAACTTAAGGAACTATACTTGCCTACCAGCTGATCTGCAAGACAACCACCTGACTCCTACACAGTCTATTAGCCTGCTTTTCAATCGCTGCACGATTCTCTGCAAAGCGGAGTTATAACTCTCATTCTCCCATATACACTGGTAACGCAATGTTCTGCAACACGCTGGGAATTAAGATTATGCTTCCATTTCCTAAACCAAGATGTCAACTATTATCTAGCCACCCGCTTCCTAACAATTCGCTATGACTGATATTAGAATCCTCTCTTTGAACACCAAGGGTCTCTCCCACCTGGTCAAACGGAAAAAGATAGCGGACTACTGTAATAAATTAAAAGGAGATGTTATCCTCCTGCAGGAAACTCACATCGAGTCACCCAAAGATGCCAGATTCTACTGCCCCATGGTTGCTGACATCCTAATCTACCCCGCCATCGCCCAAAAAAATGGGTTGTCACCCTAATTGCAAAAACAAAACCAGGTCTATCTGTCTTATCTCACCAACATGACAGCCAGGGTCGCCGGCTAATCACTAGGATTCTAGCGGGCACCAGGGAGCGGGCGGTGATAAACATATATACCCTAACGATAACTCAGTCTCTTTTTGGCAAGATCTAGACAAACACATTTCTGAAATACCTGAAAATGTCAGAACCATCGTTGGGGGGACTGAACCTCCCAATGGATGGCGTCCTCGACATGTTATCGGCCCACAAGTTCCTAGGCAGTAGATCTCACAACCAAATGAGGCTATACTGCAAGAATAACAACCTCTCTGACATTTGGAGACTATTTAACCCAAGAGGCAGTGACTACACCTTCACTCACCAACACACCATGCCTTCACTAGAATCGACTGTATCCTCATAGATAAAACTCTGATTCCATCCGCCTTAAACCCTAAAATAGAATTTATACTAATTAGCGGCCATGCATGCATCTCACTCGACCTATCGATTATAGACTCACCACCACCCCCCAAATTATGGCGCCTCAATGAGACAATCCTAGTGGATGAATCCTCCAAAACCAATATCACTCACACAATACAAAAGTTCCTTAAGGAGAACAAAGAGGGCGACACCTCAGAGACAGTCAGATGGGATGCACTGAAGGCAACTCTAAGGGATACCTTACTCTCCATAGCCGCTAGAAGAAATAAGTCCTAAAATGAATGCCTGGTGTCTCTTGAGTCTGAAATCAGCTCCCTAAATGAATCAATAAGACACTCCACGGGGTCTAAAGATACACCTAAACTAAGGGCTCTGGGTTGTTCGGAACTTTACGAAAATCCAACCAGTTGTAGGTTGATAACTAAAGCGAAGCTGAAGGAAGCCTCCGGCCTGAAAGCTATGCGGGAAAGAAGGGAGCGCCATCATCTGAAACCCTCAGTGAATCTTTATCCAGTATCCCCCTCCATCCCCTTTTATACACATTCCTATTTGGCACAGGCTCCCAACTTACAACACCGCTTCATATTAGTAAGGTTGCAACTAAATTACATTCTTTGATGCTGGGGTACCCGGGTAGCAGGTACTCTTTACACGACTTACCTCCATACCCATGTGATGGTTCATCTCCACAATCAGATTTACACCTGTTTTTTTTCTGTAAATTCTATGACGAGCCAAGGAGAACATTCATTTTGCCTCTTGTACGGAGACATCATTTTAGACAGTTTTTAGATAGCACTTTATTTTATCCAAATGCTTGGGGATCGATTTGTGTGCTATGGTATTGCGTCATTTTTGTGGTCAGCCTTAAGGCCGAGGAGAACCCTGCCCACACTTGTTCTCTTAGACAACAGCGAAAGTTGCTGACATGTTTTTAAAACTTTACACAGGTTCTGTTTTTAATGATTTTAGTTTTTATCGTTTTTAGATGGAAAGTATCTTTTATGATAGATTTGTGTATGATAAAATTGTTTATACTTCTGCACTTTGTCTGCAATTGGAAGATTGCGAAATAAAGGAATTTGATTGATCGATTGATATACCTAAACTGCGCAAACTACAATATGAAGTCCACCAAATACTAAGCCCCCGTTCACAGAAATGGATAGAAAAGACCAACGCGTAAAAACGTACATCTAGAAACAAAGCTGGTAAACCACTCACGAGCTACTCAGAACACTCTAAAAATAAAAGTGTAACCACAGCCATTAGAAACAACTCAGGACTACCAGTGACATCAAACAAGGAGAGCCTAGAAGCTTTCCACAAGTACTACGCCGACCTCTACACCCCAAAATATTATATAGATCCACTCGAGTGTAAATCATACCTGGACTCCTGCTCTCTCCCCTCTACTCAACCCTCAGACAAGGCCCTTCTCAATGCTTTAATCTCTACCAAAGAGATACTTGTCACTATTAAGATTCTCACCTCCGGCAAAGCCCCGGATACTGATGGGTATACCGTATCCTTTTACAAAGCATTCACCTCGACCCTTAGTAAATTACTCCTCTCCCTATTCCACTCGTTCGCAGCGACGGGCAGTGTTACAGGCTTGACAGCTGAAGCCACTATAGTGCTGATCCCATAAGAAGGGAAAGATATCCTCGATGCCAGGAACTACAGGCCGATTTCACTAATCAATACTGACTGCAAAATCTATGCCAAAATCCTGGTGCAAAGACTGGACAAGGTACTCCAAAAACTAATTGCCCCATGACAAATGGGCTTCCTGAAAGGCAGGGTAGCAGCCGACAATATCCGCGTCGTCTGCCACGCTCTCGAAAAAGACTACTCTGTACCCTCACCTGCTATGGCTATGGCACTCGACGCGGAAAAAGCTTTTGACAACTTGTCTTGGACTTTCCTTCTTGAAACTCTACATAAATTCAACCTAGGTGAGAATTTTATCCACATGAGGATGGCCCTTTATGTCTCCCCATCCGCAAAGGTCAGAATAAATAGCCGCCTATCCAATTCATTCCCTCTAAAACAAGGCACAAAACAGGGCTGCCCCCTCTCCCTGATCCTATTTTTACTAGTTATAGAACCCCTGTTATTCCGCCTAGCAGCCAATAATGACATTATTGGTATCCAATTCCAATCGGGCAGGCTACCTCTTCTCGCCCTCCCCGCTTCCCACCAATTACTGAATAGACCCCTTCCCTGCGTTGACAGGCGTGGATTGTACATTTATGTCTGCCTCTGTCCCCTCTGCCACTCCTAATATGTTCGCCACCATCCAACAAAGTTACACCCTGTGCCCAAGTTTTCCCCACCCTTCACAACTATCACGTTGTGACAGTGGTGTGGGTTCATGTTTCTGTGCCCGTGTACCCCTCCCTATCCTCAGTTGTTCCTCACCACCCTGCATCTACTCTATATGCTGCCCCTCCCCCACCCTGTACATTACAGCTGTCGCAGTGCATCTACTCTATATGCTGCCCCTCCCCCTTCCTGTACATTACAGCTGTCACGGTGCATCTACTCTATATGCTGCCCTTCACCTTCCTGTACATTACAGCTGTCACGGTGCATCTACTCTATATGCTTCCCCTCCACCTTCCTGTACATTACAGCTGTCGCAGTGCATCTACTCTATATGCTGCCCCTCCCCCTTCCTGTACATTACAGCTGCCGCAGTGCATCTACTCTATATGCTGCCCCTCCCCTTCCTGTACATTACAGCTGCCGCTGTGCATCTACTCTATATGCTGCCCCTCCCTTTCCTGTACATTACAGCTGCCGCAGTGCATCTACTCTATATGCTGCCCCTCCCCCTTCCTGTACATTACAGCTGCCGCAGTGCATCTACTCTATATGCTGCCCCTCCCCCTTCCTGTACATTACAGCTGTCGCAGTGCATCTACTCTATATGCTGCCCCTCCCCTTTCCTGTACATTACAGCTGTCGCAGTGTATCTACTCTATATGCTGCCCCTCCCCTTTCCTGAACATTACAGCTGTCGCAGTGCATCTACTCTATAAGCTGCCCCTCCCCACCCTGTACATTTCAGCTGTCGCAGTGCATCTACTGTATATGCTGCCCCTCCCCCACCCTGTACATTTCAGCTGTCGCAGTGCATCTACTCTATATGCTGCCCCTCCCCCTTCCTGTACATTAAAACTGCTGCAGTGCATCTACTCTATATGCTGCCCCTCCCCCTTCCTGTACATTACAGCTGCCGCAGTGCATCTACTCTATATGCTGCCCCTCCCCCACCCTGTACATTACAGCTGCCGCAGTGCATCTACTCTATATGCTGCCCCTCCCCCACCCTGTACATTACATTTGTCGCAGTGCATCTACTCTATATGCTGCCCTTCCCCCACCCTGTACATTACATTTGTCGCAGTGCATCTACTTTATATGCTGCCCCTCCCCCTTCCTGTACATTACAGCTGCTGCAGTGCATCTACTCTATATGCTGCCCCTCCCCCATCCTGTACATTACAGCTGCCGCAGTGTATCTACGCTATATGCTGCCCCTCCCCCACCCTGTACATTACAGCTGTCGCAGTGCATCTACTCTATATGCTGCCCCTCCCCCACCCTGTACATTACAGCTGCCGCATTGCATCTACTCTATATGCTGCCCCTCCCCCACCCTGTACATTACAGCTGTCGCAGTGCATCTACTCTATATGCTGCCCCTCCCCCACCCTGTACATTACAGCTGCCGCAGTGCATCTACTCTATATGCTGCCCCTCCCCTTTCCTTTACATTACAGCTGTCGCAGTGCATCTACTCTATATGCTGCCCCTCCCCTTTCCTGTACATTACAGCTGTCGCCGTGCATCTACTCTATATGCTGCCCCTCCCCTTTCCTGTACATTACAGCTGTCACCCTGCATCTACTCTATATGCTGCACCTTCCTGTACATTACAGCTGTCACAGTGCATCTACTCTATATGCTGCCCCTCCCCCATCCTGTACATTACAGCTGTCACCCTGCATCTACTCTATATGCTGCCCTTCTCCCTTCCTGTACATTACAGCTGCCGCAGTGCATCTACTCTACATGCTGCCCTCCCCAACCCTGTACATTACAGCTGTCACCCTGCATCTACTCTATATGCTGCCCCTCCCCCACCTTGTACATTACAGCTGTCACCCTGCATCTACTCTATATGCTGCCCCTCCCTGTACATTACCGCTGTCGCAGTGCATCTACGCTATATGCTGCCCCTCTCCCTTCCTGTACATTACAGCTGTTGCAGTGCATCTACTCTATATGCTGCCCCTCCCCCTTCCTGTACATTACAGCTGTCGCAGTGCATCTACTCTATATGCTGCCCCTCCCCCTTCCTGAAAATTACAGCTGCTGCAGTGCATCTACTCTATATGCTGCCCCTCCCCCACCCTGTACATTACAGCTGTCACAGTGCATCTACTCTATATGCTGCCCCTCCCCCACCCTTTACATTAAAACTGCTGCAGTGCATCTACTCTATATGCTGCCCCTCCCCCACCCTGTACATTACAGCTGTCACAGTGCATCTACTCTATATGCTGCCCCTCCCCCACCCTGTACATTACAGCTTCTGCAGTGCATTGGTTGATTGTTTTTCCTCTGGTCACTACTAGGCCTGGGCGGAAAACTACGCTACGCTCGCGTAGTTTGCGCTACTTCGCACAACGCGAATTGCACGTAGCACAGTGCAAACACGCGTAGTGATGCAGCGCGTACAATAAAAACTATTTTCCTCCTAGGTTATTTATAGGTCATCCAGGGGCAAACTATATTTCTCATATCCACATGACGATGGGGCCCATAAACATCGTCTAACACACACGCACACTCCTGGATTTTTCCTTTTACACCTTTATGAAATGTTGTACTCCTAGGAGAAACATGAGAACTAAATGGAGAACACCATTTTATGTACCGCTGGAAGAGCAAGGATATCTATTTACCTTAATTTGTCACTTTCTTTTAGTTATTTCTTAAGATATTCCTGCTCATTGTTTTGTCGATGAATCATTCATTTAAGAAATTAGTTCATAGTGATTAAGACCAGCTGAATCACAATCAACCAATTACTCAGGTCACAATCATTTAGGAAAATAACCACTGAGTCATTTTGGGTTTAAAGAATCTTAAATTTTATATAAATTTAAAAGCATGGAAAGAATTTTAATACTTTATTCAATTATTCATTCTTAAATTCACAATTTTATTAAGCATAATCAATTTATTGCAGAAAAGGAAATTTTGTCATGAAGCCAAAACCCTAGTTACCTGCCTAGCTTCCTAATTTAGCCTAATGATTTCTAACCTAACTTTGGGATTAGAAATAGCCTGATTCTCATACTCAACTGTAAAGTTAAGACAGCAACAGCAACTTCAGCTCGTCAGCATCAGCTACCTGCAACCCGTCTCCTCTACTGCAACCACGACTCTCGAACTGCAACTCCAACCGCAACTGACCCCCTCCCACCAAGAGTAGGCCCTCTTATACCCTAATTCTAACTTTGCTAACTAACTGTTGCAACATTAATATCACGCTTTTCTTTCATTGGTCCATGCATGTCAGCTTATTCATTCTTTAATCAAGTTCTCTTGGATTCAAAGGTCCTTGGATCATTTCCTTTCCCATACGCTTAAACATTTCCATCCGATTCGATCAGTCCATTTGTATCTTCTTTTGACACATTCAAGAACTCCGCAGTCATTGTCCTTTCTCTTGGGCTCCTTTCCCACGGACTCTCTCCTGATCATCACGGCACACTATCAGTTCAATTAGGTCACACCAGCCTTGACCATTTCTTGCATCCTAGCCTCTCAGAGACATCACGAGGCTCCAGATTTCTTCAATCTCATCCCGTACCACGTGTCCCCTTGCGCCTGCGCACATCTTCCCACTGGCGGCCATTTTATCTCGCCACTCGGTTCTACTTTAGAAGCACTAATTTGAGGCAAATAAAACATAATTAAAATAGAGAAAAATATCCCTTTCGTTTCCCTCCCGTCTACGTACCCCAATTAGTTGTTACCTAGCAAAAAGCGACATTTAAGCTGCTCCTTACTTACCATCACTATTGTTTTTGCAACGACACATTTTATTTCTATGAAGCACAAACATGCATTTATTTTATTTAGTACGCTTTTTATTCTTACGTTATGATTAGACACACGGACATTCATTAGTAGATTATTTAGCACGTACATTAGCATATTACCATTCCCACATATACAATGTTGATTAATACATTTAAACGAACATTTTTAATTAATTAATTATATAATTTGTTAGGGGTTAAATTTTTTATTTTTACTGCTCCATCAATCCCCCTTTGGTGATTTTTAAATCACCACATAAAACCCAAGTCATACTTCTTTTCAGGCAGCATGTCTTTCATCCTTTACTTTCTGTTATTCATATCTCTGTCTCTTCTTCATCTTGCCTTTTAGTCTCTTTATACATGCTTTCTTTCATTTTCTCCAACTCAATTTCACCCATTTCTCTCTCTCTTTCTCTCATTATTCTGTTATTTCTTCTTATCTTATTCTGTCTTACTTTTCTCTTTATACATGTTATTACTATTTTCAATGTCATGGCTAACAATATCACTATAGTTGCTACTATTATAACTTTCCCTATTACTAGTTTACTCATCCTAGTTAACCAATTTGCTACTGAGGAAAACCCTCTACCAAGTTTTCCCAAAACACTTTCAACCTCCAGTGGGACTAATTCTTTGTGCAGACTTGTAATATTTGTAATATACTTCTGTATATTTTCACTGTTATCCGGAATGTAAGTACAACAATGTTGGACTTTCAACATTCCACAGACTCCACCCTCTTTTGCCAAAAGAATATCAAGGGCAAGCCGATTTTGCATCACCATAGCTCTCATGGCAACCATTTCGGTATTTACCATTAAGAACCCTCCCGCAGTATCTGTAGACAAACGATCTACTACTGTGGATAACTTCCGAATTTTAAATGCATTCAAAGATATTCCCACTGCTGGTATCAATGCTCCAAAAATATCTCCTACAATTTCTGAAAAACTTTCCCTCTTTCTACGTGTAAATCTATTAATCATCTTGTATGTTCCCTTTTCTTCTCTGTCCATGTGAAAGATTTTTGGAAAGACCAGGCCTACATAGCAAGTTCCATACCAATGGTCCGGTAACCTGTAATAAGCTCTATTCCCACAAATATAATAGATACCTGGAAATATTGGATCTTTTCCACCTTTGAATCCCCAACCTCCCAGGATTTGATAATTGTCATGGCAGACACTGGAACCTACAAAGTAATTGTCATAGACTGTCTTATTTCTCCTAATGCACAACTTTCCTGTTTGTGGCCAGTCTAATGTCATTGCTGCATTTATCTTTTTCCCTTCATGATTTCCTTCCTCAAACGTCCATAAACGTTTTCCTTCCTCTTTTATTGCTTCTTTTTGAAATTTCATTCTTCTTTCTTCAACCATGTCTAGAAATACTTTTTCTTCTTTCCTTAACTCACAGGTAAGGTTGTTACTAACTATTTCTTCTAACGTTAATTTTCTATGTTCTAAAAAGAATTCTCCTAAAACCTTTGCTGGTTTTACTTTGTTAAGTTCTGGCACTACAGGAATGTTTGCAAATATCTTATCTATATCAGTAAAATAAGATTCTAATCTACCTGTTTTATAAAATAAACTTGCTATTACACTACATGTTATTCCATAAGTCAAAGGTAAGTGATGATAAGTCACACCTTCAGATACTGATGCAGGCAATTGCATACAAACATAACAATCTCTCACTTCCATTGTTTTTACGTACTCATACAACAACTTTGTAAAAACATTCTTTGAGAAATCTGTTACTGACCTATCCTTATGCAACTCTGCACTACTTCTTAAAACAACTTGTTCTTTAATATTAGTTTCTTTTTCTTGTTTAGTATCATTCTTTGCTTCTATCACAGCTACACTAATAGGAATTGTGATTGCTAATACTATCCATATGGTCATTAATAACCCTGTACAAAAGCAGCACATTTTGCACCATCTCTTTATAAAATCACATTTATCTCTTCTATTCTCATTATTTTCCATTTTTCTTTTTCTATTTGTTAAATTTTCAGAAAATTGTGTCACTACACCTCAAAATGACTTAGACGCCACTCTGCTTTCAAAAAGTCTTTGCTTGGTACTTTCTTTAATTCTCTCCAGAATTCTTTCGTTGTCACATCCGGTGATTTGTCACATCCAGTAAAATTGTCACGTCCGGCAGAAGCACTTTAAGTCTTCACTTCAGTCCTTTTGTTGCATCTCACCTTTTCCCATCCGACTTCTCAGTCTCTGGTTTTCGTGAGTGTTTTCTTCTTCTCCTTTGTAATCTGTTAGTGCAATATACAGCCACTCAGGTGACTTAAATTTTGAATTTATTTTCCTTGTCCTTTTGGACTTTTGTAATCTTTTTCCACTTGGTTTTTCTTGTCCCTTTTGACTTGTTACTTCATTTACTTGTTCAGCATCTTCATCTTCTGCTCTTATTATTCTATATCTCAATTTTCTTACATAGCTGTTGGGCCAATTATCTCCTTTTCTTGGCCTTTTGACCTCACCCTCTCTTTCTTCTCTTTCCGACCTCCAATTTCTTTTTCTTGATTCAGTCTTTGCTTTTTCCTCTCCTCCACTTTCTTCTGTTTCTGTTTCAACTGTCTCACTATTGTCTCTTATTTTGAAACTTATAATCTCGTCATCTCCTACTGGTGGATCTGTCTTCTCCTTTTCGTTTTCCCTTATCACTGTCCCTCCTCGGGGTTCTTCCGATTTGGTGTTTTCCTCCTTTCCTGTTTCTGAATTTCCCTGTTCTCCTGTTTTTCTATCTATCCCTATTGCTCCTCGGGGTTCTTCTCGATTTTCTAACTTTTTGTGTACTTCTTTCCCTACTTCATCTATTAATATTGTTTCTGAATGATTTCCACCATAACTTGTACTTGGTTGTTCATCTAACTCAATTTCTTGCTCAGTTTCTTCTCTAATTGGTTTATAACCCCAAGTTCTCTTTCGGAATTCTTCCCAATTTGCAGCTGAATCGTCAGATCCTGAAGTTGTGTCAGATATTTCCAGATGTCGACTTACAGGTCGATCTTCAAGTTCTGGAACTTCTGAATTTCTTTCTTCTTCTTCTTCTTGTTCCTCTTCTTCTCTAGAGGTGTTTTCCGTTGGGGTCTCCAGATGTCGACTTTCAGGTCGATCTTCAAGTTCTGGCACCCTTTCTTTTATCTTGGTTGTTCCCGCCGTTAAACTTTTATCCCACACTTCCAGACGCCGACTCACATGTCGATCTGTAGGTTCTGGAATTCTGATTGTGTGGCTGGCATGAACCCAGTTCTTTACTCCTGCACACTTGACAGCAGTCGTTGTTACTAGGATTACCTGTCTTGGCTCATCCCAACGCGGAACTAGACAGTTTCTTCTCCTGTGGACTTTAATACGGACCCAGTCTCCTGGATTCAAGTCGTGGGCTGGTTTTCTTTCAAGAGTGGTCGCATCCGGTCCAACCTGATGAAACACAGAACGCACCACATCAGCCAGTCCTTTGCAATAATCCAGTATTAGATCATCAGTTATTGTTAATAACTTGTTGACTGGTACGTGGGCTTGTCTCATTGCTCGTCCCATGATCATTTCATGAGGACTGAGTCCCGTTTTCTTTTCAGGGATGCTTCTGATGGTCATCAGAACAAGAGGCAGTGCATCTGGCCATTTGAGTCCTGTAGCTTGACACATTTTTCCTAATCTGTTTTTAATCGTTCCATTTATCTGCTCTACTACCCCAGAAGCTTCGGGTCTGTAAGCACAATGTAGTTTTTGTTTAATACTCAATGCTTCACAAATCAATTGGATCAACTCATTTTGAAAATGTGTTCCTCTATCTGTCTCAACTGTGACTGGAAAACCATACCTCGGAATGAACTCTCGTAGCATAAGTTTTGCCACTGTTGTTCCATCATTCCTTCTTGTGGGGTATGCCTCCACCCAACGAGAGAACAAACAGACGACCACCAGAACATATCTTAATCTGTTACTAGGGGGCATCTCAATAAAATCCATCTGTATCCTTGTGAATGGACCTCCTTCTCGTCCTATTGTTCCTAGACTCACTACTGTTTTTCTTCCTGGGTTAAATTGTTGACAAATAAGACATCTTTGACAAAGACTTTCAGCAATGGCTCTGAATTTTGGATTATACCAAGTTTGTCTAAAAAGTCTGATCATTGCATCTCTCCCAATATGAGCTTGTCCATGGTACATCCGTGCCATGTCTGCAATCATGCTATCAGGCATAACTGGTCTTTCATCTCTGTATACCCACACTCCATTATCTTCCTGTCTTCTACATCCTGCTTTAATCCAGTAATCCTTTTCCTCATCTTTTGCTGTTTCTTGTAACTGCCTTACTTCATCCCATGTTTCGACTGCATTAGTGAAAAGCAAAGGACAAGAGACATGCTCCCTTTCTCTATTTCTGTTCAGGGACGCCATGTTTTCCGCACAATATCTAGCGATCTCATCAGCATAATTATTGCCAACCGCTATGTAATCTTCGTTTTTCTTATGCGCCTTGCACTTCACTACAGCTATTTGTTTAGGCAGCTGTATCGCCTCAAGCAGTTTTTTAACATAATCTCCATTTCTGATAGGTGTTCCTGCAGATGTCAAAAATCCTCTTTGTGACCAAATCTGGCCAAAATCATGTACGATGCCGAAACCATATTGGCTATCGGTCACAATCGTGATTCGTACATTTTTCCCCAATTTACATGCTTGAATCAAAGCAATTAGTTCCGCAACTTGGGCAGACCTAACTCCTTTCAGACAAGACGCTTCCATTACAGTTGCCACTGTGCATACTGCATAAGCTGCGCTTAACACTCCTTCCTTTGTGCGTAAACATGAACCATCTACAAACATGACATAATCGGATTCCTTTAACGGTTCATCTTTTATGTCAGCTCTTGGTTTTGTGCAATATTCCAGCACATTCAGACAATCATGATCTACTTCATCTTGTTCAATTATACTCTCTTCATCTGGCAATGATGTCGAAGGATTTACATTTATGCATCTATCTATGGTCACATTTTCTGCACTCAAGATGACTTTTTCGTACTTAGTCAGCCGACTATGTGTCATGTACTGTGTTTTTGTTCTTGTCAAAAGAATTTCTACTGAATGGGGAACATATACTCTCAGTGGATACCCCATCACTATACCTTCACTTTGTTCCAGACTTACACAAGTAGCAGCAACTGCTTTCAAACATCCAGGCAATGCTTTTGCTATAGGATCTAAAACAGCTGAAAAGTAAGCTATAGGCCTCTTCATGGTGCCATGTTTTTGTACCAGTACTGAAAATGCACATCCATCTCTTTCACTGCAGTATAACTCAAAATCCTTCTCATAATCAGGCATGCCTAATGCAGGGGCCTCACACAGTTTCTTTTTCAATTCTTTGAAAGATTTCATTTCTTCCTTGTTTAACTCAAAAGGGTCTTTTACATCTTTCTTTGTCAATTTTTGTAATGGTTTTGCAATCAAAGAAAATCCACTTATCCATTGTCGACAATATCCAACCATTCCCAAAAACATTCTTACCTCTCTTTGAGTCATTGGTGCTCTCATTCCTTGAATCATTCTTACTCTTTCTGTCGCTATTTTCCGCACTCCTTTCTCAATTTTATGTCCTAAATACTGGACTTCTTTCTGACAAAACTGTAATTTTGAAGGGGACACCTTATGTCCTCTTTTCTCCAAATGGTTCAGTAAAGCAATTGTGTCACTTACACATGCCTCTTTGGTTTTCGATGCCACCAATAGGTCATCGATATACTGCACCATCACTGATTTTTCTGGCATTTTTAAATCTTCCAGAGATTTCTTTAGAATCTGATTAAAAATTGAGGGGCTCTCTGTATACCCCTGAGGAATTCGGCACCATGCCAAAATACGCTCTCCAAAACGGAATGCAAATAATGGCTGGCTATCTGGATGCAAAGGAATAGAGAAAAATGCATGACACAAATCTATCACAGTGTACCACTCAGCTTCATGCGGAATTTGATATAGAATCACTGCAGGGTTTGGCACTATTGGACAGCATGGTACAACTATTTTGTTGATCTTTCTCAAATCCTGTACTATTCTGTATGTTCCATTTGGCTTTTTCAGTCCCATAATAGGTGAATTACATGGACTGCTCATGATTTCTTTCAGAATTCCCTGTTCAATCATCTTATTTATCACAGGAGTTATTCCTTCAATTATTTCTGGAGTTAATTTGTACTGTGGCGTGTTTGGATAACTTATCCCTTCTTTCACTGTCACTTTTACAGGATCAACTTCTCTCATTAATCCAATGTCTTCTCCTGTAAAATCCCACACACTTTCTTTCACTGTACTTTTTAATTCTTCTGGAAGTTTTCCTGCATCAAATGCAGGAAACAAACCATTCATTTCAGGTTCCTGATTCATCAAAGTTACTTTATACAAAGCATCTTCATCTGAAGTCTGAAAACCAATTCCATCTGGTGTACAATAAATTGTGCAATTCATTTTACACAAGAGGTCACGACCTAGAAGATTTACAGGACTACAATCGCACACTACAAATTTATGCATTTTTCTAAAAGAACCAATTTTTACTTCTACCAATTCAGTAAGTGGGGTTTTAATCTGCTGATTGGCAACTCCTACCACTTGGATGCATTCACCTGAGAGAGGAAGGTTCGGAATTTCCACTGACCTAACAGTAGAACGGGTAGCTCCAGTATCGACAAGGAATGTTACGTTTGCTCCATTCACTTCTCCATCCACAAAGGGACCAGACTGATCTACCTCTAGAGTTGCGCCAAGCACGCACTCTTTCCCCTCTCTTGCGCACCGTCAGAAACTTTCATCCGGGTCATCCTCACTCTGATGCAACCAATACTGGGAAATGTTAGCTGCTCTCGGCAACTGTGTTACCTGCTCTCCTCCGTAGAATCCTGTTTCTGTACTGTATCTTTGCTGGTTAACAGTGTTGGGAAGTGGTGGTTGTGGCACCTGACTTTGTTGAACAACTACCTCATTCTGCACCTGTGGAGTTAATGATTGATGTTCCAGATTAGGTTTAGGTGGGAATTTACACTCATTTCTCCAATGCCCTAATTTTCCGCAATTATGACATGGCCATTTCTTCTTTGCCTCTTCTAGACTCACTTGTCCTTTTCCTTTACCTATATTTGGTCGCATCTTATTTTGTCCTGATTCGTTTCCATTATTATTATCCAATTGAGCTTCTTGTTTCTCTGCCACTTTCACTTGTGCCCACATTGCTTTTTCTTTCAACTTACGCTGTTTACTCTCTATTTCATCACTACAATACTTAGCATACCTCAGCACCTCATCTACACTTGCATTCTGCCAGTTTATCATATGTTGCTTAATCATATCACTTATTTCTTGTTTCAAGCCAAATACAAATCGATATACAAAATGACTCATATCCTTCTCACTTAATTCCTCATAACCACTATACTGTTTGAAAACCAACAACAATCGCTCATAATATGCATGTACACTCTCCTTGCTTTCCTGTGTAGTTCTATCAATCTTAACCCAATCTGTCTCTTTTGGAGGAATCTTATTTTTCAAAAAGGTAATCACCTTATCGTATTTCTTCATCACATCTGGTCCTGGAGCTCCTGTCTTAGGATCTCTTGGATATTCTGTAGTTGGCCAGTCAACTGTAATCTTACATTCTGACCATAGATCCGTTGGTACCACTATGTCAAACAATCCATCCAAATCTATCCACAACACTTTCGAGACCTTTACAAACCTTTCTACCTGTCGGTACCACTCAACTGGCTTTTCTCTTAACTTTGGAAAGTCATTTGTAAATGACAGGATGTCCTGCCTAGTCCAGGGAACATGCACATAACTACCACCTGGAGTTTCTCTCATAGGGTACTCTTTAACAACATGTTCCTTTTCTGTTATCATAAAAGCCAATGAACCTTTGTCTACGCTTTTCTCATTCTTCTTTGTCCATCTAACCTTCCATCTGTCTACATCACCCCATTTTCTCAACAAAACAATCAACTCTTTTATCTGTGTCAGCCTTCCTGCTGTATTCAAATTTTCAATATCTTTTTCACAAAAATCTACTCTGTATGGTTTCTGCAACGTTTTTACTTTTGCAAAATCTATTCCAATCTCACCGGCCACTTCTTCTAGTTTGTCATGTAAATTCTTTGCCCTCCATGTTATACTTTTGCACAGAAACATTATTTCATCATCCTGATAATTCTTTATCTTTTCTGTACCAATCGTTCCTAGAATTAATTCTTCCATGTCAATCTTCAATCTGATCACATCTAATGGTTTTTCTTCCGTTTCTTTTATTTTAAAAGCTTTTATCCACTCATTTAACTCATCAGGAGTCGGACCTATAGGAGTACTATTTATTTCTGTCCAATTTCCACTCTTTTCAGGTGTCACTGTTGCAGATTCAGTTACCATAGGCATTTTCCTACCGCTACACTCATTCACTGTCAAATTTTCAGGTGGACTTGGTCTGTAAGCACTAGTCAAATTGCTCGTACCTGGACTTGTTTCTATTCTTTCCTTTTCTCTTTGGAATTGCGAACTCAAGGGAATCACCAAAGATCGTTCATCAATTTTCTGATTCTCGAAAACTGGTATTACTGGACCTATTGTTACGGGTACGGTAACTGCTTCCATATTCTTTGTTAATTCTCTAATTTTCTCAGTTAATTCTTTTGTTGTCCTTGCCAATTCTCTTGCACTATCATTTTCTATTCCCTCATTTTGGGAAGTTCTTATTTGTTCTTGTGACCTATTTATTTCTTGTCTTTTTTCTGGACTTTCATTTCGCATAGCTTCTATTGGTGGCGCATTTGGTGTCACCACTGTAGAATTCTGCTGATACGGAGGTGGATTTTTATTTAATATATCTTCCAGCAACTCGTCATCCGTTTCGCTCTCATGCATATACTTTTCTCTCTCTAAATGTTTCTTTTTCTCAGTCCGTTTTTTCTTAGTCCCTTCCTCAACTGTAAAAGCTGGAAACAAACCTCCTGTCATGTTAGCACATCTCCATCGTTTTATTCTGTCCTCATGATTCATTCCCCACATTCTTCCGGGCACGAACTCATAACCTTTCATACCTCTGAATCTTTCTTTCTCATACATCTCATCTTCCCATTCTGTTAAAGCCTCAAACTGTGTCGGTCTAGGTCTAGGTTCCAATTTAAGCATCTTTTCTTTTAAATTCCGTAAAATCGCTACATTAAAAGAACCATTTTCAGGAAAAGCCAATGCTCCATCATTCTTTGTATATTTTACCCAATTATCCAACCATATGCACGTATGATATCCATATTTCAGCATCATATGTGAAGCTGCTGATTTCGGCGGAGGAATTACTTGTCCCTCTCTAGTCACAACCTTTTTGTCTTTCTTAAAGAAATTCTTCAATTTCGTCGTCCATGACGTTCTCTCCCTTTCATACTCGTAATACGGCATGTTTTCTATTTGTTTTCTCTTTACTCTAACGCTGTTTCTGTGTACGGAACTTCGTCCAATTACAGCGCGATTCACACTAACGTACCAATCAGAACAATTTCCACCGTCCGCGAACCAACCAATCCTAGCGCGGCACTTTTCTACGTTACTCCTGCTCTGTATTCACGTGACTAGTGCACTAACCAATCCTAGCGCGGCACTTTTCCACGTCACTTCTACTCTTTACCCCTCCTTTACAAAATTTATCGGCAATTTTCTTTTTACAGTTTTCTTCGTTAGTTACAACAAATAAACAATTCCATAGTCTGATTCGCTAAACAAAGTGACAGCTTTGTCCTTTTACACAAGAATCCTGTTTTTCCAGTAGGCAGCGCTTACCTCTACCCTACCACAGAATTATTTACTTTCGCCGATAAAGTAGCACTTCCCTCTACCTTACCCTTCTTTCAAACAAACAATTTACTCGTTTCTCTGGGGATAAGACACATGTGGAGACTAGGCTCCTGAGAATTAAGGCCAAAGTTTCACAAGTAAACGTGATTTGCTATTTCATTTACACACTTTTCACACCGAAATCCCTAACATAACACAACCTGTGTTATAACCAAAATGAATTCAGACCATGTACCAAATTCCATGTGACTTCTCTTGCCACACGTGTTCCACTTCCTACATCCCAGAAGCGTGAAAACTTACATATAACATAACGCGACTCAACATATAGTGTTAGTCATCAAATAATCAATAATCAATAAACAATAATCACTAAACTAATCTATAGAAAACCATAACTCTGCTACCAAGAAATCTGATGCAGCGCGTACAATAAAAACTATTTTCCTCCTAGGTTATTTATAGGTCATCCAGGGGCAAACTATATTTCTCATATCCACATGACGATGGGGCCCATAAACATCGTCTAACACACACGCACACTCCTGGATTTTTCCTTTTACACCTTTATGAAATTTTGTACTCCTAGGAGAAACATGAGAACTAAATGGAGAACACCATTTTATGTACCGCTGGAAGAGCAAGGATATCTATTTACCTTAATTTGTCACTTTCTTTTAGTTATTTCTTAAGATATTCCTGCTCATTGTTTTGTCGATGAATCATTCATTTAAGAAATTAGTTCATAGTGATTAAGACCAGCTGAATCACAATCAACCAATTACTCAGGTCACAATCATTTAGGAAAATAACCACTGAGTCATTTTGGGTTTAAAGAATCTTAAATTTTATATAAATTTAAAAGCATGGAAAGAATTTTAATACTTTATTCAATTATTCATTCTTAAATTCACAATTTTATTAAGCATAATCAATTTATTGCAGAAAAGGAAATTTTGTCATGAAGCCAAAACCCTAGTTACCTGCCTAGCTTCCTAATTTAGCCTAATGATTTCTAACCTAACTTTGGGATTAGAAATAGCCTGATTCTCATACTCAACTGTAAAGTTAAGACAGCAACAGCAACTTCAGCTCGTCAGCATCAGCTACCTGCAACCCGTCTCCTCTACTGCAACCACGACTCTCGAACTGCAACTCCAACCGCAACTGACCCCCTCCCACCAAGAGTAGGCCCTCTTATACCCTAATTCTAACTTTGCTAACTAACTGTTGCAACATTAATATCACGCTTTTCTTTCATTGGTCCATGCATGTCAGCTTATTCATTCTTTAATCAAGTTCTCTTGGATTCAAAGGTCCTTGGATCATTTCCTTTCCCATACGCTTAAACATTTCCATCCGATTCGATCAGTCCATTTGTATCTTCTTTTGACACATTCAAGAACTCCGCAGTCATTGTCCTTTCTCTTGGGCTCCTTTCCCACGGACTCTCTCCTGATCATCACGGCACACTATCAGTTCAATTAGGTCACACCAGCCTTGACCATTTCTTGCATCCTAGCCTCTCAGAGACATCACGAGGCTCCAGATTTCTTCAATCTCATCCCGTACCACGTGTCCCCTTGCGCCTGCGCACATCTTCCCACTGGCGGCCATTTTATCTCGCCACTCGGTTCTACTTTAGAAGCACTAATTTGAGGCAAATAAAACATAATTAAAATAGAGAAAAATATCCCTTTCGTTTCCCTCCCGTCTACGTACCCCAATTAGTTGTTACCTAGCAAAAAGCGACATTTAAGCTGCTCCTTACTTACCATCACTATTGTTTTTGCAACGACACATTTTATTTCTATGAAGCACAAACATGCATTTATTTTATTTAGTACGCTTTTTATTCTTACGTTATGATTAGACACACGGACATTCATTAGTAGATTATTTAGCACGTACATTAGCATATTACCATTCCCACATATACAATGTTGATTAATACATTTAAACGAACATTTTTAATTAATTAATTATATAATTTGTTAGGGGTTAATTTTTTTATTTTTACTGCTCCATCAGTAGCGTAGCGTAGCGTAGTGCAGCGGTCATTTTTTGCTTGCTCGCGGTCCTCAACGTCAAGTTGGCGACCGCGAGCAAGCAAAATGACATCCCGGCGAGACTTTTTCCTCGTTCGCGATCAGCAACACAAGTTGCCGATCGCGAGCGTGGAAAATAAACCTCCCGGCGAGATTCTCAACGCGGGAGGTCAGGTTTCTCATTGCGAGTGGTCGCGTATGCTCGTGACCGCTCGCGATGAGAAACTACCAGTCCGCGTTGAGAAAGCTGCCGCTCGAGTAAAAATCTACTCAAGCGGCAGTAAAAGACAGCTCGCACTGTGCAAGATGCCGTTTTCAATGATTGCACAGTGCGGACAAGCATCCGGCACTGTGTAATCATTGCGAACACGCACTACGCAGTTCGCGTAGTGCTACGCGAAGCTCGCGTAGTGCGAACTTCACTTTGCGTAGCTTCGCGAAGCGCTGCTTCGCGAACTACGCCCAGGGTTAGTCACTACTCCCTTCTCCTCTAATGTGGCAATGTCTTGTTGACCCCAAATCACTGAAGTCACGACTGGTACATCCCCGAGGCCTCTCAAGGAAGTTGCAACACTTTCAGAGAACAGGAGACTGGCAAGATCCTCTCACACTTTTCCACAGCTTTGTGGTTGCATAAGTTGGTGAGTTAAGAGTCAGACAAAACATGTCAGCGTTTCCGACATTTTTGGGTGGAAGCAACGTGTTTTAATTTTGTGAATTTGCGCGCATTGAAAGGTCACCTTTCTTTGTAATTATGTTTCATCATTTTTAATCTTGGAGACACAATCCACACAAATGCACTCCACACCATGCCACATAATTCCAATGCGCATAATTTCACTCAATGACACACACTTCCACACCACACAATTCAACTGTATGTATTTACATTCCACACCACATAATTCGACAACAAACCACACAGTTCAACTCAACAACACACTTACACAACACGCTACATACATCCAATCCACACCACAAAATTCCCCAACATGCCACAGAATTCAACAGCTCACCACATAATTAAACTCCACTACATACCTCTCTACAACTCAAAATACCATTCCACATAATTACACACCATGACACACATTCCCAGTCCACATAATTCCAGTATACTCAATACCACATAATTACTAACCACACAATTCCACTGCACACCATGAAACATAATTCCACTACATAAATTCTCTTCACACCACACAATTACACTACTGAAAATTCCACTCCAACCCACACAATCAAACTCCACACCACATACATTCACTCCACTCCAAACCAAAACACCACAGCAGGAGACATCGTCATTTACAACGCCAATAGCTCTAACTCTCACAAATGCAAGACCTATTGAATTGCACATGCTTGTTTTCTTTGCGGCTTGGAGTTGGGGGAGATCCCGGCTCACTGGGCCACCAGCTCGAGGACCAGATGGATGGTTGTTAGCCTACAACTAAAACGTCAGTTTTGCTGGCATTCAAGTTAAGGCAGCTATTTGTCATCCAATCAGCCAGGTCGGTCAGGCATAGCCTGAAGTCCTCTGCTGCTTGGCTGTTATCCTGGGCCAAGGTAATGATCAGCTGCGTGTCGTCAGCATATGACACCGTCTGCACTCCATGTTTTACCACAAGGTCCGCAAGCGGACACATGTAGAGGTCGAACAGGGTCGGGCTCAAAGCTGATCCTTGAGGTACGCCCTGTCTCAACTGTTGAGTGGAAGAAACAAACTATTGAAGAGTGACTTGGAAAGTACGGTCCTCTAAGAAATTGTCTAGCCAGCCCAGAGCAGAACCTCCTATCCCTGCATGGTATAACCTATCTACTAGTAGGCCATGAGAAACCGTGTCGAAAGCGGCACTCAGGTCGAGCAGAATTAGGGTAGTAGTGTGGCCCTCGTCTGCTGTTTTGCGGATATGCTCAGTTGCAAATAGCAGAGGCCACTCTGTGCTAAAGGAGGGTCTAAACCCCGACTGTGTCTTTTGAAGGTGGTTCTTCTCCTACACGAACTGCATGAGTTGTTGATTCACCCATTTCTCGGCAATTTTTGCAAAGAAAGGCAGTCGCAAAATGGGTCTGAGATTTTCCGGTACTGATGGATCTAGAGTTGGCTTTTTTAATAGTGGAGTTACCATTGCATGTTTCCACTCTTTGGGAACTACTCCCGAACAAAAAGATAAGTTTAGGAGCTCTGTCAGTACTGGTGCAATAACTTCTCTACCCTGTATTAAGATAGACGGTAGCGCTGAATCTAGCGGGGATCTTGGTTTGACTTTCAGCATAACGCTGTTGGTTTTATCCTCTGAAATTGGTCTCAAATAGAGGAGCATTTCTGAAGCCTCTATGGGAGAACAGACAGGACTCGTCCTTCTGAAAGACCCGGGGCTCTCTGGGAACGAAAAGTAGATGGTGTTAATCTTATCAGAAGAGACTTGTGCAATCTGATTGCAGAGATCTGTTGATGCTGGAATAGATGCGGCTGGGCGCGATTGTTGCGGCATACAAATGTGCTCGAGCTCCTTTTGATACTCTTCTAAGGCCGCAAGGTAGACAGTTTTGTGGTGCTCTTCGTACTTTTTGCACCACGTGCATTCTAGCCTTTTACAAGATGTTTTCGTATTCTGGAGGGCCGCAAGGAACCATGGTGCGGAGGGGTTTATCCGCCTACTGGAGCGGACCTCTGCGGGGCTAGAGTATCTAAGGCTCGGCTGATAGTTCGGTATTGGCAGAAGATGGACAGACTGCAAGTGAGGGTATATTTCGGTGTAAGACCGAAGGAGTGGGAGTGATGCAGGCCCCTTTACGTGAGCAGCATTTTGGAGGTGGTGTCACTGGTTGTGAGGGCTCCGAGGTCCCAAACGGGATCAGGTGGCGGTCTGACCAAGCTACCGGTGTGGGTGCAGCCACCATTAAAGAACGGGAGTTAGTAAAAGTAGGGTCCAGTATATGGCCGAAAGCATGAGTAGGCGCTTCAACCATCTGGGTGAGTTGAAGGACGCCAAGGACTTCCACCAAATCTTTAGCAATGGGACATGACTTATTGTCTATATGGATGCTAAGATCTCCTAATACTAAAAAATGTGCATATCGGACTGCATAGTCCAGGATTACATCCAATAGGTGTTTTACAAAAGTGGTCGCTGGGCCTGGGGGCGGTATATTAAAAAGCCTGCTAATGTGAGCTGATTGTTCAAGGCAAGGCTAAACAAGCATTTGCAATGCAATAGGTCTCGCATTTAAAAGGCTGTTTCGGAGTCAGCAATACTTCTCGGTTTCAGCTCACATTGCAGATGGCGCTAATAAATTATCGCCAGACCCCCCCTCTGTACAGGGGACGGTCAAGTCTTAGAATGGCCGAGTTAGTGGGGACACGTCAAGTGCATCGGGAGCTGACGCTTCTGAGAGCCACGTTTCCATAAGGAAGAAAGCAGCAGGTTGGTTTTCCGAAATTAGATCAGCTATTTCACTTTTATGTTCGGGCAAAGACCGACAATTCAATAGGAGGTGCCGTTTAGTGACAGGATGTATTTGGGTTTGCTTACAGAAGAGCTGCTGGTTTCTGTTCATCTAGCTGGAGTTTACAACTGCTACAGCCTTCTGGGCTTAATGAGACATTCACAGAGTGGTAGCAGGCTACTCATGGGGCGGTTCAGCTCCATAAGGTCCTTAGGCGAATATGTTAACTTCACAGAAACAGGAGACTTCAGCTATCGGATGGAGGGATGTGAGATGCAGGGGTCCTGGCCCCTGGCGCCGCCCTGGCACGGACGGGCGCAGACGGGCTTGCCTTTGGCGCACCAGCGGCGCGTCCGCGCAGCTGACATGAATGTATAGCCCACCTCCAAGAAGGCGTGGCTTCAATCTCGGACTCGTGAAGCCTAAAAACCGGAGATACCAGCACTCCGTTTCAATATTAAAAATGATTGACAGTGAAATAAAAACATAGTATCAGTGAAGAACAGATTAAGCAAAGTTTAAAAAACGCCTTGTGCCACCCAAATAAGACCTGAAGAGGTACGTCGGTGGACCGACCGAAAATGGCCGCCACCGAGAATGGACCCAGGCACCTCCCTGCGCCTAGTGCATATACAAGGAAAAGAAAAAGGAAACTCCGGTGGTCCGACCTAAGAACGCCGCCACCGAGGAATGGAGCCAGGCACCTCCCTGCGCTTAATGCGTATACAAGGAAAAGAAATAGGAAACTCCGGTGGACCAACCTAAGATGGCCGCCACCGAGGAATGGAGCCAGGCACCCCCCTGCGCCTAGTGCGTATACAAGGAAAAGAAATAGGAAACTCCGGTGGACCGACCGAAAATGTCCGCCACCGAGAATGGAGCCAGGCACCTCCCTGCGCTTAGTGCATATACAAGGAAAAGAAATAGGAAACTCCGGTGGAACAACCTAAGATGGCCACCACCGAGAATGGGAGCCAGGCACCTCCCTGCGCCTAGTGCATAGACAAGGAAAAGAAATAGAAAGCTCAGGTGGAACGACCTAAGATGGCCGCCACCGAGGAATGGAGCCAGGCACCCCCCTGCGCCTAGTGCGTATACAAGGAAAAGAAATAGAAAGCTCAGGTGGAACTGTAGGAAGTCCGAGGTCCAAAAATGAAGAGGCGGAGACGAAGATTGTAGAGACGTGGTTTAATCGTAAGTGCACGTCTGCTCATAAGGAAGTCCAAGTCAAGAATGCCTAACCCCCACATCCAGTCATCAGCCCAACACTCCACTCCATTCAAAACCTAACATTCTCCAGGCGACACGAGACAGCCACGAGCTGTGACAGAATGTCACGCTCGTGTCTGCTCATGTCAGCATGCAACACACCTTCCCCCCTTAAAAGAAAACAGAAAGAAAATAAATGAATAAAAAAAAAAAATAATAATAATAATAATAAGTACAAAATTAATTCATGACAAAATCTTTGTACTTTGCAGGAAGACGATGGTTACGCACTACCCTAGGATTCTCAGAACTGCAACAAGGAGGGGAATGATTCCCTTGGTCATTATGTTGCCCAACGTCTAAAAATACATTACTGTTATGGTCTTCCTGTAAATCAGTAACGCCTTTAAATAAAGAAATTCTGTTTAAATTCCAAACGGAACCACCTTCAATTCTAACAGCATTCCTGAAAACTTCAATGACTTTTCTTGGACTTGACCAAACAGGATACCCCTTATTAACCCCCTCTTTTTTTTTTATACGAATTAAATCGCCCACCATTATCTCATGTTTAGTTGCACAACCCATTTTTTTCCTCATGGTATGTTTCATTTTGTTCTTATACAAACCAACCCTGCGTTGGACTGCCTCATAATCTACCCTAAAAACTCATCAGTCTCACCTAGATTTTTCTTCAACCACCAAGGAACCAATTTGGTACTGGGTTTGCGCCCTCTTAAAAGTTCAAATGGACTGACCAAAGTGACGGAATTGGGAGAAGTCCTATACGCCAATAACATGGATTGTAAAGCATTGCGCCAATTTAGACCACCCATTATTGACAATTGAATAGCTTCTTTCACAACACGGTTGAAACGCTCAACCTGACCATTGGCCTCGGGATGGAAAACCGCAATTTTCCTATGAGTAATTCCACATTTCACCATGAAATCCTCCATTTCCCTACTAACAAATTGGGGCCCATTATCCGTGACAATTTCTTGGGGAATCCCTTCCCTGCAAAAAATTTCATCTAAGAACTCAATAACCTTATGTGAGGTGACCTCCTTGACCATTTTGACTTCAGGCCATTTGGAGTAGTAGTCAATTAAAACAATGCCAAATGCTTCATGTCTGGGTAAAGTACTAAATGGACCAATAATATCCAAACCAAGTTTACGCCAAGGACCAAGAGGAAAATCTATAGGATGAGGTTCAGGACGTAGAGCAACAGCAGATTTGTCACTATTTGAGCATTGAATGCATGAACGTACAAAATGATCCACACAATTATCAATGCTTGGCCACCAAAAAAACTCTCTGACACGTCTTCTGGTGAAGGAAATCCCTAAATGCCCTTCATGAGCAATTTCTAGAATTGTGTTTCTAAGTGAATGGGGAGGAATAATTTTATCACCTCTCAAAACTAAACCATTTTCAACAGCAAGCTCTTCATGAACTTTGAAATAACTCATCATGTCACCCGACAACTTCCTCTGTTCAGGCCAACCTTGTACTAAACACTTCTTGACATTGCATAATTCTAAATCTTTCTCCATCTCCAGGAGCCAAACATCTTCCCGTAAATTAGATTGTTCACCATACACTAGATTAACATCACGCATGGTGAAAGCTACTTCACAATCTTCATCTTGGATCTTAACTGGACACTCGACAGAAGAAGTTAATCTGGACATGCAGTCAGCGTGTACATTAGCCTTTCCTTGAACATACTCTATCTGGAA
Organism: Calotriton arnoldi; assembly: GCA_963921515.1. Classification (NCBI taxonomy): domain Eukaryota; kingdom Metazoa; phylum Chordata; class Amphibia; order Caudata; family Salamandridae; genus Calotriton; species Calotriton arnoldi. The sequence continues at coordinate 262,141 of CAWUFW010015796.1, read as the reverse complement.
CTGGAAAGACTGTAACCTAGAAGCAAGTCTTGCAAGGCGTGCAGACATGGTCCGCCCTCCGCCTGGAGCCATCAAAAAAACAAGGGGCTTATGGTCAGTTTTTATGAGAAATTTAGTACCCCACAAAAAGGTCCTGAAATGTTCTGCTCCCCAAACACAAGCCAATAACTCTCTCTCTATAACTGAATAGTGTTTTTCTGCATCTCTCAGTGCTCTTGAAGCATACGCTACAATCCACTCTTTCTCATTGTCTCTTTGTAAAAGAACACCACCCAAACCGGTGCTACTAGCGTCCACCATAACAATGCACTTTTTTCCACAAACAAAAGGCTTAAGACATGGAGCATTCACAATAAACTTCTTCAAATTCTCGAAAACTTTAGACATATCATTGGTCCAATTAAATTTTGCATTTTTCTTGAGAAGACATCTAAAAGGATCAATTTTAGAAGCGAAATTCGGTATGAATTTTGCATGAAATTCAATAAGACCCAGAAAAGCCACCAGTTGTTCTTTGGAAGTGGGAATGGGTGCATTCACAATACTTTCAATGTGGTTACGTTTAGGTTTGATTCCCATTCCACTAATGGTATGCCCAAGGTACTCTACTTCCTTTGCCTTGATTTTACATTTATCAAGACGGAGAGTGAGACCCTTTTATGACAAGGCAGCAAATACATTTTCTAAATTCAAGTCATGTTCCTCATCATTCTTGCCGTACACAAGAATATCGTCCTGAAATGCAATGGCACCATTTAATTCGTCCAAAGTGTCTCTCATCAATCTTTGAAATACTGAGGCAACACTAGCAAGACCAAAAGGCATGCGACAAAACCTGAAAAGACCTTCACGAGTAATGAAAGCAGTGAGGTTTTTTGATTCCTCGGCAAGGACAACCTGGTGGTATGCACTAGCTAAATCGATGCATGAAAATACTTGTGCACCAGCTACTGTTGAAACCATCTCATGAAGATTGGGCAAGGGGTGAGCATCTACCCAAATAGCATTATTCACACTGCGAAGGTCCACACAAAGCCTAAGCTCACCTGAAGATTTAATGGAAATCACAATGGGAGAAACCCACGGTGATGACTCAATGGGTTCTATAGCGTTTTTTGACACAAGTCTTTAAGCATGTCCTTCAATTTGTTCCTGTAAGTGAGAGGAACATTCCTCACTTTGTGACGAACTGGAACAACATTGTCGTGTAGCTTAATGACATGTTCAAAACCCTGATATCTCCCTAATTCTCCACTGAAAAGATTGGGAAATAATTTCTTTAATTTATCAAGAAGATGGGAATTGTCTTTGTGGGTAACATTGTGAGACTCAACAGCATAGACCGGGGGATCCACTCTAGGATCAAGCTTAATTCCTAATTGTTGTTGATGTGGCCACCCTAATAATGACTGCCCTGATCTTGCTACATATATTTTCCCAAAAAATATCGCGACCTGAAAACACTAAGTTAGCACAAAAAAAACCAATAAGGTCAATTTTGTGTCCTCTATAACCTCCAGGAGATACATCAGGTGGAGAAAGTGTTTCGTTAGGCCACTTGTCATGAAAAATGTCTAAAGAAATAATGGTGTACCATGCACATGAATCTACAAGGAATTCCAAATCAATGTCATTAACAGTAATGAAACATGAAGGAAATTTAGTACATTCTCCACCCCCACAAATATTGATGACCGTGTTGACTTCATATTCATTGTCCTCATATGGAGGATCATGATCACACATGTCTTGAACGTAATTCACTCTTTTAGGAACTGCTCTGCAAAATTTTCAAAAATGACCCTTCTTATTGCATTTTGAACAAGTTTTTCCGATAGCAGGACAGTTTTTAAAGTCAGCCAAATGACCGTCGCTTCCACATCTGTAGCACAGTAATTGAGAGTTCCTTTTTTCATACTTTGTTCCTTTAAATCTACCATCAAATTTTGATGAGTTATCACTTCTCTGTGGAAAAAATTTCTTCTGTTTATCAGACTCCTTAGAAACGTTGAAAATATCACTTTTTTCATTGCCTCTAATTTCTTTCACAAATTTTTCAGAGTGTTCTATGGACTTGGCTATGTCAATGGCATTATTCAATGACATGTCAGATGTAGTCCATAGACGTTCTTGAACTTTTTTGTTGTTTGTCCTCATTAAAATTTGGTCTCTGAGGACTTGTTCGTATGATATGTGCTCGAAGTCACATGTAACAGCCAGTGATCTAAGAGCGGATACAAAATCTTCAATAGGTTCATCGGGAAGTTGTTGGCCACCACCGAGAATGGGAGCCAGGCACCTCCCTGCGCCTAGTGCATATACAAGGAAAAGAAATAGAAAGCTCAGGTGGAACGACCTAAGATGGCCGCCACCGAGGAATGGAGCCAGGCACCCCCCTGCGCCTAGTGCGTATACAAGGAAAAGAAATAGAAAACTCCGGTGGAACAACCTAAGATGGCCACCACTGAGAATGGGAGCCAGGCACCTCCCTGCGCCTAGTGCATATACAAGGAAAAGAAATAGAAAGCTCAGGTGGAACGACCTAAGATGGCCGCCACCGAGGAATGGAGCCAGGCACCCCCTGCGCCTAGTGCGTATACAAGGAAAAGAAATAGAAAGCTCAGGTGGAACGACCTAAGATGGCGGCCACCGAGGAATGGAGCCAGGCACCCCCTGCGCCTAGTGCATATACAAGGAAAAGAAATAGAAAGCTCAGGTGGAACGACCTAAGATGACCGCCACCGAGGAATGGAGCCAGGCACCTCCCTGCGCCTGGTGCGTATACAAGGAAAAGAAATAGGAAACTCCGGTGGAACAACCTAAGATGGCCACCACCGAGAATGGGAGCCAGGCACCTCCCTGCGCCTAGTGCATATACAAGGAAAAGAAATAGAAAGCTCAGGTGGAACGACCTAAGATGGCCGCCACCGAGGAATGGAGCCAGGCACCCCCCTTCGCCTAGTGTGTATACAAGGAAAAGTAATAGAAAGCTCAGGTGGAACGACCTAAGATGACCGCCACCGAGGAATGGAGCCAGGCACCTCCCTGCGCCTAGTGCGCATACAAGGAAAAGAAATAGGAAACTCCGGTGGACTGACCTAAGATGGCGGCCACCGAGGAATGGAGCCAGGCACCCCCCTGCGCCTAGTGCGTATACAAGGAAAAGAAATAGAAAGCTCAGGTGGAACGACCTAAGATGGCCGCCACCGAGGAATGGAGCCAGGCACCTCCCTGCGCTTAATGCACATGCAAGGAAAAGAAATAGGAAACTCCGGTGGACCGACCTAAGATGGCCGCCACTGAGGAATGGAGCCAGGCACCTCCCTGCGCCTAGTGCGTATACAAGGAAAAGAAATAGAAAGCTCAGGTGGAACGACCTAAGATGACCGCCACCGAGGAATGGAGCCAGGCACCTCCCTGCGCCTAGTGCGTATACAAGGAAAAGAAATAGAAAACTCAGGTGGAACAACCTAAGATGGCCACCACCGAGAATGGGAGCCAGGCACCTCCCTGCGCCTAGTGCGCATAGAAGGAAAAGAAATAGGAAACTCCGGTGGACCGACCTAAGATGGCCACCACCGAGAATGGGAGCCAGGCACCTCCCTGCGCCTAGTGCGTATACAAGGAAAAGAAATCGAAAGCTCAGGTGGAACGACCTAAGATGGCCGCCACCGAGGAATGGAGCCAGGCACCTCCCTGTGCCTAGTGCGTATACAAGGAAAAGAAATAGAAAGCTCAGGTGGAACAACCTAAGATGGCCACAACCGAGAATGGGAGCCAGGCACCTCCCTGCGCATAGTGTGTATACAAGGAAAAGAAATAGAAAGCTCAGGTGGAACGACCTAAGAAGGCCACCACCGAGGAATGGAGCCAGGCACCTCCCTGCGCCTAGTGCATATACAAGGAAAAGAAATAGAAAGCTCAGGTGGAACGACCTAAGATGGCCGCCACCGAGGAATGGAGCCAGGCACCCCCCTGCGCCTAGTGCGTATACAAGGAAAAGAAATAGAAAGCTCAGGTGGAACGACCTAAGATGACCGCCACCGAGGAATGGAGCCAGGCACCTCCCTGCGCCTAGTGCGCATACAAGGAAAAGAAATAAGAAACTCCGGTGGACTGAACTAAGATGGCCGCCACCGAGGAATGGAGCCAGGCACCCCCCTGCGCCTAGTGCGTATACAAGGAAAAGAAATAGAAAGCTCAGGTGGAACGACCTAGGATGGCCGCCACCGAGGAATGGAGCCAGGCACCTCCCTGCGCTTAATGCGCATACAAGGAAAAGAAATAGGAAACTCTGGTGGACCGACCTAAGATGGCCGCCACTGAGGAATGGAGCCAGGCACCTCCCTGCGCCTAGTGCATATACAAGGAAAAGAAATAGAAAGCTCAGGTGGAACAACCTAAGATGGCCACCACCGAGAATGGGAGCCAGGCACCTCCCTGCGCCTAGTGTGTATACAAGGAAAAGAAATAGACAGCTCAGGTGGAACGACCTAAGATGGCCACCACCGAGGAATGGAGCCAGGCACCCCCCTGCGCCTAGTGCGTATACAAGGAAAAGTAATAGAAAGCTCAGGTGGAACGACCTAAGATCACCGCCACCGAGGAATGGAGCCAGGCACCTCCCTGCGCCTAGTGCGCATACAAGGAAAAGAAATAGGAAACTCCGGTGGACTGACCTAAGATGGCTGCCACCGAGGAATGGAGCCAGGCACCCCCCTGCGCCTAGTGCGTATACAAGGAAAAGAAATAGAAAGCTCAGGTGGAACGACCTAAGATGGCCGCCACCGAGGAATGGAGCCAGGCACCTCCCTGCGCTTAATGCGCATACAAGGAAAAGAAATAGGAAACTCCGGTGGACCGACCTAAGATGGCCGCCACTGAGGAATGGAGCCAGGCAACTCCCTGCGCCTAGTGCGTATACAAGGAAAAGAAATAGAAAGCTCAGGTGGAACGACCTAAGATGACCGCCACCGAGGAATGGAGCCAGGCACCTCCCTGCGCCTAGTGCGTATACAAGGAAAAGAAATAGAAAACTCAGGTGGAACAACCTAAGATGGCCACCACCGAGAATGGGAGCCAGGCACCTCCCTGCGCCTAGTGCGCATAGAAAGAAAAAAAATAGGAAACTCCGGTGGACCGACCTAAGATGGCCACCACCGAGGAATGGAGCCAGGCACCCCCCTGTGCCTAGTGCATATACAAGGAAAAGAAATAGAAAGCTCAGGTGGAACAAACTAAGATGACCGCCACCGAGGAATGGAGCCAGGCACCTCCCTGCGCCTTGTGCGTATACAAGGAAAAGAAATAGGAAACTCCGGTGGAACAACCTAAGATGGCCACCACCGAGAATGGGAGCCAGGCACCTCCCTGCGCCTAGTGCATATACAAGGAAAAGAAATAGAAAGCTCAGGTGGAACGACCTAAGATGGCCGCCACTGAGGAATGGAGCCAGGCACTCCCCTGCGGCTAGTGCGTATACAAGGAAAAGTAATAGAAAGCTCAGGTGGAACGACCTAAGATGGCCGCCACCGAGGAATGGAGCCAGGCACCTCCCTGCGCCTAGTGCAAATACAAGGAAAAGAAATAGGAACCTCCGGTGGACTGACCTAAGATGGCCGCCACTGAGGAATGGAGCCAGGCACCCCCCTGCGCCTAGTGCGTATACAAGGAAAAGAAATAGAAAGCTCAGGTGGAACGACCTAAGATGGCCGCCACCGAGGAATGGAGCCAGGCACCTCCCTGCGCTTAATGCGCATACAAGGAAAAGAAATAGGAAACTCCGGTGGACCGACCTTAGATGGCCGCCACTGAGGAATGGAGCCAGGCACCTCCCTGCGCCTAGTGCGTATACAAGGAAAAGAAATAGAAAGCTCAGGTGGAACGACCTAAGATGACCGCCATCGAGGAATGGAGCCAGGCACCTCCCTGCGCCTAGTGCGTATACAAGGAAAAGAAATAGAAAACTCAGGTGGAACAACCTAAGAAGGCCACCACTGAGAATGGGAGCCAGGCACCTCCCAGCGCCTAGTGCGCATAGAAGGAAAAGAAATAGGAAACTCCGGTGGACCGAACTAAGATGGCCACCACCGAGAATGGGAGCCAGGCACCTCCCTGCGCCTAGTGCATATACAAGGAAAAGAAATAGAAAGCTCAGGTGGAACGACCTAAGATGGCCGCCACCGAGGAATGGAGCCAGGCACCTCCCTGTGCCTAGTGCATATACAAGGAAAAGAAATGGAAAGCTCAGGTGGAACAACCTAAGATGGCCACCACCGAGAATGGGAGCCAGGCACCTCCCTGCGCCTAGTGTGTATACAAGGAAAAGAAATAGAAAGCTCAGGTGGAACGACCGAAGAAGGCCACCACAAAGGAATGGAGCCAGGCACCTCCCTGCGCCTAGTGCATATACAAGGAAAAGAAATAGAAAGCTCAGGTGGAACGACCTAAGACGGCCGCCACCGAGGAATGGTGCCAGGCACCCCCCTGCGCCTAGTGCATATACAAGGAAAAGAAATAGAAAGCTCAGGTGGAACGACCTAAGATGACCGCCACCGAGGAATGGAGCCAGGCACCTCCCTGCGCCTAGTGCGCATACAAGGAAAAGAAATAGGAAACTCCGGTGGACTGACCTAAGATGGCCGCCACTGAGGAATGGAACGAGGCACCCCCTGCGCCTAGTGCGTATACAAGGAAAAAGAAATAGAAAGCTCAGGTGGAACGACCTAGGATGGCCGCCACCGAGGAATGGAGCCAGGCACCTCCCTGCGCTTAATGCGCATACAAGGAAAAGAAATAGGAAACTCCGGTGGACCGACCTAAGATGGCCGCCACTGAGGAATGGAGCCAGGCACCTCCCTGCGCCTAGTGCGTATACAAGGAAAAGAAATAGAAAGCTCAGGTGGAACAACCTAAGATGGCCACCACCGAGAATGGGAGCCAGGCACCTCCCTGCGCCTAGTGTGTATACAAGGAAAAGAAATAGAAAGCTCAGGTGGAACGACCTAAGAAGGCCACCACCGAGGAATGGAGCCAGGCACCTCCCTGCGCCTAGTGCATATACAAGGAAAAGAAATAGAAAGCTCAGGTGGAACGACCTAAGATGGCCGCCACCGAGGAATGGAGCCAGGCACCCTCCTGCGCCTAGTGCGTATACAAGGAAAAGAAATAGAAAGCTCAGGTGGAACGACCTAAGATGGCCGCCACCGAGGATTGGAGCCAGGCACCTCCCTGCGCTTAATGCGCATACAAGGAAAAGAAATAGGAAACTCCGGTGGACCGACCTAAGATGGCCGCCACTGAGGAATGGAGCCAGGCACCTCCCTGCGCCTAGTGCGTATACAAGGAAAAGAAATAGAAAGCTCAGGTGGAACGACCTAAGATGACCGCCACCGAGGAATGGAACCAGGCACCTCCGTGCGCTTAATGCGCATACAAGGAAAAGAAATAGGAAACTCCGGTTGACCGACCTAAGATGGCCGCCACCGAGAATGGGAGCCAGGCACCTCCCTGCGCCTAGTGCGTATACAAGGAAAAGAAATAGAAAGCTCAGGTGGACCGACCTAAGATGGCCGCCACTGAGGAATGGAGCCAGGCACCTCCCTGTGCCTAGTGCGTATGCAAGGAAAAGAAATAGAAAGCTCCGGTGGAACGACCTAAGATGGCTACCACCGAGAATGGGAGCCAGGCACCTCCCTGCGACTAGTGCGTATACAAGGAAAAGAAATAGAAAGCTCAGGTGGAACGACCTAAGTCGACCGCCACCGAGGAATGGAGCCAGGCACCTCCCTGCGCCTAGTGCGCATACAAGGAAAAGAAATAGAAAGCTCAGGTGGAATGACCTAAGATGACCGCCACCGAGGAATGGAACCAGGCACCTCCCTGCGCTTAATGCGCATACAAGGAAAAGAAATAGGAAACTCAGGTGGAACGACCTAAGATGACCGCCACCGAGGAATGGAGCCAGGCACCTCCCTGCGCCTAGTGTGCATACAAGGAAAAGAAATAGGAAACTCCGGTGGACTAACCTAAGATGGCCGCCACCGAGGAATGGAGCCAGGCACCCCCCTGCGCCTAGTGCGTATACAAGGAAAAGAAATAGAAAGCTCAGGTGGAACGACCTAGGATGGCCGCCACCGAGGAATGGAGCCAGGCACCTCCCTGCGCTTAATGCGCATACAAGGAAAAGAAATAGGATACTCCGGTGGACCGACCTAAGATGGCCGCCACTGAGGAATGGAGCCAGGCACCTCCCTGCGCCTAGTGTGTATACAAGGAAAAGAAATAGAAAGTTCAGGTGGAACAACCTAAGATGGCCACCACCGAGAATGGGAGCCAGGCACCTCCCTGCGCCTAGTGTGTATACAAGGAAAAGAAATAGAAAGCTCAGGTGGAACGACCTAAGAAGGCCACCACCGAGGAATGGAGGCAGGCACCTCCCTGCACCTAGTGCATATACAAGGAAAAGAAATAGAAAGCTCAGGTGGAACGACCTAAGATGGCCGCCACCGAGGAATGGAGCCAGGCACCCTCCTGCGCCTAGTGCGTATACAAGGAAAAGAAATAGAAAGCTCAGGTGGAACGACCTAAGATGGCCGCCACCGAGGATTGGAACCAGGCACCTCCCTGCGCTTAATGCGCATACAAGGAAAAGAAATAGGAAACTCCGGTGGACTGACCTAAGATGGCCGCCACTGAGGAATGGAGCCAGGCACCTCCCTGCGCTTAATGCGCATACAAGAAAAAGAAATAGGAAACTCCGGTGGACCGACCTAAGATGGCCGCCACTGAGGAATGGAGCCAGGCACCTCCCTGCACCTAGTGCGTATACAAGGAAAAGAAATAGAAAGCTCAGGTGGAATGACCTAAGATGACCGCCACCGAGGAATGGAACCAGGCACCTCCGTGCGCTTAATGCGCATACAAGGAAAAGAAATAGGAAACTCCGGTGGACCGACCTAAGATGGCCGCCACCGAGAATGGGAGCCAGGCACCTCCCTGCGCCTAGTGCGTATACAAGGAAAAGAAATAGAAAGCTCAGGTGGACCGACCTAAGATGGCCGCCACTGAGGAATGGAGCCAGGCACCTCCCTGCGCCTAGTGCGTATACAAGGAAAAGAAATAGAAAGCTCAGGTGGAACGACCTAAGATGGCCGCCACCGAGAATGGGAGCCAGGCTCCTCCCTGCGCCTAGTGCGTATACAAGGAAAAGAAATAGAAAGCTCAGGTGGAACGACCTAAGATGACCGCCACCGAGGAATGGAGCCAGGCACCTCCCTGCGCCTAGTGCGCATACAAGGAAAAGAAATAGAAAGCTCAGGTGGAATGACCTAAGATGACCGCCACCGAGGAATGGAACCAGGCACCTCCCTGCGCCTAGTGCGCATACAAGGAAAAGAAATAGAAAGCTCAGGTGGAACGACCTAAGATGGCCGCCACTGAGAATGGGAGCCAGGCACCTCCCTGCGCCTAGTGCATATACAAGGAAAAGAAATAGAAAGCTCAGGTGGAACGACCCAAGATGACCGCTACCGAGGAATGGAGCCAGGCACCTCCCTGCGCCTAGTGCGCATACAAGGAAAAGAAATAGAAAGCTCAGGTGGAACGACCTAAGATGACCGCCACCGAGGAATGGAGCCAGGCACCTCCCTGCGCCTAGTGCATATACAAGGAAAAGAAATAGAAAGCTCAGGTGGAACGACCCAAGATGACCGCTACCGAGGAATGGAACCAGGCACCTCACTGCGCTTAATGCGCATACAAGGAAAAGAAATAGGAAACTCAGGTGGAACGACCTAAGATGGCCGCCACCGAGGAATGGAGCCAGGCACCTCCCTGCGCCTAGTGCGCATACAAGGAAAAGAAATAGAAAGCTCAGGTGGAACGACCTAAGATGGCCGCCACCGAGAATGGGAACCAGGCACCTCCCTGCGCCTAGTGCATATACAAGGAAAAGAAATAGTAAGCTCAGGTGGAACGACCCAAGATGACCGCTACCGAGGAATGGAGCCAGGCACCTCCCTGCGCCTAGTGCGCATTCAAGGAAAAGAAATAGAAAGCTCAGGTGGAACGACCTAAGAGGGCCGCCACCGAGAATGGGAGCCAGGCACCTCCCTGCGCCTAGTGCATATACAAGGAAAAGAAATAGAAAGCTCAGGTGGAACGACCCAAGATGACCGCTACCGAGGAATGGAGCCAGGCACCTCCCTGCGCCTAGTGCGCATACAAGGAAAAGAAATAGAAAGCTCAGGTGGAACGACCTAAGATGACCGCCACCGAGGAATGGAGCCAGGCACCTCCCTGCGCCTAGTGCGCATACAAGGAAAAGAAATAGAAAGCTCAGGTGGAACGACCTAAGAGGGCCGCCACCGAGAATGGGAGCCAGGCACCTCCCTGCGCCTAGTGCATATACAAGGAAAAGAAATAGAAAGCTCAGGTGGAACGACCCAAGATGACCGCTACCGAGGAATGGAGCCAGGCACCTCCCTGCGCCTAGTGCGCATACAAGGAAAAAGAAATAGAAAGCTCAGGTGGAACGACCTAAGATGACCGCCACCGAGGAATGGAGCCAGGCACCTCCCTGCGCCTAGTGCGCATACAAGGAAAAGAAATAGGAAACTCCGGTGGACCGACCTAAGATGGCCGCCACTGAGGAATGGGGCCAGGCACCTCCCTGCGCCTAGTGCGCACACAAGGAAATCAGCAGGAATGGTAAGAGCAGGTAAGCACAAAGCTCGGCCACCCAGGGAGAGCAATCCCTCCAGGCAGTCGGAATCCCTTGCACTCTGTTTAATCTTTTTAATAGATAATGTGGGGCTTCAAGTAGCAGCCCATTGCAATAATCAATTCTGCTCAAGACTGTACTTTGAACCACTAGCTTTCTTGCAGGCGGTGGCAGCAGTGGTACAATTTTCCTTAGGTTCTGGAGTAGTCCAAAACACGTGGCTGCTGTCTTATTGACATGTGTCACCAAGGTGAGAGCTTGTCATCAATATATAAACCTAGATTACGTACGTTGACTGTGCCTGTATTTAAGGACTGATTGCATATTTTTAGTAGACCCGGGTATAGGTCATCTGCCCATTTCTTCCAAATTCTGGGTGGCACCAGATCCAATGTTGGTCACGAAGCTAAGGCTCTGGAATCGTCCACATTCTAGATTCCGTGCTGACTGTGTCATCTCTGGGGTGCTTGTACTTGTCCACGGCCCGGAATTGTTTGGGAGTTTATAAAGGGCATTGAAGGATGAGCAAAAGAGAAATTCATTTTTCTCTCCATTGAATTTGAATGAGTTGCTGTTCACAGTTGTGAAATGCTTCTAGTGAAAAGTGCCTATCGTTGTCTAACAATAGTATCAACTGCGCGCCATCGGCAGGGGCGTAACACAGGCCTCCGCAGCCCCCGCGGTGCAGGGGGGCCCCCAAGCTCCAGGGGGCCCCCTCAGCACAGCACTCTGGCTGCAGAGCTCCTGATTGAGCCGGGAGGGGGCCCCTCCACGTGCCTTGCAGGGAGGCCCCCTCGAGTTTCGTTACGCCAGTGGCCATCGGCACGGTTTACAAAGCTAATGGCTTAAAACGGAATTAGTGTCAACAATGGGCGTAGATAGACATTAAAAAGGACAGGGTGAAGGACTGAGCCAGAGGTACATGTGTTCTACTTTTTAAAAAGTCTGAGTAAAAAGGGGGTAGTGAGATTGCCTTGGTTCTATTTGAGAGGTAGGATTCGATCCACTTTAGTAGTGTCCCATCCACACCTATATCTGCTAATCTGGGTAGGAGTATTTGAGGGTTGACAGTGTCAACCATCATCTGAGGCTAGAATCAGTGCTGACTCAGTGCCATGTCCAGGCCTAAAACCATCTTATTCATTCTCTAAGAGGTTACGATCTTCCAGATAGTTTGATAATTTCTTACTGACGTATTTTTCCACGATTTTTACCGGGTAAGGGAATTGTGATATTGGCCGGTAGTTACTGCGCACGGAGGGGTCGGCTGTTGGTTTTTTCAATAGAGGGGTTATTAGTGCTTTCTTCCACACCTGTGGGACTGTGTCTGTATTGATTAAAAACAGTATAAAACACAGAGATCATTTTCAAAAAAATATTCCTTCCAGCCACCTGTGCAAAAAAGTGCCTGTAGCAGCATATTTAGAGAAGTCTACTGGAAAAGCGTAGCATTTTGACGCATTCCCAAGGTTACAAGTGCTGGAAAGTGTTGATTTTCCACAGCCGTGGTGGGTTCAAAATCTGGATTTTATTAAAGACACAGAGGCTAATATTATACAATAAATCCTTTATTGCCACCACTCAGCAGCACCTTTAAAGTCAATGGAATTCAGAATCCAAGAACATTCCAATGTGGCCCGTCCTCTTCCTTCTTTTATGAAACCTGCAAACTCAAACTTAAACATTATGTCCTTTAAAACAGTCGTAGAAAAGATTAAAAAATCCTCTTCTTTTGTCGAAATCCCGTATCAAAACCGAAACCTTAAACTTGACCTGACAAAGAAAACTGTCAAATCATTGGGGATGGGTCAAAACTGGGAGCAGCTAATATTAATTAGACTCTGAGTCTTTAATAGAATCCAGATTTTCAGCCCACCACAGCTGTGGAAAATCTACATTTTATGTCAAGATGCCGAGGCCAATATTATGCAGGTCTAAAGCTTAACAACCAAACAGCTCGCTGCACTTTCAACAAGTTTAAAATAAAAACATCTGAACAAAGAATCCGAAGACCAATCAGCACAACGCGTCTGAACATAGAATCCGAAGACCAATCAGCACAACGCGTCTGAACATAGAATCAGAAGACCAATCAGCACAACGCGTCTGAACATAGAATCCGAAGACCAATCAGCATAACGCGTCTGAACATAGAATCCGAAGATCAATCAGCACAACGCATCTGAACATAGAATCAGAAGACCAATCAGCGTAACGCGTCTGAACATAGAATCAGAAGACCAATCAGCACAAGGTGTCTGAATATAGAATCAGAAGACCAAACAGCACAACCCGTCTGAACATAGAATCCGAAGACCAATCAGCACAACTCGTTTGAACATAGAATCAGAAGACCAATCAGCACAACGCGTCTGAACATAGAATCCGAAGATCAATCAGCACAACGCGTCTGAACATAAAATCAGAAGACCAATCAGCACAAAGCGTCTGAACATAGAATCAGAAGACCAATCAGCGTAACGCATCTGAACATAGAATCCGAAGACCAATCAGCACAACGCGTCTGAACATAGAATCAGAAGACCAATCAGCACAACGCGTCTGAACATAGAATCAGAAGACCAATCAGCACAATGCGTCTGAACATAGAATCAGAAGACCAATTAGCACAACGCGTCTGAACATAGAATCAGAAGACCAATCAGCACAATGCGTCTGAACATAGAATCAGAAGACCAATCAGCACAACGCGTCTGGACATAGAATCAGAAGACCGTTCAGCACAACGCGTCTGAACATGGAATCAGAAGACCAATCAGCACAACGCGTCTGAACATAGAATCCGAAGATCAATCAGCACAACGCGTCTGAACATAGAATCAGAAGACCAATCAGCACAACGCCTTCTGAACATAGAATCAGAAGACCAATCAGCACAACGGGTCTGAACATAGAATCAGAAGACCAATCAGCACAACGAGTCTGAACATAGAATCAGAAGACCAATCAGCACAACGCGTCTGAACATAGAATCAGAAGACCAATCAGCACAACGCGTCTGAACATAGAATCAGAAGACCAATCAGCACAACGTGTCTGAACATAGAATCCGAAGATCAATCAGCACAATGCGTCTGAACATAGAATCAGAAGACCAATCAGCACAACGCGTCTGAACATAGAATCAGAAGACCAATCAGCACAACGCGTCTGAACATAGAATAAGAAGCCCAATCAGCACAACGCGTCTGAATATAAAATCAGAAGACCAATCAGCACAACGCGTCTGAACATAGAATAAGAAGCCCAATCAGCACAACGCGTCTGAACATAGAATCAGAAGACCAATCAGCACAATGCGTCTGAACATAGAATCAGAAGACCAATCAGCACAACGCACCCATCATGCAAGCTGGAGAGGCAGCGTCCCCCCTTACAGATTGAGCACCAAACACATTTCAAGCCACATCAGATCTGTGCATTATTTCCTTCACCCATCTTGCTAATGTTGGGGAAGAAACGGGTTTATGAGGGTGTCTAAAAGAAATAAGCAATTGGCTTCCTCCAGACGGTCTAAGCAAAACCGTTCTTCACTTATCCGCCTTGACTCTTCTCCTGTGTTCGTCAACCCTGAGATATGTTCAGCTAGTACACTCAGATCCCTTCCCAGACAATAATCCCATAATATTTTCGCCAAATCTGACAGTCTCTTCGACCGTGTCGCGCCCAACATATTTACATTCCTCACTACTGACACATTGTCCATCCTTAACACAGCTGAACATTTTACAGTTTGTTCTGCAAAACACTTTATTGCAAAAGATCCCGCTAATAGCTCTAAACAATTGATATGGAACTTGATTTCCTGATCTGTCCAGCGACCACTAGTCCTTGACAATCCACATCTTGCACCCCATCCTTCCAAGCTCGCATCTGATTCCACAACCAAATCTGGATTTTCTCCAAAAAGTATTTGCCCATTCAATGCTTCAATATTTCTTAACAACCATGTCAACTCCTCCCTTGTCTCCTGCATAAGCTAAACTCACTCCATGTACCTCAATCCATCTCTTACGCATTTCACTTTTAACCTCTGTAAGGACCGATAATGCAATGGTCCTGGAAAGATTGCCTGAGTAGTAGAGGACAAAATACCAACTATACATGATCACATTCTCCAGGAAACCTTGTTCAACTTCAGCGTATTCCTTGGCTCCTTCCCGATTCTCTTCAACTTCTCCTTTGACAAGTACAGTAACCTTTCTACAGTATCTAGAACAAATATTAGCAACTGCGTTTGCTGCCCTGGTACTGAATCTGACTTCTTCCTGTTCACTACAAATACCAAATCCTCCCTAAGGCCTACATATCACCAAAAAACTAAAAAACAAATGGCTGAGGTGCATCCCAGCAACCCTGTCATCTCACTTTTCAGACCCCCTCGATTGCCCAATCAAGACTTTGGACTATTCACAAATCCCATTGGAACCCCTCCAAACTACACAAACTAGGGATAAGACAGACCAACATATGCTGGCGATGCGAAGAGGCTCCTGGAACACAGGAACATATGTTCTTTACCTGTAAGATGGTCCAACCATGGCTCAAGATCCAACGGTCAATTCAAAACATCTTCAACGTCCACTTCACACCCTCTTTGCTCACAGCAACGCTCGGCATTAACGCGCATTACCCACACATCGCTCCTTCACAGCAAGATTACCTCCTGCTCAACCTCATGCTTGTCCTCGGCACCAAAGCGATTCTGACAGACTGGAAAGCAACCACAGAATCCTCTTATGAGAATTGGTGGAAGACTTTATACTCCACCAGAGGTGCCGACAATATCATATGCGGAAAAGCACACAAGACCAATGTCTCAAGAGGCCTTTGGACCTCACTTGATCTTTATCTCCAGAAAGTTGGCCCCTATAAATACAAACATCTCATACACCAATGCTGTGCCTTGCAGACCTGCTCCTTCCGTATCACACACAGTGGTAACGACAACCCAAGGGATGTCTCCTTCCTCCCCTGCTACCCTCTACCCTCTCTCATATTTCTTCTTTTCACGCTCTTGCACACATAACCTTCTCTCTTTACAATTACAACTACTTTCCGATTTATAATGTAGAATCTACTTTACAATTACTACCTCGTTAACATACTTGCAAGTACAATAGCCTCAACGTAGAACAATGCTGACTTGTCATTAGGCCTGTTTCTACCTGCGTAAAACTCTACGAAAGCATGCCTACTCTCCAGATAATCAGACCTCTATGGCAGGGCGACTTTGCCCGTAGAACTTAGGCAATGGTTTTGTTCATTGTTTCGACGACAATCTTCACATCTGATCCAAAATGTACTTATTTTTTCGCTATGTTTTCCCTTATCTTGTAGTGTGCGGGCGCCTTGCCTCGACTGCAAAACGATAAAAAAAATTGAATTAAAAAAGAGCTATAATTGTGTATATATTTAAAAAAAAAAATCTTTTTTATTTAACAGAGGGAGAGATGTAGTGTTGTGCGAGTTTGCGATGACGGAATCCTTGTGGCTCCTGATGGACTCTGTAGAACTGTGACCTAAGCGTTAGAGCGGAGTGACGTTATTGCAGGGTTAGAATGTTGAGTTCGCGGTTACACGCAGAAGTATAAAGGTGTGTTATGCTAATCTCCATGTGTGGGGTAGTCATTGGCGAGTATCCGGGCTGGGTAGGACGCTACATGTTCTATCTGAGGTGGAGGGTGGGGTAGGCAGTGGCACAGCTCTTCAGCCCTTTCTACTGTTTCTTCTTAGTGTGGCCTTCGTGAACCCTGCCTAGGTACCTCAAGGGCACCATTAGGGACACTAAAGGTCACACCATGAGTAGCAGCTGCTACTCCTGGCTACCCATACCTGAAGGAAGTGGCTGTTTAACCAGCTACTGGCCAAATACTATCAAATCTCAGCTTTTTGTCCGGCTGCCGGCCAACTAGTATCTGATCTCTGCTCGAGGTGCTGGACAGCGTGCCAAGCATTTGACAGCAAGTGCACACACAGGACTATACAAGTATATCTTCACGTAATTCCATGAATCAAACAGATAAAGCAGGAAAATGAATGTAGAGGAAACACATTCTTCTGAATATAACATTAAGAAATATAGAAAAATTGCTTAAAACTGCTGCTTTACAACAAATTCAGAAATCAATGACTGCTGCAAACTGCTGCTGAGTGAGCCTCAGTCAATGACATGCACACTGTGGGGCATATGTACAAGGAGTTAACGTCGCCATAGTGTCAATTTTTTATCGCCTTATTTACAAGTTGCCGCTAACCTCAGTTAGCAGCAGTTTTCTGGTGAAAACGTTAATTTTTAAGATCGCCACTTCTGTTAGCGGGAGTTAACGAAAATGAGATGCAAGGTAGGCGTTCCTGTGCAAAAACTGCCGCTAACCCCACTTTGCGATATTTACAAGGAATTCCTTGTATGGTGCAAAACCAAAAAAACTGCCTCTAACTGCAGTTATAGGCAGTTTTTTAAGACCAGAAAATAGCTGGTTTTAAAAATGGTGCAATCACTTGGGGCCTCATTTCAGAAGGTTTTGGTGCTGGACAGGGCTGCAAGGAATGTTCCTGCGCTGCCCTGCGACAAAACTACAGGGCAGGAATGCGCACCATCAATAAGATAGGGCGCATTCCTGGGCCTCATTCATGAAAAGTGTTGCATCGCTGCGACAAAACAGCGTTGCAACACTTTTCACTACGCCCTTCTTGTGACATCATGGATGCCCTGTATTCCCTGTACGGCGCTCCATGTCGCAATTAATGACAGATACATCTGGAATCCTGACGTATCTGTCAGTGCTAAAGTCACGCATTGCTGCAGTTGTGTCACAAGCATGACGCAACTCCAGCAATGCATGGGGCCAGCCTATCCCTGTGGCACTGCGCCACTCTTACGCCTGCCATGAGGCAGGCGTAAGGTACTGACGCAGTGGCATCCTACAATTGTTGCAGTGAAATCTGAAGGATTTCACTGCCCTACTCCTATGAGGCTTTGTTGCGTGGGAACGCCCACCCTGCATACATCATACCTGATGCAGGTATAATGTGGCACAGGACTTCACAAGGTCACGCATATGCCTAGATGCGTCACTTTGCAAATACGGCGCAACGTGGTGCAAGAATCACGCTGTAAATACGTCAAGGAAATGACGTACTGGCGGAGTAAAACTGTCAGAAGGGGTATCATGAATAAGCCCCCCTGTCTTTTTCACTACGTTGGTGCACAATGGCTGCCATGCGCCAACGCAGGCACCCTTGCGCCATGGTGCAAGGGTGACTGTGTTGTGGAGTTGATTGATGTTGTGGCTCCATCACTTCTCGAGACATCTGCAGGTGCGTCTGGACTAGTGGAGGGCTGGAGTGAACCAGTTGGCCTTCTTGGAGTGTTGTTTGCCTGGTCTTTTCTTGAGGGTTGCCAGGGTGTCAGCGCAGTTGTAGATCCATCGGTGGAGGTTGTGCGTGCGGTGTTGCCGTCTATAAGCGTTGGCGGAGTGGTGGTGCTGAGAGAGTTGACGAGAAGTTCCTCAGTGGCCTTGATCCAGCTGTGAGGGGGGTGCGATGATGGTGGTGGTGTACGGTGGGCATGGTGTAGACGTGATGTATACAATGATGGTCGGTCCAGGAGAGTCCGGTGGTCTCGCTGTAGTTGAAGTTCCCGATGGCAGAGAAGACGCGCTTGAGCGTGTGTCCGGATATGTGGGTTGGTGCGGTAACTAGCTGCTTGAGTCCGATGTTGGCGAGGTTCCCCAGGAGAGTGGTGGTGTTCTGGACACTGGGGTTGTCCAGGTGGAACTTGAGGCCTCCGAGTAGGATGTAGTCGGTGGATGGGAGAGCCTGGGGTGCAATGAGGTCTACAATGGCATTGGCGAATGGGGGTCCATGTCCCGGGGGGCATGTAGATGAGGGTGCCGCAGAGGATGGTGGTGGGGTTGGTCTGGATCTGGAAGTGGAGGTGTTATATGGTCACCGTTGGGTCATTAGAGTGCGTGGTCAGTCGGAGTGTGCTTTTGTAGACAATGGCAATGCCTCCTCCTGGACGGTCGGGGTGTTCCTTGCGGGTCATTTTGTAGCCGTCAGGGATGGTGATGGCGATTTCCGGTACAGAGCAGATGTTGGTCCAGGTTTCAGTGAAGTCTGAAGAGGTGGCGTCGAGGAGGTTCCAGATTTCAGTTGCATGTTTGTGGAGGGACCGCACGTTGAGGAGGATGCAGTTGAGCCGGTTGGGTGCGCTGTTGGTCGGCTGGGTGGCAGGAGGCACTGGTGTGCTGATGTGGCAGAAGGTGTGTTTGTAGTTTTGGCAGGCGCAGGGTTCAAGAGAATTCTACAGTGTTGCTAGATGGCAGGCGGTGTGGCGTCCAGGGTTGATGGCGAGGAGGGTGCTGGCGTCGTACCTGTGGAGTGTCCGAGAGGAAGGGTCCTTGGTGCTGGGCGCGGTCCAGGGGCGGACGGACGCAGACGGGCTTGCCTATGGCTTGTCTTTGGCACACTAGTGGTACGCCCGCTGTGCATGGCCGCACAGCGGCCGTCATTGATTGTGCTGCGGGGGGACTGGACAGCCAGGAGGCGGGAAACACTGGAAAGGACACTGGAGGGGGCGGGGACATGGGGGGTGGTGAGCAGGGGTTGTAAATATATTTTTTTTAAATTCTTACCTCGAGGCCGGGTCCTGCGTCTTCTGTGCTCCTGCTCTCCTGAGTCTGCTTCCAGGAACAGGAAGCATTTAGCCAGGCTCCCTCCCCTTAGCCAATCACAACGCTGCAATGCGGCGTTGTGATTGTTCTTGAGCGCCGTGACAAGGCATTCAGCCAGGGGCTGGAGGGGTGGGCATGTTCTCCATGCAGGCTGTAAGGCATCCTGCATTGCGAACAGGTATGTGCGCATGACTACTTTGGGTGGCATGAGAGGGCCGACCAAACAGTCATTGCACACTTGAGTGGGCATGCCACTCCGCCCCTGCCCTGCTCCATGAGTAGAGCAGCCCTACCCACCCTCCCACCCGCAAAGGAAGCATAGCACGAGTACATCAGAAAGTTATCATCATGTTATTATTTTTCCTCTTCTTGCACTGATTGAAAGCAGTGGGGTGACACTCTTCCACCATAGTGGATGAGCCACCACTGGGGGTGCGTCATCTACAGGTGCTAGGCCTGGGCAACTCGACCCCCAGGCCTCCTCCGCTACGTGTCCCACCTTCTCCTCACCTGGACATTGACACCGTGGCGCAATCCGCTGCACTCTCTCCAAATCTGTGACTCAGCCAGCAGGAGCCTCAGTCAGGCAGGATTTCACAAGCCTGGGTACAGCAGTCGCCGGCAAGTCCGCTGGGGAACCTCCACGATGCAGGTGATGCAACAGGGCCCCCTTAGGCATGAAGTTGCAGCGCTCCCGCCACACAAGTTCGGCGCAGCTCAGGGGCCTCACCCTCCACAGCGTCCGGCCAGTGCAACATCATCCGGCCTGTGATGCAGAGAGGTGCCGCCCACCATTGATAATCTCCTCCGTGCACCCCGGGGTAGTGGAGGATCATGGTATGCGATGCAGACCTCCCTATGTTGGTGCGCAGGAGCACCTCTACCGTTCACAGCTCCAAGGGCCGCAAAGTGGTCTTCTCACACAGGTCAGCAACATGTCTCCATGCGCCCTGCCAGACTTCACCACCAGGTAAGGGCAATCGCCGCACCTCAATGTCTACCGCCACGGCTCAGCGACTCCACAGCACCTCCGGGTCCCACATGCTGGCCTAGCGAGGCCTCCAGGCCCCGGGACTGTCCGCGCTTTCAAGGTTTTGGATGCCATGGTGCTGCAAGAGAGCGCAATGATAAGTGATGCATCACTGGTTTTGCACAGCGATGCGCCTCTTTTCATACATGTAGCCCTGAATTTCCTCTTCCCCTGGGACTCTGGCTGGTCATCCTGGCTGTTGGGGGGATTGGGGGGGTTGTTGATCTGTGCTGCACTTAGCCCTGGCTGCTCCATTCTGCATTCCATTGGTTTTGTTTCCTATTTTTCATTTGGGGGTAGACTTATAGGCTATTTTTTGCCTCTAGGGGCAAAAAAAGTCACGTTGGGCTGACTAACGTGAGTTTTTTTGCCGCTGATGGGCCTTTCATCAGTTTTCGCCTGCTAACGTCAGAATTTGTATCGCCTTCACGCTAGTGTTACCAGCAGTTTTTACCGCGGCTACCTGGAACTATTGCCATGTAGCGACATAGTGTAAATACATCGCTAACAGGGCCATAGTTTTCGGCGATAGGCCGCGTTAGGAAAACTGCCGCTAACTACGGCTAACGCTAGTTAGCGTCAGTTCTTGTACATATGCCCCTGTGTGTCCTACACTGTAGGTGGTTTTAGATGTCTACAATTCTCTCATTAAAAATCTGCACAGAATAGTGATAATTTTTAATACATTTTAAATACATTTTTCATTATCTTGTAGGAATGCATTGTTTCGTAATGTGTACAGTCCAGGATGGCTTTGTTCACTTCGGGCCTCTACCTGCGCTTGTTCTGGGATCCTATTCAAGGAAAACCTGGAAATGCAGCAGCAGCCAGGGAGCACAGAGACACTGTGCACATTTGGGCACTTCTGGGTGGAGGCGTGGTGAGGTAGCGTTTGGGGTACAGAAGAAGTAAGCGGCTGATGACGTGTAAAGAAACTGTGAAGAATCGAGTTCTGAAATATTACTTTTGCTTTTAGACCATCAACATGTTTGATCTCTGCTGTGAGCCTCACTCACTGCAAGCTCTGGTGAAATGGCTTTGAATGCTACCCCAAGTGCCTGCATTTCAAACTGTGGTTCACTAATGCACAGCTGGAGTAAGAGGCCCCGGCTGGTCGCTTGAGATCCTACTTGCACAAGTGTGTGCACTCGTGTGTGAGCTAAGTGAGCGGGACCTGACCTAGGACAGCCTGCTATCCCCGCACAGCAAGCTAGCCGTAGATGGGGCCTTTAATACATTGTTGATGGCTTATGCCTCCCTTATTATTTAATTAGTCAATTCAAAAATAAATATTCCTATTTCTTTTTGATTCTTGTGTCTGTAGTGCTCCACTGCACGCCTGAAGTGATTTATTTGTACTCACACAGAGAGTTGCTCCCTTATAGCAGCTTTGCATTGGTTTAACCTAGAGAAGAGCTGAGCATCTCTTGCTGCAGGTAGACAAAAGTCCCACATGCAAATATAATATTAATTTGGCTATGTTAGCATAACTTAATATACTTTGGGCTTTGTTCATATTTCTCTGATGAAGTCCCTAATTAGATTCAGGCTTTGAAGGACCTTGCTGGGCCAGGTTGACTGCCTTGCAGGCCATCGGGGAGTTCAAAGCTTTCCCCTCACAATAGGCCAATGGAGCAGGGATGAGTCTATTTGTGGGAGAGGGTAATGGCAGAATATGTACAGGTCGACTGAATCCACACTGCCTGACAATGCAAGACTTGCCCTTCACATGGAAGCCATTAGGAAACAGCCAAACCTCTGCTTCATTCTCCTGACAAGGCCCTTTGAAGCTTTGGTGGGAAGGAGTCAGTTTAATACCGGCAGTTGGAGGCGGGCCTTAAGCTCACTGACCACTTGAAGCGCCATATTGAAAAGTCTCAAGAAGCTGTGCCGGAGGGATGGGACAGGGCTGGAGTGATAATATCTCATCTTTGTATCTGGCAGAGTGCCTACTTTCTGGACCTTTTCCTCCACACTTGAAAAGTCCTGCACAAGGTAGAGACTGCGAGAAGTCCTGGAATCCACAGAAGCGAAGGATGGAAGGACCCCTCATGGATGAACCCCTGACTCTGGGCTTGTATTGACTTGGAGTCTGTGCCTCCAACACCAATGGCCCTGGCTTACACAAACCCTCAAGAGGAGAGTAGAGTGTGGACTTCCTGGGGACCCTGGAGGAGAGGGTTCTACTGAACTTCTGTGAACTGATCCTGTGGAAGGTGGACCCTATAGGGACACACAGATGCTCTGCACGTGACTGGAGGCTTTGGGCCTGGGAAGTGCAGGCAGGCAGGGCATCTTGCCTTGTGGGCCATGGACTGCCACTGAGGAAGGTCCTGGGCAAAGGAGAAGTGCCAGGAGCCCAGACAGGTTCTAAGTGCAGCCAAGAAGCCTTCATTGCAGGATGTGAGGAGCTAAAAGGGCCAAAATTGAGTATTTCGAAGCAGTGGAGGCTGGTGACATTTGAAAGTGGTAGGGCGTAAAATTTATTGTCGTACTGCACTGCGGCAAGCGTAGCAAGCGAGCCCGAACAACCTACAAGGGGTTTGGGGGGGTTCTCCCCCCGAGAAAATTTTAAAAAAAGAGTGGACAAACGATGCATTTTCAAGCAAATTTGAGGAAGCAGGAAGGTTAATAAAGCAAAACGACAGAATTATTTATCATTTAAGAAATTGCCAATTTTTTATGAGCTATAGAGGACAATCTTTGCGTATGCTGATGTAAATGTACGCAGCTGTTTACATAGGTGTGTCTGGGATTCCAAATACAGTCGACCCGGAGAAGAAAAGGCGGGAAGATTGGTGGCAGCCAGCATGTCTCAACACATGCAGCGATTGTACTCGGCTGCCAATCCGTTCATGTTCCCACATGCTCGGTGACAGACACTGAAAACAGTTCTTTGGATAACACAGAAAAATGCAGTACGTGGATTTAGATTGGCATTTACCTTTAAACACATTTACAAGCATTGTTGGAAAGAGAAGCGTTGAGACAACTTTAAAACATTTTTTAGAAGGTTTAATTTTGTTGCTCATTCCACTGTTCTAAGTTCTAAGGTGTGAGCCGTGAGAAGACATTATATTTAGAAGTAATTAGAAAACGTTTGACTGAACCAATTACTTTTTTGATGAAAATGAAAAACCCTTAATTTCAAATCATTTCAGATATCAATAAAAAATATGTGACTGGTATTACTTAGTTGTGTTTTGCGAAGATTTGTCATTTTCGGTGGCGGCCGACAAACTCTGGAACTCTCTGTCCCCTTCTATTACCACGGCTGACTCACTTCTGGTCTTCAGGAAACAACTGGCTCTTTGCCTCTTACCTGGCTGGTGCTATTCTTTCTTCTGCTCGTCTAGCGCCTTGACACCTTTTGGTTTAGTGCGCTCTATAAATATTATCCTATCCTATCCTATCCTAGCCTTCAGATTCATATTTAACGTGGCCATTCAGTGTACAGAATACAAATGTTCTCTTTGACCCAGACCTGCGTCGCCAATAAGTACCAACAGGCATTCCAGATCTGTTTAATGATATCAGCAGGGGTTATGAGACTATTGTGACGGTCCTTTAATCGAGGTGGCGGACACTACTGAAATAGTTATGGGGAAGACACCAAGGATTTGCCAATGGGGGGAGGGTTCCCAGGTAAGAGATAAAAGAAAGGGTGTACAATTTACGCGTTTGGCGGTGTTATTCTCAAAGATAATCTATCTCTATGAATTGGAAGTCGGGCGTTGCCCCGCTGCGGGCACAAGTTAAAGTGTTACTACAACTGCCAGAGCCAGTCCTCGAGGGAGTGAGTAGGATGAGCCGAGTAACAGCGAACAAAGGAAGTGTTGTGCAGTTTTTGACAAGTTACCAGCAACCATAAGGTGTGCCATGAAACAAAATTGGGCTACCGCAGACCAAACTGCAAAGAACAATAGATGGTTCGGCGGAACCGTCTGAGGCACTGGGGACGACGTCTCACCACTCTGCAGGGACAGAAGCCGCTAGACAGGAACACACGTTGCTAAACAAATAGAACAACCATGTCTGCACCACTCGCATATATTGCGCTCTGACAAGAAATGTTCGCCAGACTATGTACCTCAAGTAAGATATTTAAAAAATTCAGCCAGTGCGCTCTGAATAAAGGCAAGTTAGGTAGTTATGCTTGAGGATTACCACATTTATCCTGCAGCTGGAGAGCGCCTACCTTACGCCATTACTTTCACGACCCCTGCCATAATGCCACGCTATGTGCTCAGCTCTGCTTGTGCCTTTTTGAAGAATCATTCGTTGGCCCTGAGGCGTCGCTGCATCGGCCAAAGAGGGGCCCGCAGTGAATGTACTCAACCGATGAAAGGATAATTTAAGACCTGCACATACCAGGCTGCATTTCAACATGACAGGGTGGGAAAAGGCAAAATAAGGGGGCATATTAGCAAGGAATAGCGATATTTATCGCTAAACGCGCTTAGCGCGAATCCTGTTAACGCCGCCTATCACTGGAAAATATCGCTGAGATAACACCCTATTAGTAAGGTTTATCTCCATAGCGATAATATTTCCAGCGATAGCGGCAAAATGCGAGAATATCGCTGGAAAACCAGCGATATTCTTGCATTAACGCTAAGGTGGGTTCAGCATTAGAATCCACCTCCTATACCTTAAACAGGTAAGTCATAGTCAGTAGCAGGTGTTAAAATATAGCGATAAACGAGCTTAGCGCGAATTATTTTATCGCTTCGCCTGCCTTGATAATAGGGGTTTAGTGGTGTTAGCGACTGTTTACAGTCGCTTTTAGTGGGGAACGCCTACCTTGCATGTCATTAGCGATAAATATCGCTGACATGCAAGGCGATGTAATTCCCGGCCTCTAACGCCTGTAAGCTGTCGCTAACGCCTGTTAGCGACAGCTTGCTAATAGGGCGTTAAAAATATCGCCGATTTAGCGGCAAAAAGTGCCGCTAAATCGGCGATAAAGACCTTGATAATATGCCCCAAGATTTTTTTATGCCATGAGGACCCGGACCAGAGAGGTGGCAGGAAGAACCAATGGCAACGGCATGGCCAAGCGAGGGCACGTCCCCCAAATTCAGTCGCGGCCGGCATGACGGGTGGGCAGGGGGGTTGCGTGGTTTGCGCGAGGGTAGGGGATGGTAATTAACATTTTTTAAAACTTACCTTCCCCTGGGTCATGCGCCGCCACCTCAGCTCCTGCTGATCCTGGCCGGGTCCCGCGTGAGGAAGCAGGCTTCCCCCCTCCCCTCCCCAAGCCAATCACAATGCTGCAATGGCAGCGTTGTGATTGGTGTGGACGGCGCCCAGCCGGGCGCCTGAAGGTAGGCCATTTTCTCTGCAGCCTACATAGAGAAAAAAGGAGAGTGCACATGACTGCTTTGGTCAGCCCCAGGGGGCCGACCAAACAGTCAGGGCCCACAACAGTGAGCAAGACACTCCCCCCCTGCCCTCGAGCAGGACCGCCCACCCGCCTGCCCCAAACCAGGCACTTCTGCTTTCTGCAGCAGTGAGAAGCAGAAACATAAAATGGTAGTTTTACCATTTTATGTTTCTGCTTCTCGCACCGCGAGAAAGCAGTGGGGCGACGCCCCCACGCCCCAATGGAGGAGCCACCACTGTTTAGAAGAAAACCTGCCCTTAGGGAATTAGATAGGATACAACAAGAGTTTGTTGTAATTACTTGTCTAGAAAAAAGACTTTGGGGCAGATTTACAAGAAAGTGACTCAGTGCGTGCCGCAAGCCATTTGGCTGCGCCACACTGAGTCATTTTCAAAGCACAGGGGTGCGACATATTTACAACAATATGTCGCATCTCTGTGCTTCCCCCTGCGCTGGCGCACAAACTGCTGCCATGCGCCGGCGCAGGCACCCTTGCACCATGGTGCAAGGATGCCTGCTTCGTGGGGAGATTGTTTTTGTTCAGGAAGGGTTCCCTTCATGCACAAAAACAATTTGAAATGCCGTTTTTCAACTTCTATGTGTGCTGCATTAGCACACATAGAAGTTGAAAAACGGCATTAGTTTCAATGATTGTTTATGTGCAGGAAGGGAACCCTTCCTGAACAAAAACAATCATTAGAGGTGGTTTCCTCTTTATATGTGTGCTGCAGAATGCAGCACGCATAGAAAGAGGAAAAAAACCGAGGAAAAATGAATACATTTCTAGGATTCACACGCATTTCCAGATTTACGATTCCTCGTTATTCTGGAAATGTGTCTGGTTCCATGGGTGTTGCGTGGGAATACCCACAGCAACACCCCTTTCATGCAAAGTGCCGCGTGCAAAGTGGCCATATTTACAAGGACAGGAAAAGTCATGTAGGGTGGCTTTTCCTGTCCTTGTAAATATGGAGCAGTAAAATGCGCCACCGGTACGACACAAAAAGTGACGCACCGGTGGCGCAAGGGGCTTGTAAATCTGCCCCTTTTTTTCTAGAGACCCCTCACCCACCAGGGTTGCCCCTAGGTGGCATGCTTAATCATTGGGGTTCCTCTCAATTCTCTACGGATTGAGGCGTGCTGTGACTTGCGAATTACGGTCGAGCACTTTTTGTTGTAGACTATGGGGCCGATTCCGATCTTGGCCGGTAGGGCTCCGAATCGGATTCGGCTTTACCGGATCCGATTCGGAGCCCTGTTTCCCGACCGAACCGTACGCGGGTCCGGCCGAGCGAGTACGATGCGACTCGCCGACCGACTCGTCCGGGCGTCCCGACCGCTCCGACCGACCTCGCTCCCGGCTCGAACCGCTCCGACCGACTCGCTCGGACTCGACTCGCACCGCGCAATGGAGACGTTCCCCGGCCGGGTAAGTACGATGCGCGCCACGAGCAGTCCGACCGAGCCGCGCACTCCGGCTCGAAAGAGCTGTCGGAGCCGTACTTTGGGGGTCCGTGTCGGACCCCCCTGTACGCATAGCCGCGCGAGTCGCACACAGGGGGACCCATGGGTCCCCCTACCTGTGCGTGTACGGCGCGAGTCGCTCGCCGCGTACCCGCTGTAGGGGCGCACTTGTCCGACTCGCACCCATTGAGTCAATGGGAGCCCGCGTACGCGTTGTACGACCGGCTCCCATTGACTTCAATGGGAGTCCGACCGACTCGAGTCCGATAACATACGGACGCATCGTACTCGTTCGGTCGGACTGCACGGGTCCGATTCGGTCGGAAATCTCTCCGGGTCCGGCTCGGTCGGAGAAATTTCCGGCCCGAATCGGAATCGACCCCTATGTGTAGTGCAGTGATGTGGAGTGGAAAGGGAAAGAAAATTTAAAAATACCTAACTAGTTGACCACTCTTTTATTCCAGTCCCTAGTTGGTATGGTTAAAAATCAGGGGTCGTTACTGAGAAAAAACCTGACTTTAATGAGTCTGCACACCTAATGCGCATGCACTGTATACATACGGACCCAGGTGCCCCACAGCATTCATCCAGGTTTGAAGAGACCCAGGTACCCCACAGCATTCATCCGGGTTTGAAGAGACCCAGGTGCCCCACAGCATTCATCCGGGATTGAAGAGACCCACAGCATTCATCCGGGATTGAAGAGACCCAGGTGCCCCACAGGATTAATCCGGGATTGAAGAGACCCAGGTACCCCACAGCATTCATCCGGGATTGAAGAGACCCACAGCATTCATCTGGGATTGAAGAGACCCAGGTGCCCCACAGGATTCATCCAGGATTGAAGAGACCCAGGTGCCCCACAGGTTTCATCCAGGATTGATGAGACCCAGGTACCCCACAGTATTCATCCGGGATTGAAGAGACCCACAGCATTCATACGGGATTGAAGAGACCCAGGTGCCCCACAGGATTCATCCGCGATCAAAGAGGGCAAGGTGATTATAGGCACTTTTGTGGAAAGCCTAAAGGAAATTCACTGTTGTGCAGCAGCAGATAAAAAGGGCTTGCTGCAGGTGGTGAAAGCTCACCCCATGAGCCCCAGCAGCACCTGTGATGGGCCGACACACTCTAAGCCTCTATCACTTCCCTCAATGTGTTAATGTAATAGGATCAATTTTGAGAAACGTCCCTACTGTAATGAGGGGATCGGCTTCTACCCCTCCCAGGACTTGAAAGTGTACAACATAGAGTGTATGATCCGCCCAGGGCAAAGTGTATAAAACTCTAAAAATAGGAAAAAGGCTACAGTTAACATAATAAGGAGAGAAGTATTGCTCTGAACATCTCCTATATTTAGTAGTAGAAGTAAAACTCACCCAGCACAAATCGATAATTTATGTACAAGAATCGGAATAACTCAAAGCCTTAATGATAAAGGACATAATTCAGAAAAGCTGCTCGTTTGCAATAAAAATCTTGGCATATCTCCTATGAGAAGGAAAGAATGTAATTATTAAAGGCATCGTAGCCGGTGCTAAAATACAGCACAAACAATTACACCGAAAATAGAGTGTACACTCTCCAACAATATACACAATATCCAAATTAAAAACAGAAAAATAAATAAAGAAAAAAGAAATTTTCTTTATTATACAATAAAAATACAAATACATCAGGACCCCTATCTAAAATAACCTATGGCGAACAGTGATATTGGATGACTGATAAACAGGAAAGACCAAAGAACTCATCACGTTACAAGATCTTTAGCACTTTCTAGCCGCTAAGAGATGGCCGCCGCAATTACATAGTTTCTAAACTCAATGATTGGGGTTCTTTTTCCCCTTGTTGCTCTTTACGGGTTCTTTTGATTGGCTCATGTGGTATGTCCACGTGACTGCAATTTACAGGATGACGCAGCAAACTCGTTTGGGCTTTAAATAATGGCGCCATTCCCGTATAGATCAACTCTGCCGGTTATCATGCCGCTTCGCTTTTATATGTTTCAGAGGTAAGCGGACCGCCCGTTTTTTGAATATTTACTAAAATACTCGCTGAGATTGATGCGTATTTAGGCACTCATTTCGTGATTGTTCGGCCATTTATTGGTTGTTCATGTAATTGTATCATGGTTATTTGGGTACACCTTTGTTTTTCTAATTTTCGTAGAGAGATTGATCACACAGTCTTTTTGTAGTTAGTGACGTGATCCCCAGCACACAATTATTAATTTCTTGTGGCTGGTTGTCTATTTATGTACTATGGGAACGCATAAGGAGGAGAATATTATACTCCTGTTTTTTGCGCATCTATTAAATCTTAGGACGTGATGACCTTCTTGAATTTTGTGTATTCCATTTTTCGACTTTTTGGAAAATAGGTGGTATCGTTCTTATTCATGAAGTAGAGCATACTAGGAGCAGGTGACCTGCTTGCCTTGTAATTATTGGTTTGTTTAGAGCTAGGATATACTATGGCAAAGTTCTTTGGTCTTTCCTGTTTATCAGTCATCCAATATCACTGTTCGCCATAGGTTATTTTAGATAGGGGTCCTGATGTATTTGTATTTTTATTGTATAATAAAGAAAATTTCTTTTTTCTTTCTTTATTTTTTCTGTTTTTAATTTGGATATTGTGTATATTGTTGGAGAGTGTACACTCTATTTTCGGTGTAATTGTTTGTGCTGTATTTTAGCACCGGCTACGATGCCTTTAATAATTACATTCTTTCCTTCTCATAGGAGATATGCCAAGATTTTTATTGCAAACAAGCAGCTTTTCTGAATTATGTCCTTTATCATTAAGGCTTTGAGTTATTCCGATTCTTGTACATAAATTATCGATTTGTGCTGGGTGAGTTTTACTTCTACTACTAAATATAGGAGATGTTCAGAGCAATACTTCTCTCCTTATTATGTTAACTGTAGCCTTTTTCCTATTTTTAGAGTTTTATACACTTTGCCCTGGGCGGATCGTGCCTTTGAGGTATTACTATTTTTCAAAATATTTCTGGATACTCATTAAGGATTAATTGGATATTGAAGAGGTGAGAAATAGTGATAATTTCTCACTTAAGATGATATCTGTGTTCTTTTTAATCTCTTTGTATTTAATGGCACCATTTATATTATGGTGCTGTTCTTTTCTAAGACATATTTATCTATTTAAGATTTATGTTCTTTATGCCTTTCTTTTTCTTTCTTCCCTTCTCTTTAAGATTGTCTATGATATTGTCACGCTATATTTAGTGTTTTCTTTCACTTAAACATATTTCCTTTTTATGTTATTTTTATACGTAGGAATTTCGTACTCTTAATTTATGTGTGTCAATGTGTTATATTTAGAGCTCTGTGTAATTTATGTTATGTTCAATGTTATGTTTTATATGTTTGTAATATGAATGTGTCACGTATCTATTTTTGTATGAGTTTGTGGGTCATTGTATAAAATATGAAATATGTAGTTTTTAAACGTTGTTTATGTTTTTATAATGTTATGTTTTGTTTATGATTGTTACAGCCCTGATGAAGTTCCCTTTTGGCACTTTTGGGAACGAAACGCGTTGGCTGTGTGCCAGTTTTAAAGATTAAACGAATAAAGGAAATATTTTTGGAATTATTGCTCACGTGTTTGACTTCCCTGCGAGTGCACCTTCCGTTCTTTCTTGAAAAACTTTGGCTGTGATTTGCACCTTTGGATGACAGGTGTAGGAAGTGTTTATGCACCATCTTTCAAATTGACTGTACATGTGGATTAGTTGAGCTGGACCTTGGTCTGTCATCTGTTTTCTGTTTTCCAACATAGAGTGTATGTTTCGCAGGGTTATAAATACATTTCCAAATCAATAGAATTTAGAATGACATCTTTTTTAGTTGTGACCAAAGAATTATTCATTAACACAAATAGTGCAGCAAAAGGGGTTTACCTATCAGTAGTTGAGGGTACATTCGTTATCCTTTGAACAATGGATGGATGTCTTGATGAATCCTGTTTATAGCTTTCAAGGTATCAAGGGGCGTATTTACCAGCCCCTTGCGCCGCCGTAGCATCAATGTTTGTGACGCTCCGGTGGCACAAATCACAACATTATATTTATGAGGTCACCTAAAGCCTTTTTGCGTGGCGTTGAGTGGTCTCGTAGATATGGAGTAAGGCAAGGCAGCGCAAATCGATGCGTTGCCTTACTCTACGCTCGGAGGGCATTGCAAGGGCGTTGCAGTGGGTGTTCCCACGCAACACATATGTATTTTGAAGCTTCCCCACATCTACAAAACCATGTAAACCTGGGGAAGCGCCAAACCCTTACACCTCCCCATGGGAGGGCAACAAAGGGGTAATAACTTTATTTCTCTGCGTTTTTTCCTCTTTCCGTGTGTGAATCATGCTGCAGCGCACATAGAACGAGGAACACGCCTTCCACGATTGTTTTGTGCAGAAAGGTGCCCCTTCCTGCACAAAAACAACCCTGCAGACAACACAAGCACCGTTGCACCGTGGTGCAAGGGTGCCTGTGTTGGTGCAAGGGTGCCTGTGTTGGTGCTCGCCTGCCAAAATGGCGCCAGCACGGGGGAAGGGCAGGATGCGCTGTATTGCATAATTATGATGCGTTCCTGCCCTTTCACTTTGGCGTAGGGCAGCGCAGGAAGGTGCCCTGCTGCGCTGCCCCACGCCAAAATCCAATGGCGGCCGGCAGACGGGACACACTAACATGCACACATACACATAACACTCACAGCAATGTATTCACACACACGCACGCACACACACACACAGAGACACCTCCATTCACAATACTCTTCACCAAACATTCATACATACACGCACGCATGCACCAAACCCTAAATTAAAAGAAAACACACACTTACCTGCAGCCAGCTCTGCCTCGGAGGTCCCAGGTGGCTTGGGACTGCTGCCTTCCCTCATCGGTCGACCTAAGGTCAGCCACTGAGGGAAGGCAGCAGTCCCAACGTCATCACAGAGTGGGATGGGGTCAGTGAGATTCTGCCCCCACCCCACTCTGTGATGAGGTGTCACTGATTGACACTCGACCCTGGGCTTCAGGGCTTAAAACAGGTGTGAGGCAATCAGTGACGCTACCCCTCGTCACTGAGGGGGCAATCAGTGACGCTACCCCTCATCACTGAGGGGGCAATCAGTGACGCTACCCCTCGTCACTGAGGGGGCAATCAGTGACGCTACCCCTCGTCACTGAGGGGGCAATCAGTGATGCTACCCCTCATCACTGAGGGGGCAATCAGTGACGCTACCCCTTGTCACTGAGGGGAGGGCCTCAGGGACCTTTGCTGAGCTGAGGATTTCACACACACAGGAGCGGTGACCTCCTCAGTCCAGCAAAGTTCAGCTCAGGCAGGCAGGATCCTGCTCTAAATGCACATGTCTGGCTCCTGGCTGCTTGAACTGAAAGTGAACAGTGTCTGTCAGACTGACCTTTGTGCAGCCTGACAGACACTGTTCATGAGGGGCAAAAGGTGGAGGGGCGTGGCCCCTGAGCCCCAATAGACCGACCGCACCTGCCTTTTCATAACCCCATAAAAACGAGGCCCCTGTGTAAGTTGTTCTCCAGACTTCAAAATGCGTTTATTGGCGTAGCAAGGGCCAAAGAAGGGAGGTGGCAAAACCTTGAGGATTGTGTATACCCTCGCTCCGCTGAAAAAACTCACCTACAGCGACACCACCAAAAGAGCCAGCTGGTTCACCCCAGAACTCCTAGCTTCCAAGCGTACCTGCCGGAAACTTGAGAAGAAATGGCACAGTGATAAGACACCGGACAGCCACGCAGCCCACAAAGACGCCATCTGTAACCACCACCACCTCATCAGGTCCGCCAAGAGAATCTCCTTCAAAGACCGCCTCGACAACAACGCACACAACAGCAAGGAGCTCTTCAACATCGTGAAGGAACTCTCCAACCCCAGCTCCAACACCAACGACATCCCGCCGTCGCAAGCCCTGTGCGATTCCCTCGCCACCTTCTTCCACCGCAAGAACGCCAACATCCACGACAGCTTCAACACCCAGACAGCCCCCACCAAGATAGATACTCCAGACCCGCCGCACACCATCGACCATGACCCCTTGCCAGCCTGGGCCAGCGTGAACATCGATGACACCATCAAGACCATGGGCACAATACACTCCGGTTCCCCGTCAGACCCTTTCCCGCACCACATCTTCAACAAAGCCAGCAGCTCCATCATACCCCACCTGTGCAACGTTATCAATCTCTCCTTCGAGACCGCGACCTTCCCAGAGAGCTGGAAACACGCAGAGATCAACGCCCTACTCAAAAAACCCAAGGCGGACCCAAGAGACCTCAAGAACTTCCGGCCCATCTCCCTGCTTCCGTTCCCAGCCAAGGTCATCGAGAAGATCGTCAACAAACAGCTAACCCGATACCTAGAAGAAAACAGCATCCTGGACCCATCCCAATCGGGGTTCCGCAGCAACCACAGCACTGAGACTGCCCTCATCGCCGCCACCGACGACATCAGGACCCTGCTGGACAACGGTGAGACCGCAGCCCTCATCCTGCTGGACCTCTCCGCCGCCTTCGACACTGTCTGCCACCGCACTCTACGCGCACGCCTCCACGACGCGGGGATCCAAAACAAGGCCCTGGAATGGACCACCTCCTTCCTCGACGGCAGAACCCAGAGAGTCCGCCTCCCACCTTTCCGATCCGAAGCCTCCCAAGATCATCTGCGGCGTACCCCAGGGATCTTCCCTCAGCCCAACACTGTTCAACATCTACATGGCCCCGCTCGCACGCATCGCCAGACAGCACGACCTCAACATTATCTCCTATGCCGACGACACTCAACTGATCCTCTCCCTCACCAAGGACCCCTCGTCGCCAAAGCCAATCTCCATGAAGGAATGAAGGCCGTCGCCGATTGGATGAAGATCAGCCGACTAAAGCTGAACACGGACAAGACGGAGGTCCTCATCCTCGGCTCCAACCCCTCAGCCTGGGACGACTCCTGGTGGCCAACGACGCTGGGAGCAGCCCCGACACCCACCGACCACGCACGCAACCTGGGAGTCATCCTCGACTCAACGCTCTCCATGGCCAAGCAAGTCAACGCAGTCTCCTCCTCCTGCTTCAACACCCTCCGCATGCTTCGCAAGATCTACAGGTGGATCCCGACAGACACAAGAAGAACAGTCACCCAGGCCCTCGTCAGTAGCAGACTTGACTATGGGAACGCCCTCTGCGGGAGCCCCGGCCAAGCTCATCAAGCGACTGCAACGCATACAAACGCCTCTGCACGCCTGATCCTCGATGTACCACGCCACAGCCACATCACCCCCCACCTGAGGAACCTGCATTGGCTCCCCGTCGACAGGAGGATCACCTTCAAACTCCTCATCCACGCACACAAGGCACTCCACAAAACTGGCCCAGCCTACCTCAACAGACTCTTCTTCTTCTACGTCCCCAACCGCCAGCTCCGCTCCGCCGACCTCTCCCTCGCCACCGTCCCTCGCATTCCAAGAACAACCACCGGCGGCAGATCCTTCTCACACCTCGCCGCCAAGACCTGGAACACCCTTCCACTAAGCCTACGACAGACCCAAGACCTGCTGACCTTCAGGAGGCTACTCAAGACCTGGCTGTTCGACCAGTAGCAGCACCCCCCCCTTCCCTCTCCCCAGCGCCTTGAGACCCTCGCGGGTAAGTAGTGCGCTCTACAAATTCTGTGATTGATTGATTGATTGATATATTCTTGCCTGACAGCTGCAGGCCGTCCGCCATACCTATCTTAGTATTGAGGCACCCCAACCTCCCAGCGGCATGGAGGAGGGACCCAGGTAGCCATTTCCTGACTTTGAAATTACGCCTGGTTTATGTACCTTTACTTTTATGATTGCAGGAAGCGAGGACTTTGTCTTGCTGGTGCACACACCATTCACAGCGCCTCCAGCATGGGGTACATTTATGGGGTTATGTGATCTGTAGCACCTTTTTTTGTGTGCGGCCCTTGTTTGTTGTGAGGCCCTTTAGAAGGTGTCACCATAGGCATTTTCACCTGCCATCCTGTATATATTCGTAACCTTGTGTGTGGTATGGAGTAGTGTTTATAAAAAAGCACTGACTTGGCACTGATTTACTAAGTGTTGGTTGTTGTATCACTAAGTGAGTGAGTCTCCAGCCCTCTTAGAGGTAAGCCTTGGACTACTTTGTCTCACTACCCTGAGAGTCAAGTGCTAATAAGTGTACTCAGTTCCCAGTTAAAGGTTTCACGGTATAGTTTTACAGTTGTGGCCCAGTACCCCATGACATTCTTTGACCTTCCGAAACGAATTCCTGACGAAAAGCCACTTGATAATTGGCATGGACAGAGTCGCCTGGGCAGAGAGAACCTGGTATTTTGTAAAGCACAAACTAATCACCCCTAAGGGTCTCAAGGTGCTGGGGGCCGTCGGAGAGATTAAGCGAGCTATTGCCCAGAGTCACACGGTGCTGGGCTGAGCTGCCGCTGGCCATGGGGATCGAACCTTGAGCCCCGTGCTCCAGAGTCCAGCCACCTGGCCGCTGCCCCCATCTCTGCCACTACCTGGCAGAGGTGTGGAGCAGAGAGCAAGGGAGCAATCACTATGGATCCCTTGGGCAGGGTGATGCAGACTCCCACCCTGCAAGGCCCTCTCTTGGGGTCAGTGGACACCCGACCTTCAGCAGAGTTTACCTTAAACTGGGTCAGGAAGCACAAACAGACCAACGGAGAATAAACACAGGCAGAGGGTCTCTGCAAAAACAATACTACATATTTCTAAACTCAACACCAGTAAATGATAAGCTACAGTGAATACGAAACAAAGCAAGATGTACAGGATCAGGATGGGCAGCCCTACCTCCCAGAGCAGGTGTGGGGTCCAGGGCAGCAGGGACCTGGTACTGCAAGGGAGCGCAAACAACATCCTACCCTGCCCAGGTCTAACAGAGCCTCTACTGCCTCCCAGACTGAGGGCCTGAGTCATAGACAGAGACAACATCCTACCCCGCCCAGGACTAAGAGTGCCTCCTCTGCCTACCATGGTAAAGGCCTGAGTCATAGACAGAGACAACATCCTACCCCGCCCTGGACTAACAGAGCCTCTACTGCCTCCCAGGCCAAGGGCCTGAGTCATAGACAGAGACAACATCCTACCCCGCCCAGGACTAAGAGAGCTTCTACTGCCTCCCAGACTGAGGGCCTGAGTCATAGACAGAGACAACATCCTACCCCGCTCGGGACTAACGGAGCCTCCTCTGCCTCCCAGACTAAGGGCCTGAGTCACAGACAGAGTCAACATCCTACCCCGCCTAGGACTAAGACAGCCTCTGCTGCCTCCCAGACTAAGGGCCTGAGTCATGAGACAGAGACAACATCCTACCCACACCCGGGACTAACAGAGCCTCCGCTACCTGCCAGGCTAAGGGCCTGAGTCATAGACAGAGACAACATCCTACCCCGCCCGGGACTAACAGGAGCCTCCGCTGCCTCCCAGGCCAAGGAGCCTGAGTCATAAGACAAAGACAACATCCTACCCCGCTCAGCACTAACAGAGCCTCTGCTGCCTACCAGACTGAGGGCCTGAGTCGTGAGACAGAGACAACATCCTACCCCCGTCCGGGACTAACAGAGCCTCTATTGCCTCCCAGACTAAGGGCCTGAGTCACAGACAGAGACTATCTCCTACCCCGCCTAGGACTAACAGAGCCTCCGGTGCCTCCCAGGCCAGGGGCATGAGTCACAGACAGAGACTATATCCTACCCCGCTCAGCACTAACAGAGCCATTGCAGCCTCCCAGACTAAGGGCCTGAGTCATAGACAGAGATAACGTCCTACCTCACTCGGGACTAACAGAGCCTACGCTGCATACCAGACTAAGAACCTGAGTCATAGAAAGAGACAACATACTACCACGCCTAGGACTAACAGAGTCTCTACTGCCTACCAGACTAAGGGCCTGAGTCATAGACAGAGACAACATCCTACCTCACTCGGGAGTAACAGAGCCTACGCTGCCTACCAGACTAAGAACCTGAGTCATAGAAAGAGACAACATACTACCACGCCTAGGACTAACAGAGCTTCTACTGCCTCCCAGACTAAGGGTCTGAGTCATAGACAGAGATAACATCCTACTCCGCCCGGGACTAACAGAGCTTCTACTGCCTCCCAGGCCAAGGGTCTGAGTCACTGACAGAGACAACATCCTACCCCGCCCGGGACTAACAGAGCCTCCACTGCCTCCCAGACTAAGGGCCTGAGTCACATACAGAGACAACATCCTACCCCACCCAGGACTAACAGATCCTCCGCTGCCTCCCAGGCCAAGGGCACTGAGTCATGAGACAGAGACAACAGACTACCTCGCTCGGGACTAACAGAGCCTCCGCTGCCTCCCAGACTAAGGGCCTGAGTCAGAGGCAAGATCATACTCCGCCTATGACTAACAGAGCCACCGCTGCCTACCAGACTAAGGGCCTGAGTCACAAACAGAGACCACATCCTACCCCGCCCGGGACTAACAGAGCTTCTACTGCCTACCAGACTAAGGGCCTGAGTCATAGACAGAGACAACATCCTACCCGCCCGAGGACTAACAGAGCCTCCACTGCCTCCCAGACTAAGGGCCTGGAGTCACATACAGAGACAACATCCTACCCGCCCAGGACTAACAGATCCTCCGCTGCCTCCCAGGCCAAGGGCCTGAGTCATAGACAGAGACAACATCCTTCCCCGCTCGGGACTAACACAGCCTCCGCTGCCTGCCAGACTAAGGGCCTGAGTCATAGACAGAGACAACAGACTACCCCGCTCGGGACTAACAGAGCCTCCGCTGCCTCCCAGACTAAGGGCCTGAGTCATGAGACAGAGACAACATCCTACCCCGCATGGGACTAACAGAGTGTCACGATTCACTCCTTGTGCTCTCATGCCCACCACCAGGGGGCCGGATTGTGAGGCTTTCCAGTGTTCTAATATGCTTCCAGACACTCCCTGTATGCATATCCTGACTTTCAGGCATTTGGACATCATTTAGGAATAGACATCCATTCCCAATCCATACCGGGTTTTGTGGAAGCCAGTCAGCTCATGCTGGAAACTCCATTACCTATAATCCCCTGCTCACTGCTTTGTCTCCACCCCTGCAGGCCAAGGATGGGTGGAGGAATTCAGCTCACCTGTGGCTGGCTGCTGCTAGCCTGCTCACACCTGATGCATGTGATTACTGTGAGCTCTTTTAAGCCCCAGCTCCCTTCAGCCCAGGGTTGGTCATTGTAGCTGTTTTCCGGTGAGACCGATCCTTGTTTCCTGAGCTATAGCTATTCCTTGTGCCTGAATTAGCACTGCCTGCAGTGCTACCTTGTTTCCTGAGTTCCTGAGCTATAGTTATTCTTTGTTCCTGTTCCTGGGCTTCAGCTATTTCTTGTTCCTCTTTGCACTGCTTGCAAGTGCTCTCTTGACTCCTTGTTTCCATGAGCTGCAGCTATTTCCTGTTTCCTTGAACCAGCACTGTCTGCAGTGCTACCTTGACTCCTGAAGCTTTAGTAATTTCCCTGTTCCTGAACTAGCACTGCCTGCAGTGCTACCTTGACTCCTGAGCCTTAGCATTCCTTGTTCCTGACCTGCAGCAGTTTCCCTTCTCCTGAACTAGCACTACCTGCAGTGCTACCTTAACTCCTGAGCCTTAGCATTCCTTGTTCCTGACCTGCAGCAGTTTCCCTTCTCCTGAACTAGCACTGTCTGCAGTGCTACCTTGACTCCTGAAGCTTTAGTAATTTCCCTTCTCCTGAACTAGCACTGTCTGCAGTGCTACCTTGACTCCTGAGCCTTAGCATTCCTTGTTCCTGACCTGCAGCAGTTTCCCTTCTCCTGAACTAGCACTGCCTGCAGTGCTACCCTAACTCCTGAAGCAGCACTGCCTGCAGTGCTACCTTGACTCCTGAGCCTTCGCTCAATTCTTGTTCCTGCCCCAGCACTGCCTTCTATGCTACTTTGTTTTCTTGATTCCTGAACCTACACTATTCTAGTATACCCTTGTAGCCTCCTCTTCTGTATATCCTTTTCCAGCCCCTGCCTTTCTTCCCATTTCCTTGGTTCCAGTTCTAGTTTGCTGTCTTTCTATTCTGCTGTCTTGCTTCTGTTACCTTGTATGTTTGTTACCTGATTTCTGCCAAGTGTGCCCTGTGATTCCCTTCCATTCCTGTTAAGCACTCCTCCTTGCTAGCTCCTTGCCTATTGTGATTGTGTTTAGTTCTACCCCTTTGCTGTTACTGCCTTGCGTGTTCCTGTTTGATCGCCAGGATCCATGGGCACAGCTGACTACCTAGGTGGTGTTTCTTGTTCACTGTGAGTATTGTCTTTGAGTTACTGTTATAACATCACCATCGGTATAAGCTCCACAGACCCTGCCTTTGCATACATATCCTATATGTGGGTATTTTCAGTCAGTATCTGTAACAGCAATTGTGGGTGAGGAACTTACTGAGCTTCAGTCTTACCGTGTGGAGCTCCTGAGTGCTTTACCTCACATTCCTTTTATTGCTAATGTTGTATTATATATATGTCTTGCACATCCGTC
The DNA here is from genome assembly GCA_963921515.1 of Calotriton arnoldi. Classification (NCBI taxonomy): domain Eukaryota; kingdom Metazoa; phylum Chordata; class Amphibia; order Caudata; family Salamandridae; genus Calotriton; species Calotriton arnoldi. Next base: position 222,241 of record CAWUFW010015796.1, on the reverse strand, counting down.
ATGGGTGTAGTTAGTCTGAATGCTAAATTGCCTTGTGAGTGCCCTTTCTTTCTGAGTCTTAGCCACAGTGTTCCTTTGTACAGGCTTCCCCTTTGGATCCCTTTTCTCCTCTGACTTCCTGTGTGATCCTGGGCAGCGCTGTACTCCTCTCTCTGTGTACGTTTTCTACCCCATTCCCAGTCCTTGCCCAAGTCCCTGATTGTGTTCCCGACATAGTCCCGGACAGTCCCTGACACAGAGCTTCTACTGCCTCCCAGACTAAGTTCCTGAGTCATAGACAGAGACAACATCCTACCCCGCCCGGGACTAACAGAGCCTCCACTGCCTCCCAGACTAATGACCTGAGTCACTGACAGAGACAACATCCTACCCCGCCCGGGACTAACAGAGACTCCCCTGCCTACCAGACTAAGGGCCTGAGTCATAGACAGAGACAACATCCTACCCCGTCCGGGACTAACAGATCCTCCACTGCCTCCCAGACTAAGGGCCTGAGTCACATACAGAGACAACATCCTACCCCGCCCAGGACTAACAGATCCTCCGCTGCCTCCCAGACTAAGGGCCTGAGTCAGAGGCAAGATCCTACTCCGCCTGGGACTAACAGAGCCACCGCTGCCTACCAGACTAAGGGCCTGAGTCACAAACAGAGACAACATCCTACCCCGCCCGGGACCAACAGAGCTTCTACTGCCTACAAGACTATGGGCCTGAGTCATAGACAGAGACAACATCCTACCCCGCCCGGGACTAACAGAGCCTCCACTGCCTCCCAGACTAAGGGCCTGAGTCACATACAGAGACAACATCCTACCCCGCCCAGGACTAACAGATCCTCCGCAGACTAATGACCTGAGTCATAGACAGAGACAACATCCTACCCTGCCCGGGACTAACGGAGCCTCCGCTGCCTACCAGACTAAGCGCCTGAGTCATAGACAGAGAGCCAACATCCTACCCCGCCCAGGACTAGCAAGATCCTCTGCAGACTAATGATCTGAGTCATAGACAGAGACAACATCCTACCCTGCCCGGGACTAACGGAGCCTCCGCTGCCTACCAGACTAAGCGCCTGAGTCACATACAGAGACAACATCCTACCCCTCCCGGAACTAACAGAGTCTCCCCTGCCTACCAGACTAAGGGCCTGAGTCATAGACAGAGACAACATCCTACCCCTCTCAGGACTAACAGAGCCTCCGCTGCCTACCAGACTAAGGGCCTGAGTCATAGACAGAGACAACATCCTACCCCGCCTAGGACTGACAGAGCCTCCACTGCCTCCCAGACTAATGACCTGAGTCATAGACAGAGACAACATCCTACCCTGCCCGGGACTAACAGAGCCTCAGCTGCCAACCAGAGTAAGGGCCTGAGTCACAGACAGACAGAGACAAAATCCTAACCGCACAGGACTAACAGAGCTTCTACTGCCTCCCAGACTAAGGGCCTGAGTCATAGACAGAGACAACATCCTACCCCGCCCAGGACTAACAGAGCCTCTGCTGCCTCCCACGGCAAGGGCCTGAGTCACAAACAGAGACAACATCCTACCCCGCCCAGGACTAACGGAGCCTCTACTGCCTCCCAGACTAAGGGCCTGAGTCATAGACAGAGGCAACATCCTACCTTGCCCGGGACTAACAGAGCCTCTACTGACTCCCAGACTAAGGGCCTGAGTCACAAACAGAGACAAGATCCTGTCCCACCCAGGACTAACAGAGCCTCTGCTGCCTCCCAGACTAAGGGCCTGAGTCATAGACAGAGTGTGAGAAGTTGGCCTGGCATATGCTGTCCACTAATTATAGTGGGCACCTTGCACCAGTCCAAATCGACTCTTATGGTAGGGAGGTTAAAGACAACCTTATTGAAAGCTATCCTAGTGGTAGCTATGGAGAGCAGCCTTCAGGCTAAGTCTTGAAGGAATGTAAAGCAGCTTGTTTTACCAGTCTATAATCTCTTGAGTGACCAAATGAAAGAGCACCACACCAGGTATATATTCAAAATATATGTATTTATTACTAAACACACCCTCTAGTCTCTTTATGAGGCTAGAGTTCGAAGATACATAAGTTATAAGATCTTAAATCACAATAATAGCACAAATACACGTTTGGGCCCTAGGGGCGTACCAAACCATATACAATAAAGTGGTATGCGAACCACGACTGAACTAGACACTAGGCCTAGAGCCTCTAGAAGTGCTTGGACCACAAGGAACCACCCAAGGTAGTGACACAGGGGACCCACGGGAGACGCGTGCAGTGTAAATACACAACCGCGATACGCCGTTAACTTCTATGGAGAAAGTCGGGATCGGGAAAATAGAGGAAAGGGACACTTAAAAGAGGACTAGGACAAAACCCTTTGAGATCTAGGACTTTGAAGAGTCTCTACCCACGGGAGCACCGGAGTACTCGTGTTACCTCACCCAGGGAAGCCGGGTGCATAGGTGCCTCTCGGGGTCGGGTTTCGTCGTCGATTCGGATGGCGATCTGCTGCAAAGTGCTGCTGGCGGCCAAGAGAAAAGTGTCCGAGTGGATCCAAGAGTGGATCGGAGTTCTGGTGAACCTGAAAGCAGAGGGAACAGAGTCTGGGTCACTAGCCAGTGACCAGGAAGGCGATGGACAGATGCCCACCGATGTCGAGTGCTTCAGGTGCGTTGACGGTCGTCTTGACTCTTCAGCCACGAGGTCCGGGAGGCGTTGTCGGCAACCAGGAGCAGGATTCGGTCTGGTGCTCGATGTCTGTCGAGTGCTGAGGTGTCGGCGACCGGATTGGACCCAACAAGCCTTGGCAGCGGCAAGTCTTGAGTAAGATGAAGATCGTCGATGGTGCAGACCAGCAAGGTCTGTGGAACTCACCCAGCGAGGGTAAGTGAGGGCAGGCCTGGAGCAACCAGGATGCCAAGTAAGAAAAGATTGGCCTTCGTTAGGGCTACTAGCTAACGGGCTAGCGACCGCGAAGGAGCCTCGTGACGCCGCACGTGGAGCTGGCTTGCAGGACACTCGTGGAGTGGGGGCCAGTGATCTTCAGTGCAGGTGGTGCTGGAGACTAGGGCTACTCGGAGCCCAAAGCACGACTTCTTGGGAGACCCAGAAGATGGTGCACTTGCAAATGTGCTCGGTGTCCAGGGGTCACGGTCTCAAGTCACCCACGATAGCCACGGGCCTCAGCTTTGCTGGGGACTCAGGGTACCCTCGGGGAAGTCTGAGAATCCACCTCTGGTGATGCGATGACTTCGGCGTCCGACGGAGCTTCAGTAATGCGAACCGGACAGATGCTTCTTTGGTGCCTGCCAAGCAGGGGAGTCACTCCTTGACCCCAAGGGAGATTCTTCAGTCCTCTAATCTTGTCGTAGAGCGTCGAAGGTCCAGGATTCAGTGTCAGAGTTTCGTCCAGGTATAATCTAAAGTCCTAAGGACTGGGTTCCTACCTTTATTCTAAAAATAGGGGTTGGACTACTCTGTGGCCCCACCTATGGGTGGGTCAGGGCAGAGGGGTGGCTACACCCCTTTCCCTTTGTCCAGTTCGCGCCAAAGCAGGGGCTGCAAGCCCCTGATCCGGTTTGAACTGGGGTATGCACAGGGACACCAAATGTGCCCCCAGTGCAGGACTTCAAAGCACCCGAAGTGCTCCCGCCCAGCCCCAATACACATTATCCTGTCTGGGGAGGTGGTCACACCTCCCTGGGACAGGAAACCTATTGTCCAGGCCTCCCCTGCCGGAGTTTCGTCCAGCAGCAGGAGGCCAGACTCGTGTCTGTGGCAGCAGCATCCATTTTGTGATGCCAGGGCTCTGGAAAGAAGTTACCGGACTCGTCAGAGTTAACATGTCTTTCCTCTAGAAGGGTGGAATGCTACCCCCGCCGCCAGGATTGGCGGGGGGTAGTATTCCAAGATGTTTGACACCAAACATGACATGTTTAGGTGCAGCCATTCCAAAGTTAGCATTTTACCGCGAGGATATAATGCGCTTAAGAGTATATGGTCAGGCTGCACTACAAACAGCATCAGAGATGGTCTCCGAACGCTGCAGAGGGGCCCTGCTCATGCAGGGGCACCCTCTCACATAGGAACCATGCACTCTGCCTTTAGGATTGATAAGGCCTGCCTTAGGAGTGACTTATAGCTTTATATGTGTGTATGTATTTCGTGATATAGGTAACCTATATCACAGTAAGAGGTGCTTGCACCACCTTACCCAGGCTGCAGTAGCAGACCTGTGGTGTCAGTTTGGATGGCCTTCCAGGGGTGGCATAATACATGCTGCAGCCCCTGGCAGGCCTCTGAGGTACCTATGCCCTTGGTACATAGTATACCATATACTAGGGACTTATAAGGGCACTCCAGCTCCCAATCAGAGATGTGCCTAAGACACATGGAAACCATTTTAGAGAGGAAGCAGCTAGGCTGGGGTTCTGATTAGCAGGGCCCCAGCCAGACTAATGTCAAAAAACAGTGAAGCATCAGCAAAAAGTGGGGGTACCCATGTGAAGCAGATCCTACTCTCCTACACAGAGACAACATCGTACCCCACCCGGGACTAACAGAGCCTCCGGTGCCTCCCAGACTAAGGGCCTGAGTCACAAACAGAGACAACATCCTACCCCGCCTAGGACTAAGACAGCCTCCGCTGCCTCCCAGACTAAGGGCCTGAGTCATACACAGAGACAACATCCTACACCGCCCGGGACTAACAGAGCCTCTACTGCCTCCCAGACTGAGGATCTGAGTCACAAACAGAGACAAGATTCTGCCCCGCCCAGGACTAACAGAGCCTCCGCTGCCTCCCAGGCCAAGGGCCTGAGTCATAGACAGAGACAACATCCTACCCCGCCCGGGACTAACAGAGCCTCAGCTGCCTCCCAGATTAAGGGCCTGAGTCACAGACAGAGACAACATCCTAACCACACAGGACTAACAGAGCTTCTACTGCCTCCCAGACTAAGGGCCTGAGTCATAGACAGAGACAACATCCTACCGCGCCCGGGACTAACAGAGCCTCCGCTGCCTCCCAGGCCAAGGGCCTGAGTCATAGACAGAGACTATATCCTACCCCCGCCCAGGACTAACAGAGCCTCTGCTGCCTCCCAGGCCAAGGGCCTGAGTCATAGACAGAGACAACATCCTACCCCGCCTAGGACTAACGGAGCCTCCGCTGTCTACCAGGCCAAGGGCCTGAGTCATAGACAGAAACAACATCCTACCCCGCCTAGGACTAACGCAGCCTCTACTGCCTCCCAGACTAAGGGCCTGAGTCATAGACAGAGACAACATCCTACCCCGCCCGGGACTAGCAGAGCCTCCGCTGCCCTCCAGGCCAAGGTTCTGAGTCACAGACAGAGTCAACATCCTACCCCGCCTAGAACTAAGACAGCCTCCGCTGCCTCCCAGACTAAGGGCCTGAGTCATAGACAGAGACAACATCCAACCCCACCCGGGACTAAGAGAGCCTCCGCTGCCTCCCAGACTGAGGGCCTGAGTCATAGACAGAGACAACATCCTACCCCGCCTGGGACTAACAGAGCCTCCGCTGCCTCCCAGACTGAGGGCCTGAGTCATAGACAGAGACAACATCCTAGCCCGCTCGGGACTAACAGAGCCTCCGCAGCCTCCCAGGCCAAGGGCCTGAGTCATTGACAGAGACAACATCCTACCCCGCCTAGGACTAACGGAGCCTCAGCTGCCTCCCAGGACAAGGGCCTGAGTCTCAGAGAGAGACTATCTCCTACCACGCCAGGGACTAACAGAGGCTCCGCTGCCTCCCAGACTGACGGTCTGAGTCATAGACAGAGACAAGATCCTACCCCGCTCTGGACTAACGGAGCCTCCTCTGCCTCCCAGACTAAGGGCCTGAGTCACAGACAGAGTCAACATCCTACCCCGCCTAGGACTAAGACTGCCTCCGCTGCCTCCCAGACTAAGGGCCTGAGTCATAGACAGAGACAATATCCTACCCCACCCGGGACTAACAGAGCTTCTACTTCCTACCAGACTAAGGGCCTGAGTCACAGACAGAGACTATATCCTACCCCGCCCGGGACTGACAGAGCCTCCGCTCCCTCCCAGGCCAAGGGCCTGAGTCATAGACAGAGACAACATCCTACCCCGCCCAGGACTAAGAGAGCTTCTACTGCCTCCCAGACTGAGGGCCTGAGTCATAGACAGAGACAACATCCTACCCCGCTCGGGACTAACGGAGCCTCCTCTGCCTCCCAGACTAAGGGCCTGAGTCACAGACAGAGTCAACATCCTACCCCGCCTAGGACTAAGACAGCCTCTGCTGCCTCCCAGACTAAGGGCCTGAGTCATAGACAGAGACAACATCCTACCCCACCCGGGACTAACAGAGCCTCCGCTACCTACCAGGCTAAGGGCCTGAGTCATAGACAGAGACAACATCCTACCCCGCCCGGGACTAACAGAGCCTCCGCTGCCTCCCAGGCCAAGGGCCTGAGTCATAGACAAAGACAACATCCTACCCCGCTCAGCACTAACAGAGCCTCTGCTGCCTACCAGACTGAGGGCCTGAGTCATAGACAGAGACAACATCCTACCCCGTCCGGGACTAACAGAGCCTCTACTGCCTCCCAGACTAAGGGCCTGAGTCACAGACAGAGACTATCTCCTATCCCGCCTAGGACTAACAGAGCCTCCGGTGCCTCCCAGGCCAGGGGCATGAGTCACAGACAGAGACTATATCCTACCCCGCTCAGCACTAACAGAGCCATTGCTGCCTCCCAGACTAAGGGCCTGAGTCATAGACAGAGATAACGTCCTACCTCACTCGGGACTAACAGAGCCTACGCTGCCTACCAGACTAAGAACCTGAGTCATAGAAAGAGACAACATACTACCACGCCTAGGACTAACAGAGCCTCTACTGCCTACCAGACTAAGGGCCTGAGTCATAGACAGAGACAACATCCTACCTCACTCGGGAGTAACAGAGCCTACGCTGCCTACCAGACTAAGAACCTGAGTCATAGAAAGAGACAACATACTACCACGCCTAGGACTAACAGAGCTTCTACTGCCTCCCAGACTAAGGGTCTGAGTCATAGACAGAGATAACATCCTACTCCGCCCGGGACTAACAGAGCTTCTACTGCCTCCCAGGCCAAGGGTCTGAGTCACTGACAGAGACAACATCCTACCCCGCCCGGGACTAACAGAGCCTCCACTGCCTCCCAGACTAAGGGCCTGAGTCACATACAGAGACAACATCCTACCCCACCCAGGACTAACAGATCCTCCGCTGCCTCCCAGGCCAAGGGCCTGAGTCATAGACAGAGACAACAGACTACCTCGCTCGGGACTAACAGAGCCTCCGCTGCCTCCCAGACTAAGGGCCTGAGTCAGAGGCAAGATCATACTCCGCCTGGGACTAACAGAGCCACCGCTGCCTACCAGACTAAGGGCCTGAGTCACAAACAGAGACAACATCCTACCCCGCCCGGGACTAACAGAGCTTCTACTGCCTACCAGACTAAGGGCCTGAGTCATAGACAGAGACAACATCCTACCCCGCCCGAGGACTAACAGAGCCTCCACTGCCTCCCAGACTAAGGGCCTGAGTCACATACAGAGACAACATCCTACCCCGCCCAGGACTAACAGATCCTCCGCTGCCTCCCAGGCCAAGGGCCTGAGTCATAGACAGAGACAACATCCTACCCCGCTCGGGACTAACACAGCCTCCGCTGCCTACCAGACTAAGGGCCTGAGTCATAGACAGAGACAACAGACTACCCCGCTCGGGACTAACAGAGCCTCCGCTGCCTCCCAGACTAAGGGCCTGAGTCATAGACAGAGACAACATCCTACCCCGCATGGGACTAACAGAGTGTCACGATTCACTCCTTGTGCTCTCATGCCCACCACCAGGGGGCCGAATTGTGAGGCTTTCCAGTGTTCTAATATGCTTCCAGACACTCCCCTGTATGCATATCCTGACTTTCAGGCATTTGGACATCATTTAGGAATAGACATCCATTCCCAATCCATACCGGGTTTTGTGGAAGCCAGTCAGCTCATGCTGGAAACTCCATTACCTATAATCCCCTGCTCACTGCTTTGTCTCCACCCCTGCAGGCCAAGGATGGGTGGAGGAATTCAGCTCACCTGTGGCTGGCTGCTGCTAGCCTGCTCACACCTGATGCATGTGATTACTGTGAGCTCTTTTAAGCCCCAGCTCCCTTCAGTCCAGGGTTGGTCATTGTAGCTGTTTTCCGGTGAGACCGATCCTTGTTTCCTGAGCTATAGCTATTCCTTGTGCCTGAATTAGCACTGCCTGCAGTGCTACCTTGTTTCCTGAGTTCCTGAGCTATAGTTATTCTTTGTTCCTGTTCCTGGGCTTCAGCTGTTTCTTGTTCCTCTTTTGCACTGCTTGCAGTGCTCTCTTGACTCCTTGTTTCATGAGCTGCAGCTATTTCCTGTTTCCTTGAACCAGCACTGTCTGCAGTGCTACCTTGACTCCTGAAGCTTTAGTAATTTCCCTGTTCCTGAACTAGCACTGCCTGCAGTGCTACCTTGACTCCTAAGCCTTAGCATTCCTTGTTCCTGACCTGCAGCAGTTTCCCTTCTCCTGAACTAGCACTACCTGCAGTGCTACCTTAACTCCTGAGCCTTAGCATTCCTTGTTCCTGACCTGCAGCAGTTTCCCTTCTCCTGAACTAGCACTGTCTGCAGTGCTACCTTGACTCCTGAAGCTTTAGTAATTTCCCTTCTCCTGAACTAGCACTGTCTGCAGTGCTACCTTGACTCCTGAGCCTTAGCATTTCTTGTTCCTGACCTGCAGCAGTTTCCCTTCTCCTGAACTAGCACTGCCTGCAGTGCTACCCTAACTCCTGAAGCAGCACTGCCTGCAGTGCTACCTTGACTCCTGAGCCTTCGCTCAATTCTTGTTCCTGCCCCAGCACTGCCTTCTATGCTACTTTGTTTTCTTGATTCCTGAACCTACACTATTCTAGTATACCCTTGTAGCCTCCTCTTCTGTAAATCCTTTTCCAGCCCCTGCCTTTCTTCCCATTTCCTTGGTTCCAGTTCTAGTTTGCTGTCTTTCTATTCTGCTGTCTTGCTTCTGTTACCTTGTATGTTTGTTACCTGATTTCTGCCAAGTGTGCCCTGTGATTTCCTTCCTTTCCTGTTAAGCACTCCTCCTTGCTAGCTCGTTGCCTATTGTGATTGTGTTTAGTTCTACCCCTTTGCTGTTACTGCCTTGCGTGTTCCTGTTTGATCGCCAGGATCCATGGGCACAGCTGACTACCTAGGTGGTGTTTCTTGTTCACTGTAGGTATTGTCTTTGAGTTACTGTTATAACATCACCATCGGTATAAGCTCCACAGACCCTGCCTTTGCATACATATCCTATATGTGGGTATTTTCAGTCAGTATCTGTAACAGCAATTGTGGGTGAGGAACTTACTGAGCTTCAGTCTTACCGTGTGGAGCTCCTGAGTGCTTTACCTCACATTCCTTTTATTGCTAATGTTGTATTATATATATGTCTTGCACATCCGTCATGGGTGTAGTTAGTCTGAATGCTAAATTGCCTTGTGAGTGCCCTTTCTTTCTGAGTCTTAGCCATCTTGTTCCTTTGTACAGGCTTCCCCTTTGGATCCCTTTTCTCCTCTGACTTCCTGTGTGATCCTGGGCAGCGCTGTACTCCTCTCTCTGTGTACGTTTTCTACCCCATTCCCAGTCCTTGCCCAAGTCCCTGATTGTGTTCCCGACATAGTCCCGGACAGTCCCTGACACAGAGCTTCTACTGCCTCCCAGACTAAGTTCCTGAGTCATAGACAGAGACAACATCCTACCCCGCCCGGGACTAACAGAGCCTCCACTGACTCCCAGACTAATGACCTGAGTCACTGACAGAGACAACATCCTACCCCGCCCGGGACTAACAGAGACTCCCCTGCCTACCAGACTAAGGGCCTGAGTCATAGACAGAGACAACATCCTACCCCATCCGGGACTAACAGAGGTTCCGCTGCCTCCCAGGCCAAGGGCCATAGTCACAAAGAGAGACAACATCCTACCCCGCCCGGGACTAACAGAGCCTCCACTGCCTCCCAGACTAAGGGCCTGAGTCACATACAGAGACAACATCCTACCCCGCCCAGGACTAACAGATCCTCCGCTGCCTCCCAGACTAAGGGCCTGAGTCAGAGGCAAGATCCTACTCCGCCTGGGACTAACAGAGCCACCGCTGCCTACCAGACTAAGGGCCTGAGTTGCAAACAGAGACAACATCCTACCCCGCCCGGGACCAACAGAGCTTCTACTGCCTACCAGACTAAGGGCGTGAGTCATAGACAGAGACAACATCCTACCCCGCCCGGGACTAACAGAGCCTCCACTGCCTCCCAGACTAAGGGCCTGAGTCACATACAGAGACAACATCCTACCCCGCTCAGGACTAACAGATCCTCCGCAGACTAATGACCTGAGTCATAGACAGAGACAACATCCTACCCTGCCCGGGACTAACGGAGCCTCCGCTGCCTACCAGACTAAGCGCCTGAGTCATAGACAGAGACAACATCCTACCCCGCCCAGGACTAACAGATCCTCCGCAGACTAATGATCTGAGTCATAGACAGAGACAACATCCTACCCTGCCCGGGACTAACGGAGCCTCCGCTGCCTACCAGACTAAGCGCCTGAGTCACATACAGAGACAACATCCTACCCCTCCCGGAACAAACAGAGTCTCCCCTGCCTACCAGACTAAGGGCCTGAGTCATAGACAGAGACAACATCCTACCCCTCTCAGGACTAACAGAGCCTCCGCTGCCTACCAGACTAAGGGCCTGAGTCATAGACAGAGACAACATCCTACCCCGCCTAGGACTGACAGAGCCTCCACTGCCTCCCAGACTAATGACCTGAGTCATAGACAGAGACAACATCCTACCCTGCCCGGGACTAACAGAGCCTCCGCTGCCTACCAGACTAAGGGCCTGAGTCACAGACAGACAGAGACAACATCCTAACCGCACAGGACTAACATAGCTTCTACTGCCTCCCAGACTAAGGGCCTGAGTCATAGACAGAGACAACATCCTACCCCGCCCAGGACTAACAGAGCCTCTGCTGCCTCCCACGGCAAGGGCCTGAGTCACAAACAGAGACAACATCCTACCCCGCCCAGGACTAACGGAGCCTCTACTGCCTCCCAGACTAAGGGCCTGAGTCATAGACAGAGGCAACATCCTACCTTGCCCGGGACTAACAGAGCCTCTACTGACTCCCAGACTAAGGGCCTGAGTCACAAACAGAGACAAGATCCTGTCCCACCCAGGACTAACAGAGCCTCTGCTGCCTCCCAGACTAAGGGCCTGAGTCATAGACAGAGACAACATCGTACCCCACCCGGGACTAACAGAGCCTCCGGTGCCTCCCAGACTAAGGGCCTGAGTCACAAACAGAGACAACATCCTACCCCGCCTAGGACTAAGACAGCCTCCGCTGCCTCCCAGACTAAGGGCCTGAGTCATACACAGATACAACATCCTACACCGCCCGGGACTAACAGAGCCTCTACTGCCTCCCAGACTGAGGATCTGAGTCACAAACAGAGACAAGATCCTGCCCCGCCCAGGACTAACAGAGCCTCCGCTGCCTCCCAGGCCAAGGGCCTGAGTCATAGACAGAGACAACATCCTACCACGCCCGGGACTAACAGAGCCTCCGCTGCCTCCCAGATTAAGGGCCTGAGTCACAGACAGAGACAACATCCTAACCACACAGGACTAACAGAGCTTCTACTGCCTCCCAGACAAAGGAACTAAGTCATAGACAGAGACAACATTCTACCCCGCTCAGCACTAACAGAGCTTCTACTGCCTCCCAGACTAAGGGCCTGAGTAATAGACAGAGACAACATCCTACCGCGCCCGGGACTAACAGAGCCTCCGCTGCCTCCCAGGCCAAGGGCCTGAGTCATAGACAGAGACTATATCCTACCCCGCCCAGGACTAACAGAGCCTCTGCTGCCTCCCAGGCCAAGGGCCTGAGTCATAGACAGAGACAACATCCTACCCCGCCTAGGACTAACGGAGCCTCCGCTGTCTACCAGGCCAAGGGCCTGAGACATAGACAGAGACAACATCCTACCCCGCCTAGGACTAATGGAGCCTCCGCTGTCTACCAGGCCAAGGGCCTGAGTCATAGACAGAAACAACATCCTACCCCGCCTAGGACTAACGGAGCCTCTACTGCCTCCCAGACTAAGGGCCTGAGTCATAGACAGAGACAACATCCTACCCCGCCCGGGACTAGCAGAGCCTCCGCTGCCCTCCAGGCCAAGGTTCTGAGTCACAGACAGAGTCAACATCCTACCCCGCCTAGAACTAAGACAGCCTCCGCTGCCTCCCAGACTAAGGGCCTGAGTCATAGACAGAGACAACATCCAACCCCACCCGGGACTAAGAGAGCCTCCGCTGCCTCCCAGACTGAGGGCCTGAGTCATAGACAGAGACAACATCCTACCCCGCTCGGGACTAACAGAGCCTCCGCTGCCTCCCAGGCCAAGGGCCTGAGTCATTGACAGAGACAACATCCTACCCCGCTCAGCACTAACAGAGCCTCTGCTGCCTCCCAGGCCAAGGGCCTGAGTCATTGACAGAGACAACATCCTACCCCGCCTAGGACTAACGGAGCCTCAGCTGCCTCCCAGGCCAAGGCCCTGAGTCTCAGAGAGACACTATCTCCTACCCCGCCAGGGACTAACAGAGCCTCCGCTGCCTCCCAGACTGACGGTCTGAGTCATAGACAGAGACAAGATCCTCCCCCGCTCGGGACTAACGGAGCCTCCTCTGCCTCCCAGACTAAGGGCCTGAGTCACAGACAGAGTCAACATCCTACCCCGCCTAGGACTAAGACTGCCTCCGCTGCCTCCCAGACTAAGGGCCTGAGTCATGGACAGAGACAAGATCCTACCCCGCCCGGGACTAACAGAGCTTCTACTACCTCCCAGGCAAAGGGCCTGAGTCACAGACAGAGACAACATCCTACCCCGCCTAGGACTAAGACTGCCTCCGCTGCCTCCCAGACTAAGGGGCTGAGTCTTAGACAGAGACAACATCCTACCCCTCCCGGAACTAACAGTCTCCCCTGCCTACCAGACTAAGGGCCTGAGTCACAGACAGAGACAACATCCTACCCTGCCCAGGACTAACAGAGCCTCTGCTGCCTCCCAGACTGAGGGCCTGACTCATAGACAGAGACAACATCCTACCCTGCCCAGGACTAACAGAGCCTCTGCTGCCTCCCAGACTAAGTGCCTGAGTCATAGACAGAGACAACATCCTACCCCACCTGGGACTAACAGAGCCTCCGCTGCCTCCCAGACTGAGGGCCAGAGTCATAGACAGAGACAACATCCTAGCCCGCTCGGGACTAACAGAGCCTCCGCTGCCTCCCAGGCCAAGGGCCTGAGTCATAGACAGAGACAACATCCTACCCCGCCCGGGACTAACAGAGCCTCCGCTGCCTCCCAGGCCAAGGGCCTGAGTCATAGACAGAGACAACATCCTACCCTGCCCGGGACTAACAGAGCCTCTGCTGCCTACCAGACTAAGGGCCTGAGTCATAGACAGAGACAACATCCTACTCTGCCCGGGACTAACAGAGCCTTCGCTGCCTCTCAGGCCAAGGGCCTGAGTCACAGACAGAGACAACATCCTACCCCGCCCGGGACTAAGACTGCCTCCGCTGCCTCACAGACTAAGGGGCTGAGTCATAGACAGAGACAACATACTACCCCGCCCGGGACTGACAGAGCCTCCGCTCCCTCCCAGGCCAAGGGCCTGAATCATAGACAGAGACAACATCCTACCCCGCCAGGGACTAAGACTGCCTCCGCTGCCTCCCAGACTAACGGCCTGAGTCATAGACAGAGACAATATCCTACCCCACCCGGGACTAACAGAGCTTCTACTTCCTACCAGACTAAGGGCCTGAGTCACAGACAGGGACTATATCCTACCCCGCCTGGGACTGACAGAGCCTCCGCTCCCTCCCAGGCCAAGGGCCTGAGTCATAGACAGAGACAACATCCTACCCCGCCCAGGACAAACAGAGCCTCTGCTGCCTACCAGAATAAGGGCCTGAGTCATAGACAGAGACAACATCCTACACCTCCCGGGACTAACAGAGCCTCCGCTGCCTCCCAGGCCAAGAGCCTGAGTCACAGACAGAGTCAACATCCTTCCCCGCTCGGGACTAACAGAGCCTCTGCTGCCTAGCAGACTAAGGGCCTGAGTCACAGACAGAGACAACACCCTACCCCGCCCAGGACTAACAGAGCCTCCACTGTCTCCCACGCCAAGGGCCTGAGTCACAAACAGAGACAACATCCTACCCCGCCACGGACTAAGACTGCCTCCGCTGCCTCCCAGGCCAAGGGCCTGAGTCATAGACAGAGACAACATCCTACCCCTCTCAGAACTAACAGAGCCTCCACTGCCTCCAGATTAAGGACCTGAGTCATGGACAGAGACAACATCCTACCCCGCCCAGGACTAACAGAGCTTTCGCTGCCTCCCAGGCCAAGGGTCTGAGTCACAGACAGAGACAACATCCTACTCCGCCCGGGACTAACAGAGCCTCCGCTGCCTCCCAGGACAAGGGCCTGAGTCATACAGAGAGACAACATCCTACCCTGCCCGGGACTAACAGAGTCTCCACTGCCTACCAGACTAAGGGCCTGAGTCATAGACAGAGACAACATCCTACACCTCCCGGGACTAACAGAGCCTCCGCTGCCTCTCACGCCAAGGGCCTGAGTCACAGATAGAGTCAACATCCTACCCCGCCTAGGACTAAGACTGCCTCTGCTGCCTCCCAGATTAAGAGCCTAAGTCATAGACAGAGACAACATCCTACCCCACCTGGGACTAATAGAGCCTCCTCTGCCTACCAGACTAAGAACCTGAGTCACAGACAGAGAAAAGATCCTACTCCGCCCGGGACTAACAGAGCCTCTATTGCCTCCCAGGCCAAGAGCCTGAGTCACAGACAGAGACAAGATCCTACTCCTCCCAGGACTAACAGAGCCTCTGCTGCCTCCCAGACTAAGTGCCTGAGTCATAGACAGAGACAACATCCTAGCCCGCTCGGGACTAACAGAGCCTCCGCTGCCTCCCAGGCCAAGGGCCTGAGTCATTGACAGAGACAACATCCTACCCCGCTCAGCACTAACAGAGCCTCTGCTGCCTCCCAGGCCAAGGGCCTGAGTCATTGAGAGAGACAACATCCTACCCCGCCTAGGACTAACGGAGCCTCAGCTGCCTCCCAGGCCAAGGGCCTGAGTCTCAGAGGGAGACTCTCTCCTACCCCGCCAGGGACTAACAGAGCCTCCGCTGCCTCCCAGACTGACGGTCTGAGTCATAGACAGAGACAAGATCCTCCCCCGCTCGGGACTAACGGAGCCTCCTCTGCCTCCCAGACTAAGGGCCTGAGTCACAGACAGAGTCAACATCCTACCCCGCCTAGGACTAAGACTGCCTCCGCTGCCTCCCAGACTAAGGGCCTGAGTCATAGACAGAGACAAGATCCTACCCCGCCCGGGACTAACAGAGCTTCTACTACCTCCCAGGCAAAGGGCCTGAGTCACAGACAGAGACAACATCCTACCCCGCCTAGGACTAAGACTGCCTCCGCTGCCTCCCAGACTAAGGGGCTGAGTCTTAGACAGAGACAACATCCTACCCCTCCCGGAACTAACAGTCTCCCCTGCCTACCAGACTAAGGGCCTGAGTCACAGACACAGACAACATCCTACCCTGCCCAGGACTAACAGAGCCTCTGCTGCCTCCCAGAATGAGGGCCTGACTCATAGACAGAGACAACATCCTACCCTGCCCAGGACTAACAGAGCCTCTGCTACCTCCCAGACAAAGTGCCTGAGTCATAGACAGAGACAACATCCTACCCCGCCTGGGACTAACAGAGCCTCCGCTGCCTCCCAGACTGAGGGCCTGAGTCATAGACAGAGACAACATCCTAGCCCGCTCTGGACTAACAGAGCCTCCGCTGCCTCCCAGGCCAAGGGCCTGAGTCATAGACAGAGACAACATCCTACCCCGCCCGGGACTAACAGAGCCTCCGCTCCCTCCCAGTCAAGGGCCTGAGTCATAGACAGAGACAACATCCTACCCTGCCCGGGACTAACAGAGCCTCTGCTGCCTACCAGAATAAGGGCCTGAGTCATAGACCGAGACAACATCCTACTTTGCCCGGGACTAACAGAGCCTTCGCTGCCTCTCAGGCCAAGGGCCTGAGTCACAGACAGAGACAACATCCTAACCCGCCCGGGACTAAGACTGCCTCCGCTGCCTCACAGACTAAGGGGCTGAGTCATAGACAGAGACAACATCCTACCCCGCCCGGGACTGACAGAGCCTCCGCTCCCTCCCAGGCCAAGGGCCTGAATCATAGACAGAGACAACATCCTACCCCGCAAGGGACTAAGACTGCCTCCGCTGCCTCCCAGACTAAGGGCCTGAGTCATAGACAGAGACAATATCCTACCCCACCCGGGACTAACAGAGCTTCTACTTCCTACCAGACTAAGGGCCTGAGTCACAACAGAGACTATATCCTACCCCGCCCGGGACTGACAGAGCCTCCGCTCCCTCCCAGGCCAAGGGCCTGAGTCATAGACAGAGACAACATCCTACCCCGCCCAGGACAAACAGAGCCTCTGCTGCCTACCAGACTAAGGGCCTGAGTCATAGACAGAGACAACATCCTACACCTCCCGGGACTAACAGAGCCTCCGCTGCCTACCAGGCCAAGGGCCTGAGTCACAGACAGAGACAACATCCTACCCCGCCCAGGACTAACAGAGCCTCCACTGCCTCCCACGCCAAGGGCCTGAGTCACAAACAGAGACAACATCCTACCCCGCCACGGACTAAGACTGCCTCCGCTGCCTCCCAGGCCAAGGGCCTGAGTCATAGACAGAGACAACATCCTACCCCTCTCTGAACTAACAGAGCCTCCACTGCCTCCAGATTAAGGACCTGAGTCATGGACAGAGACAACATCCTACCCCGCCGAGGACTAACAGAGCCTTCGCTGCCTCCCAGGCCAAGGGTCTGAGTCACAGACAGAGACAACATCCTACTCCGCCCGGGACTAACAGAGCCTCCGCTGCCTCCCAGGACAAGGGCCTGAGTCATACAGAGAGACAACATTCTACCCTGCCCGGGACTAACAGAGTCTCCACTGCCTACCAGACTAAGGGCCTGAGTCATAGACAGAGACAACATCCTACACCTCCCGGGACTAACAGAGCCTCCGCTGCCTCTCAGGCCAAGGGCCTGAGTCACAGATAGAGTCAACATCTTACCCCGCCTAGGACTAAGACTGCCTATGCTGCCTCCCAGATTAAGGGCCTAAGTCATAGACAGAGACAACATCCTACCCCACCTGGGACTAACAGAGCCTCCTCTGCCTACCAGACTAAGAACCTGAGTCACAGACAGAGAAAAGATCCTACTCCGCCCGGAACTAACAGAGCCTCTATTGCCTCCCAGGTCAAGAGCCTGAGTCACAGACAGAGACAAGATCCTACTCCTCCCAGGACTAACAGAGTGTGAGAAGTTGGCCTGGCATATGCTGTCCACTAATTATAGTGGGCACCTTGCACCAGTCCAAACCGACTCTTATGGTAGGTAGGTTAAAGACAACCTTATTGAAAGCTATCCTAGTGGTAGCTGTGGAGAGCAGCCTTCAGGCTAAGTCTTGAAGGAATGTAAAGCAGCTTGTTTTACCAGTCTATAATCTCTTGAGTGACCAAATGAAAGAGCACCACACCAGGTATATATTCAAAATATATGTATTTATTACTAAACACACCCCTCTAGTCTCTTTATGAGGCTAGAGTTCGAAATACATAGGTTATAAGATCTTAAATCACAGTAATAGCACAAATACACGTTTGGGCCCTAGGGGCGTACCAAACCATATACCAATAAAGTGGTATGCGAACCACGACTGAACTAGACACTAGGCCTAGAGCCTCTAGAAGTGCTTGGACCACAAGGAACCACCCAAGGTAGTGACACAGGGGACCCACGGGAGACGCGTGCAGTGTAAATACACAACCGCGATACGCCGTTAACTTCTATGGAGAAAGTTGGGATCGGGAAAATAGAGGAAAGGGACACTTTAAAAAGGACTAGGACAAAACCCTTTGAGATCTAGGACTTTGAAGAGTCTCTACCCACGGGATCACCGGAGTACTCGTGTTACCTCACCCAGGGAAGCCGGGTGCATAGGTGCCTTTCGGGGTCGGGTTTCGTCGTCGTTTCTTATGGCGATCTGCTGCAAAGTGCTGCTGGCGACCAGGAGAAAAGTGTCCGGGTGGATCCAAGAGTGGATCGGAGTTCTGAAGAACCTGAAAGCAGAGGGGACAGAGTCTGGGTCACTAGCCAGTGACCAGGAGGGCGATGGACAGATGCCCACCGATGTCGAGTGCTTCAAGTTCGTTGACGGTCGTCTTGACTCTTCAGCCACGAGGTCCGGGAGGCGTTGTCGGCAACCAGGAGCAGGATTCGGGCTGTTGCTCGATGTCTGTCGAGTGCAGAGGTGTCGGCGACCAGATTGGACCCAACAGGCCTTGGCAACGGCAAGTCTCGAGTAAGATGTAGATCGTCGATGATGCAGACCAGCAAGGTCTGGGGAACTCACCCAGCAAGGGTAAGTGAGGGCAGGCCTGGAGCAACCAGACTGCCAAGTAAAGAAAAGATTGGCCTTCGGTAAGGGCTACTAGCCAACGGGCTAGCGACCGCGAAGGAGCCTCGTGACGCCGCACGTGGAGCTGGCTTACAGGACACTCGTGGAGTGGGGGCCAGTGATCTTCGGTGCAGGTGGTGCTGGAGGCTAGGGCTACTCGGAGCCCAAAGCACGACTTCTTGGGAGACCCAGAAGATGGTGCACTTGCAAATGTGCTCGGTGTCCAGGGGTCACGGTCTCATGTTACCCACGATAGCCACGGGCCTCAGCTTTGCTGGGGACTCAGGGTAGCCTCGGGGAAGTCTGAGAATCCACCTCTGGTGATGCGATGACTTCGGCGTCCGACGGGAGCTTCAGTGATGCGAACCGGACAGATGCTTCTTTGGTGCCTGCCAAGCAGGGGAGTCACTCCTTGACCCCAAGGGAGATTCTTCAGTCCTCTAATCGTGAGTAGAGCGTCGAAGGTCCAGGATTCTGTTTCAGAGTTTCGTCCAGGTATAATCTAAAGTCCTAAGGACTGGGTTCCTACCTTTATTCTAAAAATAGGGGATGGACTACTCTGTGGCCCCACCTATGGGTGGGTCAGGGCAGAGGGGTGGCTACACCCCTTTCCCTTTGTCCAGTTCGCGCCAAAGCAGGGGCTGCAAGCCCCTGATCCGGTTTGAACTGGGGTATGCACAGGGACACCAAATGTGCCCCCAGAGCAGGACTTCAAAGCACCCGAAAGTGCTCCCGCCCAGCCCCAATACACATTGTCCTGTCTGGGGAGGTGGTCACACCTCCCTGGGACAGGAAACCTATTGTCCAGGCCTCCCCTGCCGGAGTTTCGTCCAGCAGCAGGAGGCCAGACTCGTGTCTGTGGCAGCAGCATCCATTTTGTGATGCCAGGCTCTGGAAAGAAGTTACCGGACTCGTCAGAGTTAACATGCCTTTCCCTCTAGAAGGGTGGAATGCTACCCCCGCCGCCAGGATTGGCGGGGGGTAGTATTCCAAGATGTTTGACACCAAACACGACATGTTTAGGTGCAGCCATTCCATAGTTAGCATTTTACCGCGAGGATATAATGCGTTTAAGAGTATATGGTCAGGCTGCACTACAAACAGCATCAGAGATGGTCTCCGAACGCTGCAGAGGGGCCTTGCTCATGCAGGGGCACCCTCTCACATAGGAACCATGCACTCTGCCTTTAGGATTGATAAGGCCTGCCTTAGGAGTGACTTATAGGTTTATATGTGTGTATGCATTTAGTGATATAGGTAACCTATACCACAGCAAGGGGTGCATGCACCACCTTACCCAGGCTGCAGTAGCAGACCTGTGGTGCCAGTTTGGATGGCCTACCAGGGGTGGCATAATACATGCTGCAGCCCCTGGCAGGCCTCTGAGGTACCTATGCCCTTGGTACATAGTATACCATATACTAGGGACTTACAAGGGCACTCCAGATCCCAATCAGTGATGTGACTAAGGCACATGGAGACCCTTTTAAAGAGGAAACAGCTAGGCTGGGGTTCTGAATAGCAGGGCCCCAGCCAGACTAATGTCGAAAACCAGTGAAGTATCAGCAAAAAGTGGGGGTACCCCTGTGAAGCAGATCCTACTCTCCTACACAACCCCACCCCAAACGTAGGGACATTAAACTAACCTTGCCCAGTTAAGTCTTCATGTTCTAAGTGGAAATACCTAGAGAGTCCATCTGCATTCGCATGGTTACTCCCAGGCCTATGTTCCACTGTAAAGTCCATCCCCTGTAGGGAAATGGACCACCTAAGCAGTTTGGGGTTTTCACCCTTCATTTGTTTTAGCCATAAGAGGGGCTTATGGTCTGTCTGAACCAGGAAGTGTGTACCAAACAAGTATGGCCTCAACTTCTTCAGAGCCCAGACCACAGCAAAGGCCTCCCTCTCTATGGCTGACCAACGTTTCTCTCTAGGGGTCAGCCTTCTGCTAATAAAAGCTACTGGCTGATCCTGACCTTCTTCATTCAATTGTGACAGTACAGCCCCTACCCCCAACTCAGATGCATCAGTTTGAACAATGAACTTCTTGGAGTAATCAGGACTCTGCAGAATTGGAGCAGTGCACATGGCCTGCTTGAGGTCATCAAATGCCTTTTGACAGCTAACTGTCCACTGAACCTTTTTGGGCATTTTCTTAGAAGTTAAGTCATTCAAGGGTGTCACTATTGATCCATACCCCTTGACAAATCTCCTATAGTACCCAGTCAGGCCTAAGAAGGCTCTCACCTGAGTCTGGGTAGTGGGAGCAGTCCAGTCCATGATGGTCTGGATCTTGCTCTGCAAAGGTTGAACCTGGCCTCCACCCACAAGGTGGCCCAGGTACACAACCTGACTCTGCCCTATCTGGCACTTAGTGGCCTTGATAGTCAGGCCTGCCTTTTGCAGGGCCTGTAAAACATTCCTGAGGTGGACCAGGTGATCCTCCCAGGTGGAGCTAAAGACAGCAATATCATCTAGATAAGCTGCACTATAGGCTTCCAGTCCTGTGAGAACTGTGTTCACCAACCTCTGGAAAGTGGCAGGTGCATTTTTCAGACCAAAGGGCATCACCACAAATTGATAATGCCCACTAGGGGTTGAAAATGCTGTTTTGGGCTTTGCAGCATCAGCTAGTCTGATCTGCCAGTAGCCAGCTGTTAGGTCAAATGTGCTGAGATATTTGGCAGAGGCCAAAGTATCTATGAGCTCATCTGCCCTGGGTATTGGATGGGCATCAGTCCTAGTGACTGCATTGAGGCCTCTGTAGTCTACACAAAACCTCATCTCTCTTTTCCCACCACTGGTGTGAGGTTTAGGTACTAGGACTACTGGACTAGCCCAAGGGCTATCTGAGGGCTCAATCACTCCCAATTCCAACATCTTCTGGACTTCAGTCCTGATACAGTCCCTGACATGGTCAGGTTGCCTATAAATCTTGTTTTTAATAGGCAGACTGTCCCCAGTGTCCACTTCATGAGTGCACCAGGTGGTCTGACTGGGTGTCAGTGAAAACATATGCCTAAACTGATTGAGGACTTGCCTGCAATCAGTTTGTTGCTGGGTAGTGAGGCTGCCTGCCAAGGCTACACCATCAACTGACCCATCGTCAGGGTTCTGTGAGAGCAGGTCAGGGAGTGGGTCACTCTCTTCCTCCTGCCCTTCATCAGTAGCCATGAGCAAGCCCATGTCTGCCCTGTCCACATATGGCTTAAGTCTGTTGACATGGAGAACCCTTTGGGGACTCCTGGGTGTTCCCAGGTCTACTAAGTAAGTGACCTCACCCTTCTGCTCAACAATAGTGTGGGGTCCACTCCATTTGTCTTGGAGAGCTGCTGGGGCCACTGGCTCCAACACCCACACCTTCTGTCCTGGCTGGTAAACAGTCAGAACAGCCTTTTGGTCATGCCAGGCCTTTTGAAGTTCCTGGCTAGCCTCAAGGTTTTTGGTTGCCTTTTTCATGTACTCAGCCATCCTGGAGCGGAGACCAAGTACATAGTCCACTATATCTTGCTTTGGGGGCTTGAGAGGTAACTCCCATCCTTCCTTCACCAAGCACAGTGGACCCCTCACAGGGTGGCCAAACAGAAGTTCAAAAGGGCTGTAACCAACCCCCTTCTGAGGCACCTCCCTATATGCGAATAAAAGGCAGGGCAAGAGTATGTCCCATCTACGCCTAAGCTTTTCTGGGAGCCCTTTAATCATGCCCTTCAAGGTTTTGTTGAATCTCTCAACTAAACCATTGCATTGTGGGTGATAGGGTGTGGTGAACTTATAAGTAACTCCACACTCCTTCCACATTGCTTTTAAGTACCCAGACATGAAGTTTGCACCCCTGTCTGATACCACCTCCTTAGGAAAGCCCACTCTTGAGAAAATTCCCAGGAGGGCCCTTGCCACCACAGGTGCTGTAGTGGTCCTAAGGGGTATAGCCTCTGGATACCTGGTGGCATGATCCACTACCACCAGTATAAATCTGTGCCCAGATGCTGTTTGGGGATCCATGGGACCAACAATGTCAATCCCCACCCTCTCAAAGGGCACCCCCACCACAGGTAGTGGTATCAGGGGGCCTTTGTAGTGCCACCTGCTTTGCCACTGGCTTGGCAGGTTACACAGGAGCGACAAAACTCCTTACTGTCTTCAGACATGTGGGGCCAGTGAAAGTGAGGGACAATTCTGTCCCAAGTCTTGTTCTGGCCCAGGTGTCCTGCTAAGGGAATATCATGGGCTAGGGTCAATAGGAAGCCCCTGAACTTCAAAGGTATTACCAACCTCCTGGTAGCACCAGGCTTGGGGTCTCTACTCTCTGAGTACAGGAGTCCATCATCCCAATACACTGTATGGGGACCACTAGCTTTCCCAGCAGCCTCAGCAGCAGCTTGCTGTCTGAGGGGTTCAAGGGAGGGGCAGCTCTGCTGCTCCTGGCTCAGATCTGCCCTAGAAGGTCCCCCTGTCCCCAAGAACTCAACCTGGTCAGGTTCAAGTTCCTCTGGGACAGTTCCTTCTTCAGGGCTGAGATCATCCCCCTCAAGGGACTGATCTTCCTCCTGAGCCAAGGGGAAGGCACTGCCTTAACCCTACTACTCCTCCTCTTGGAAGGCACTTGGTCCATTCTTCCAGAATCCAAGGCCTGTTCAGTTTTAGACAGTTTAGCTTGTGACCTGGTCACAGCAAACACATCTGCAGGGATCCCCAGCATTTCTGCATGGGTCCTGAGCTCCACTTCTGCCCAAGCAGAAGTCTCTAAGTCATTGCCAAGCAAGCATTCGACTGGTAGGTTTGCACTTACCACAACCTTCTTAAGGCCAGTTACCCCTCCCCAGGAGAAGTTAACAACTGCCAGAGTATGGTCTGTTCTGACATTGCTAGCATTGGTCACTTGGTACATTTCACCAAGTATAACTTGCCCAGGTAGCACAAGGTCTTGTGTCACCATTGTGACACTTGCCCCTGTGTCCCTAAATGCCAAAGCCTCTCGTCCATTGATTAAAGGCTGTTGTCTGTACTTGCCCAGATTACTGGGACTCACAGTGGAGGTCACATCCATGCCTCCATCACAGACTAACACAGCCTGAGTCAGTTCCCTGACTAAGTCAGAGCCCAACTCAGTTCCCAGGGTGAACCCTACTAAACCCTTTGCTGGAGCACTTCCACCAACTGTACTAGGGGGAACAGGTGCCTTAGGGGCATTGGTGGGTGCTGGACTGGAGTCTTTGGACTTGGTGCAATCACTGGTCCAGTGGGTCTTTTGCTTACAGACCTTGCACCATGGTTTTCTTTGGCCTTTACCCTTGGTAGACTGGGAATCCCCACCAGAAGAAGATTTTTGGGGGCCTGATGAAGACTTTTGATCTTTACCCTTCTCCCCACCCTTGTCAGAGTTCTTAGCATCTTGCTTCTTGGTTTCCCCACCTTGGTTCTGTACCTTCTGCTTCACCCTGGTTCTGACCCATTTGTCTGCCTTCTTTCCCAATTCTTGGGGAGAGGTCAGATCAGAGTCAACCAGGTACTGATGCAACAGCTGGTTTTGACAGTTATTAAGAATCTGCTCCCTCATTATCAGATTATACAATCCTGAGAAGTCACACACCTTACTGCCCATCAACCAGCCTTCCAGAGCCTTGGCAGAACAATCCACATAGTCTACCCAGTCTTGAGTCTGTGCTTTTTGGGTGTCTCTGAACTTCAACCTGTACTGTTCAGTGGTTAGGCCAAACCCATCAATAAGAGCACTCTTCAAGACCTTGTAATTGTCAGCATCCTCCTCTCTAACAGTGAGGAGCTTGTCTCTACCTTTGTCAGCAAAGGAGAGCCACAAGATTGCTGCCCACTGCTCCTGAGGGACCTTCTGTACTTTACAGGCCCTCTCTAAAGCAGTTATCCATTTGTGGATATCATCCCCACTCTGGTAGGGAGGGACAATCTTGCTCAGGTTCCTATGGTCATAGGACCTTTCCCTATCTCTAGGGACATGGCTGCCACCATGGGACTCTAGTCCCAACTTTCTTCTCTCTTTAAGGAGATCTAGGGATTCTCTATCTAAAGCCAATTGCTTCTTCCTGATCTCCAGTTGAGTTTCCTCATACTGGACCAGTCTCTTTCTTCTCTCATGAGAGGATTCCCTCCTGTGAGAAGAAACAGAGCTCCCTATTGAGGTGCCAGAGTGGTTAGACTCCTGAGAAGGAGACCTAGACTTTCTGAGCACACTCATAATCCTTCCTGGGGGGACAAAGGTGTGGTTCTCCAGATCCTCATCTTCATCTTCCCCAGAAGGGATTGGGTTTTCCAGGTCAGGGTCATTGTCACCCTCCTGGTCAGTTTCAGAGGGGGCTGGGGGTAGTAGTACCCCTGGCCCCTTCCTCATCTGCTGGCCCACCCTCTGCTCCTACCCCTTCAGTCTCTGAGGACTTACTAAGATCATAAGCCACCAACAACTCCTGGAGGTGTTGGGTGGTGGGACTTTGGCCTGTCCTTAATTTCCTCACGTTACACAAAGCTCTCAGTTCCAAGAATGGGAGTGTGTCATACTTGGAGGGGAAGCTCAATGGCTTCCTGCAGGGCATCTTTGGATCCTGCTTTTAAAGACATTACTAGTGTGGTGTGGTGTATGCACTACCTACTCTAGTGTGGCCTACTAAACTCTCTTGAGTTGTAGAAAGGGTTGTGCTATCCCTTAACACACAACTCTAAGTTCAGTAGAACTTACTGATATTCTAAGCTTAAATTATATGTACCTTAGGTACCTTTAGTGGTTTTCAGTTGATCAATTCAATTGAGATTATCTGGTAAAACAATAGCAAGCTGGAATCCCACACGCTGCACACCAATGTGAGAAGTTGGCCTGGCATATGCTGTCCACTAATTATAGTGGGCACCTTGCACCAGTCCAAATCGACTCTTATGGTAGGTAGGTTAAAGACAACCTTATTGAAAGCTATCCTAGTGGTAGCTGTGGAGAGCAGCCTTCAGGCTAAGTCTTGAAGGAATGTAAAGCAGCTTGTTTTACCAGTCTATAATCTCTTGAGTGACCAAATGAAAGAGCACCACACCAGGTATATATTCAAAATATATGTATTTATTACTAAACACACCCCTCTAGTCTCTTTATGAGGCTAGAGTTCGAAATACATAGGTTATAAGATCTTAAATCACAGTAATAGCACAAATACACGTTTGGGCCCTAGGGGCGTACCAAACCATATACCAATAAAGTGGTATGCGAACCACGACTGAACTAGACACTAGGCCTAGAGCCTCTAGAAGTGCTTGGACCACAAGGAACCACCCAAGGTAGTGACACAGGGGACCCACGGGAGACGCGTGCAGTGTAAATACACAACCGCGATACGCCGTTAACTTCTATGGAGAAAGTCGGGATCGGGAAAATAGAGGAAAGGGACACTTTAAAAAGGACTAGGACAAAACCCTTTGAGATCTAGGACTTTGAAGAGTCTCTACCCACGGGAGCACCGGAGTACTCGTGTTACCTCACCCAGGGAAGCCGGGTGCATAGGTGCCTTTCGGGGTCGGGTTTCGTCGTCGTTTCTTATGGCGATCTGCTGCAAAGTGCTGCTGGCGACCAGGAGAAAAGTGTCCGGGTGGATCCAAGAGTGGATCGGAGTTCTGAAGAACCTGAAAGCAGAGGGGACAGAGTCTGGGTCACTAGCCAGTGACCAGGAGGGCGATGGACAGATGCCCACCGATGTCGAGTGCTTCAAGTTCGTTGACGGTCGTCTTGACTCTTCAGCCACGAGGTCCGGGAGGCGTTGTCGGCGACCAGGAGCAGGATTCGGGCTGTTGCTCGATGTCTGTCGAGTGCAGAGGTGTCGGCGACCAGATTGGACCCAACAGGCCTTGGCAACGGCAAGTCTCGAGTAAGATGTAGATCGTCGATGATGCAGACCAGCAAGGTCTGGGGAACTCACCCAGCAAGGGTAAGTGAGGGCAGGCCTGGAGCAACCAGACTGCCAAGTAAAGAAAAGATTGGCCTTCGGTAAGGGCTACTAGCCAACGGGCTAGCGACCGCGAAGGAGCCTCGTGACGCCGCACGTGGAGCTGGCTTACAGGACACTCGTGGAGTGGGGGCCAGTGATCTTCGGTGCAGGTGGTGCTGGAGGCTAGGGCTACTCGGAGCCCAAAGCACGACTTCTTGGGAGACCCAGAAGATGGTGCACTTGCAAATGTGCTCGGTGTCCAGGGGTCACGGTCTCACGTTACCCACGATAGCCACGGGCCTCAGCTTTGCTGGGGACTCAGGGTAGCCTCGGGGAAGTCTGAGAATCCACCTCTGGTGATGCGATGACTTCGGCGTCCGACGGGAGCTTCAGTGATGCGAACCGGACAGATGCTTCTTTGGTGCCTGCCAAGCAGGGGAGTCACTCCTTGACCCCAAGGAGATTCTTCAGTCCTCTAATCGTGAGTAGAGCGTCGAAGGTCCAGGATTCTGTTTCAGAGTTTCGTCCAGGTATAATCTAAAGTCCTAAGGACTGGGTTCCTACCTTTATTCTAAAAATAGGGGATGGACTACTCTGTGGCCCCACCTATGGGTGGGTCAGGGCAGAGGGGTGGCTACACCCCTTTCCCTTTGTCCAGTTCGCGCCAAAGCAGGGGCTGCAAGCCCCTGATCCGGTTTGAACTGGGGTATGCACAGGGACACCAAATGTGCCCCCAGTGCAGGACTTCAAAGCACCCGAAAGTGCTCCCGCCCAGCCCCAATACACATTGTCCTGTCTGGGGAGGTGGTCACACCTCCCTGGGACAGGAAACCTATTGTCCAGGCCTCCCCTGCCGGAGTTTCGTCCAGCAGCAGGAGGCCAGACTCGTGTCTGTGGCAGCAGCATCCATTTTGTGATGCCAGGCTCTGGAAAGAAGTTACCGGACTCGTCAGAGTTAACATGCCTTTCCCTCTAGAAGGGTGGAATGCTACCCCCGCCGCCAGGATTGGCGGGGGGTAGTATTCCAAGATGTTTGACACCAAACACGACATGTTTAGGTGCAGCCATTCCATAGTTAGCATTTTACCGCGAGGATATAATGCGTTTAAGAGTATATGGTCAGGCTGCACTACAAACAGCATCAGAGATGGTCTCCGAACGCTGCAGAGGGGCCTTGCTCATGCAGGGGCACCCTCTCACATAGGAACCATGCACTCTGCCTTTAGGATTGATAAGGCCTGCCTTAGGAGTGACTTATAGGTTTATATGTGTGTATGCATTTAGTGATATAGGTAACCTATACCACAGCAAGGGGTGCATGCACCACCTTACCCAGGCTGCAGTAGCAGACCTGTGGTGCCAGTTTGGATGGCCTACCAGGGGTGGCATAATACATGCTGCAGCCCCTGGCAGGCCTCTGAGGTACCTATGCCCTTGGTACATAGTATACCATATACTAGGGACTTACAAGGGCACTCCAGATCCCAATCAGTGATGTGCCTAAGGCACATGGAGACCCTTTTAAAGAGGAAACAGCTAGGCTGGGGTTCTGAATAGCAGGGCCCCAGCCAGACTAATGTCGAAAACCAGTGAAGTATCAGCAAAAAGTGGGGGTACCCCTGTGAAGCAGATCCTACTCTCCTACACAGAGCCTCTGCTGCCTCCCAGACTAAGTGCCTGAGTCATAGACAGAGACAACATCCTAGCCCGCTCGGGACTAACAGAGCCTCCGCTGCCTCCCAGGCCAAGGGCCTGAGTCATTGACAGAGACAACATCCTACCCCGCTCAGCACTAACAGAGCCTCTGCTGCCTCCCAGGCCAAGGGCCTGAGTCTCAGAGAGAGACTATCTCCTACCCCGCCAGGGACTAACAGAGCCTCCGCTGCCTCCCAGACTGACGGTCTGAGTCATAGACAGAGACAATATCCTACCCCACCCGGGACTAACAGAGCTTCTACTTCCTACCAGACTAAGGGCCTGAGTCACAGACAGAGACTATATCCTACCCCGCCCGGGACTGACAGAGCCTCCGCTCCCTCCCAGTCCAAGGGCCTGAGTCATAGACAGAGACAACATCCTACCCCGCCCAGGACAAACAGAGCCTCTGCTGCCTACCAGAATAAGGGCCTGAGTCATAGACAGAGACAACATCCTACACCTCCCGGGACTAACAGAGCCTCCGCTGCCTCCCAGGCCAAGGGCCTGAGTCACAGACAGAGTCAACATCCTTCCCCGCTCGGGACTAACAGAGCCTCTGCTGCCTACCAGACTAAGGGCCTGAGTCACAGACAGAGACAACATCCTACCCCGCCCAGGACTAACAGAGCCTCCACTGCCTCCCACGCCAAGGGCCTGAGTCACAAACAGAGACAACATCCTACCCCGCCACGGACTAAGACTGCCTCCGCTGCCTCCCAGGCCAAGGGCCTGAGTCATAGACAGAGACAACATCCTACCCCTCTCAGAACTAACAGAGCCTCCACTGCCTCCAGATTAAGGACCTGAGTCACAGACAGAGACAACATCCTACTCCGCCCGGGACTAACAGAGCCTCCGCTGCCTCCCAGGACAAGGGCCTGAGTCATACAGAGAGACAACATCCTACCCTGCCCGGGACTAACAGAGTCTCCACTGCCTACCAGACTAAGGGCCTGAGTCATAGACAGAGACAACATCCTACACCTCCCGGGACTAACAGAGCCTCTGCTGCCTCTCAGGCCAAGGGCCTGAGTCACGAGATAGAGTCAACATCCTACCCCGCCTAGGACTAAGACTGCCTCTGCTGCCTCCCAGATTAAGGGCCTAAGTCATAGACAGAGACAACATCCTACCCCACCTGGGACTAACAGAGCCTCCTCTGCCTACCAGACTAAGAACCTGAGTCACAGACAGAGAAAAGATCCTACTCCGCCCGGGACTAACAGAGCCTCTATTGCCTCCCAGGCCAAGAGCCTGAGTCACAGACAGAGACAAGATCCTACTCCTCCCAGGACTAACAGAGCCTCTGCTGCCTCCCAGACTAAGTGCCTGAGTCATAGACAGAGACAACATCCTACACCTCCCGGGACTAACAGAGCCTCCGCTGCTTCTCAGGCCAAGGGCCTGAGTCACAGACAGAGTCAACATCCTTCCCCGCTCGGGACTAACAGAGCCTCTGCTGCCTACCAGACTAAGGGCCTGAGTCACAGACAGAGACAACATCCTACTCCGCACAGGACTAACAGAGCCTCCACTGCCTCCCACGCCAAGGGCCTGAGTCACAAACAGAGACACCATCCTACCCCGCCAGGGACTAAGACTGCCTCCGCTGCCTCCCAGGCCAAGGGCCTGAGTCATAGACAGAGACAACATCCTACCCCTCTCAGAACTAACAGAGCCTCCACTGCCTCCAGATTAAGGACCTGAGTCATGGACAGAGACAACATCCTACCCCGCCCAGGACTAACAGAGCCTCCACTGCCTCCCACGCCAAGGGCCTGAGTCACAAACAGAGGCAAGATCCTACCCCGCCCAGGAATAACAGAGCCTTCGCTGCCTCCCAGGCCAAGGGCCTGAGTCACAGACAGAGACAACATCCTACTCCGCCCGGGACTAACAGAGCCTTCACTGCCTCCCAGGCCAAGGGCCTGAGTCACAGATAGAGACAACATCCTACTCCGCCCGGGACTAACAGAGCCTCCTCTGCCTCCCAGACTAAGGGCCTGAGTCACAGACAGAGTCAACATCCTACCCCGCCTAGGACTAAGACTACCTCCGCTGCCTCCCAGACTAAGGGCCTGAGTCATAGACAGAGACAAGACCCTACCCCGCCCGGGACTAACAGAGCTTCTACTAACTCCCAGGCAAAGGGCCTGAGTCACAGACAGAGACAACATCCTACCCCGTCTAGGACTAAGACTGCCTCCGCTGCCTCCCAGACTAAGGGGCTGAGTCTTAGACAGAGACAACATCCTACCCCTCCCGGAACTAACAGTCTCCCCTGCCTACCAGACTAAGGGCCTGAGTCACAGACAGAGACAACATCCTACCCTGCCCAGGACTAACAGAGCCTCTGCTGCCTCCCAGACTGAGGGCCTGAATCATAGATAGAGACAACATCCTACCCTGCCCTGGACTAACAGAGCCTCTGCTGCCTCCCAGACTAAGTGCCTGAGTCATAGACAGAGACAACATCCTACCCCGCCTAGGACTAACAGAGCCTCCGCTGCCTCCCAGACTGATGGCCTGAGTCATAGACAGAGACAACATCCTAGCCCGCTCGGGACTAACAGAGCCTCCGCTGCCTCCCAGGCCAAGGGCCTGAGTCATAGACAGAGACAACATCCTACCCCACCCGGGACTATCAGAGCCTCCTCTGCCTCCCAGGCCAAGGGCCTGAGTCATAGACAGAGACAACATCCTACCCTGCCCGGGACTAACAGAGCCTCTGCTGCCTACCAGACTAAGGGCCTGAGTCATAGACAGAGACAACATCCTACCCTGCCCGGGACTAACAGAGCCTCTGCTGCCTACCAGACTAAGGGCCTGAGTCATAGACAGAGACAACATCCTACCCCGCCCGGGACTAAGACTGCCTCCGCTGCCTCACAGACTAAGGGGCTGAGTCATAGACAGAGACAACATCCTACCCCGCCCGGGACTGACAGAGCCTCCGCTCCCTCCCAGGCCAAGGGCCTGAATCATAGACAGAGACAACATCCTACCCCGCCAGGGACTAAGACTGCCTCCGCTGCCTCCCAGACTAAGGGCCTGTGTCATAGACAGAGACAATATCCTACCCCACCCGGGACTAACAGAGCTTCTACTGCCTACCAGACTAAGGGCCTGAGTCACAGACAGAGACTATATCCTACCCCGCCCAGGACTGACAGAGCCTCCGCTCCCTCCCAGGCCAAGGGCCTGAGTCATAGACAGAGACAACATCCTACCCCGCCCACGACAAACAGAGCCTCTGCTGCCTACCAGACTAAGGGCCTGACTCATAGACAGAGACAACATCCTACACCTCCCGGGACTAACAGAGCCTCCGCTGCCTCCCAGGCCAAGGGCCTGAGTCACAGACAGAGACAACATCCTACCCTGCCCAGGACTAACAGAGCCTCCACTGCCTCCCACGCCAAGGGCCTGAGTCACAAACAGAGACAACATCCTACCCCGCCAGGGACTAAGACTGCCTCCGCTGCCTCCCAGGCCAAGGGCCTGAGTCATAGACAGTGACAACATCCTACCCCTCTCAGAACTAACAGAGCCTCCACTGCCTCCAGATTAAGGACCTGAGTCATGGACAGAGACAACATCCTACCCCGCCCAGGACTAACAGAGCCTTCGCTGCCTCCCAGGCCAAGGGTCTGAGTCACAGACAGAGACAACATCCTTCTCCGCCCGGGACTAACAGAGCCTCCGCTGCCTCCCAGGACAAGGGCCTGAGTCATACAGAGAGACAACATCCTACCCTGCCCGGGACTAACAGAGTCTCCACTGCCTACCAGACTAAGGGCCTGAGTCATAGACAGAGACAACATCCTACACCTCCCGGGACTAACAGAGCCTCTGCTGCCTCTCAGGCCAAGGGCCTGAGTCACAGATAGAGTCAACATCCTACCCCGCCTAGGACTAAGACTGCCTCTGCTGCCTCCCAGATTAAGGGCCTAAGTCATAGACAGAGACAACATCCTACCCCACCTGGGACTAACAGAGCCTCCTCTGCCTACCAGACTAAGAACCTGAGTCACAGACAGAGAAAAGATCCTACTCCGCCCGGGACTAACAGAGCCTCTATTGCCTCCCAGGCCAAGAGCCTGAGTCACAGACAGAGACAAGATCCTACTCCTCCCAGGACTAACAGAGCCTCTGCTGCCTACCAGACTAAGGGCCTGAGTCACAGACAGAGACAACATCCTACCCCGCCCAGGACTAACAGAGCCTCCACTGCCTCCCACGCCAAGGGCCTGAGTCACAAACATAGACACCATCCTACCCCGCCATGGACTAAGACTGCCTCCGCTGTCTCCCAGGCCAAGGGCCTGAGTCATAGACAGAGACAACATCCTACCCCTCTCAGAACTAACAGAGCCTCCACTGCCTCCAGATTAAGGACCTGAGTCATGGACAGAGACAACATCCTACCCCGCCCAGGACTAACAGAGCCTCCACTGCCTCCCACGCCAAGGGCCTGAGTCACAAACAGAGACAAGATCCTACCCCGCCCAGGACTAACAGAGCCTTCGCTGCCTCCCAGGCCAAGGGCCTGAGTCACAGACTGAGACAACATCCTACTCCGCCCGGGACGAACAGAGCCTTCACTGCCTCCCAGGCAAAGGGCCTGAGTCACAGACAGAGACAACATCCTACTCCGCCCGGGACTAACAGAGCCTCCGCTGCCTCCCAGGCCAAGGGCCTGAGTCATACACAGAGACAACATCCTACCCCGCCCGGGACTAACAGAGTCTCCACTGCCTACCAGACTAAGGGCCTGAGTCATAGACAGAGACAATATCCTACACCTCCCGGGACTAACAGAGCCTCCGCTGCCTCTCAGGCCAAGGGCCTGAGTCACAGACAAAGTGAACATCCTACCCCGCTCGGGACTAACAGAGCCTCCGCTACCTACCAGACTAAGGGCCTGAGTCACAGATAGAGTCAACATCCTACCCCGCCTAGGACTAAGACTGCCTCTGCTGCCTCCCAGATTAAGGGCCTGAGTCATAGACAGAGACAACATCCTACCCTGCCCGGGACTAACGGAGTCTCCTCTGCCTCCCAGACTAAGGGCCTGAGTCATAGACATAATCCTACTCCGCCCGGGACTAACAGAGCCTCCGCTGCCTCTCAGACTAAGGGGCTGAGTCATAGACAGAGACAACATCCTACCCCGCCCGGGACTGACAGTCTCCCCTGCCTACCAGACTAAGGGCCTGAGTCAGACAGAGAGAGCATTCTACCCCGCCCGGGACTAACAGAGCCTCCGCTGCCTCCCTTCGAAAGGCCTGAGTTACAGACAGAGGCAACATCCTTCCCCGCTCGGGACTAACAGAGCCTCTGCTGCCTACTAGACTAAGGGCCTGAGTCACAGACAGAGACAACATCCTACCCCGCCCAGGACTAACAGAGCCTCCACTGCCTACCAGACTAAGGCCCTGAGTCACAGACAGAGACTAAATCCTACCCCACCAGGGACTAAGACTGCCTCCGCTGCCTCCTAGACTAAGGGCCTGAGTCATAGACAGAGACAAAATCCTACCCCGACCGGGACTAACAGAGCTTCTACTGCCTACCAGACTAAGGGCCTGAGTCACAGACAGAGACTATATCCTACCCCGCACGGGACTAACAGAGCTTCTACTGCCTACCAGACTAAGGGCCTGAGTCACAGACAGAGACTATATCCTACTCCGCCCGGGACTAACAGAGCCTCCGCTGCCTCCCATGCCAAAGGCCTGAGTCATAGACAGAGACAACATCCTTCCCCGCTCGGGACTAACAGAGCCTCTGCTGCCTACCAGACTAAGGGCCTGAGTCACAGACAGAGACAACATCCTACCCCGCCCAGGACTAACAGAGCCTCCACTGCCTACCAGACTAAGGCCCTGAGTGTTAGACTTGGCATCTTTTGGCGTGTTTCCCCTGACTTTTTGCTTTCTGACCTCCCGGTTTTGACTCTGTTTTTGCTGGTGTGATGATTCTGCGCACTTTCCTCACTGCGGTCCAGTGGGAAAGTGCAAGTGCTCCTGTATAAAATGTGTTATGGATTGGTGTTTCCATGATTGGCCTATTTGGTTTATGTGTCAGTCCCTTGTAAAGTGCACTGCGAGTGCCAGGGCCTATAGACCAAATGCTGTTGGTGGGCTGCAGCACTGGATTGTGCCACCCACGCAAACAGCCCGTAAAGTGTAACTCGGGCCTGCCATCGCAGAGCCTGTGCGCAGCCTGGGGCTGCCATGTCGACTTGGCAAGTGCACACACTTGCCAGTCCCTAAACCTTCCCTTTGCTACATGTTAGTCACCCCTAAGGTAGGCCCAAGGTACCCCTGTGGGCAGGGTGCGTTGTATGCGAAAGGTAGGACATGCCCGGGTGTGTGCGGCATGTCCTGATAGTGAATTACAGCCTAGTTCGTTTTTCACTATTGCAAGGCTACCTGTTCCCCTAGGCCAGAACGGGCAGTTTTGATTATTACAGCTTATAATCCTAACTGACCCCGGGAACATGGTAGAAATTCGAGTTTAGTATGCCTGGACTCAGAATGATAAAATGCAGCTTTTAGCGAAGTTGGTTTTGACATTCTGTGTTTGAAAATACCACTTTTAGAAAGTGGGTATTTTCTTGTCTAACCATCCAAGCCTGCCTCTGCGAGGTTGTGTATTCCTTGTCTGGAATGTGAGTGACAGGGGCTGGGGGATGCCAGGAGACAGGGTGAGTCAGCGCAGGGCTGAATAGCCAGATCGACCTGTAGATGGGTGGGAGGGGTCGCACCTGGGCCCTGAATAGGACAGTGCCTTCCCTCCACAATGCTGGCTCCACCTCCTGTGGTGCGTCTGATGTCCCTGGCCTACTCACTGAAAGAAGGGACGGAGACTTGTCAACAAAGTGCTCCAGAACTGGTTTGGACTAGGCAAAGGCCTCTCTGCCTTCAGAGAACAAAGGAATTTGGGATATAAATATTGGGGCCCTGACCCCATGAATTTAGATCTCGCTGGAATCAAGGAACCTGCCAAGACGAAGAGCTGGAAGAGCTGCCAGGAGGAGTACTGCCCCTTTGCTGTGTTGTTGCTTTGTTGGGTTGGCCTGCAGTTGCTGCTTCTGTCTTGGGCAGTGAAAGGACTGGACTGAACTTTCTACAATCTTGTGCTGAGTATCTCCAAGGGCCAGGAACCAAGCTGGCCTCCTGTTAAGAAGTCTCAGGGACTACAAAGACTTCACAAGCCTCTGGGTACCGCTTCTGGAACGCTGTTTCAGTTGCCACAGAGGAAGGGAACTGCAACCGACTCCGTCAACCGAATCCATCCCTGGCCGGTGACCTGTTTGCACCGCAGACCGCATCGCCCCGCTTCGCATCGCAACCCTGGTCTCACCGTGGGCGACGTCCGACGCCGCCAACATCGAGCCGCTGCTTGCACCGTGACCTGTGGGCACCGCAGTTCGCATCGTATCGCTTCACTGGGCCAGCCGGACCAGACCGACACTGTCGCTGCAACTGGCTCAAGAGTCGAGACCGCACCGCATTTGGGGCACCGCTCGCACGTCTGCGACGCACCGCTCCGACTCGCACCGCTGTCCGACGCCAGCTCCCACACTCCGGCTTGGTCGCCTGCGCCGCAACCTGTCAGCACCGCATCGAGCATCGTCTCGCCCTGCATCGCACGCCTTGGACTCACCGACTCCGTCTCCACGGCGCTCATCGAGCCGCTGCCTGCACCGCATCGAGGGACACCGCACCTTGCATCGCTCCGTCTTGCACCGCAACCGCGGCGAACGCCCGACCGGCTCGTACACTCCGTACCAGCCACAACGAGAAAAGGTACTGTGACCGAGTCTGTTCATGACTCTGCTGGCCCGTATCGACGCGGTCGGCTGGAACTGTTAGACTCTGGGGTTTTC
Organism: Calotriton arnoldi; assembly: GCA_963921515.1. Classification (NCBI taxonomy): domain Eukaryota; kingdom Metazoa; phylum Chordata; class Amphibia; order Caudata; family Salamandridae; genus Calotriton; species Calotriton arnoldi. The sequence continues at coordinate 185,957 of CAWUFW010015796.1, read as the reverse complement.
AGCATCACGGTAGGCTCGGACGGAGCTACCGACTCGTACTGAACTTTGCTTTTGTGCTATTCCTGCAAAGAAGAAGTTAACGTATCAAGTATTCATTCAGTAAAGTATAGTATTGTGGATTTTTGTCGTAATTGGTCTTGTCTTGAGTATATAAAATATTGGTTATTTTTCTAAACTGGTGTGGTGTCCGTTTGTAGTGCTTACACTGTATTACTGTTGGTTATGTGCAAATGCTTTACACACTGCCTCTGAATTAAGCCTGACTGCTCGTGCCAAGCTACCACGAGGGTGAGCAGGGGTTACTTCACGAGTGTAACAACCCTTACCCTGACTAGGAAGAAGGGTCCCTACTTGGACAAAGGTGCAAGCCCTTGCCAACTAGAGATCCCATTTCTAACATTGGTTGTCAGCGGTGAGGATAGGACTTGTGTTTGCACTTGACTTACAGTGATTGGTGTGCACTACTACCATATCGCAGACCATTACGTACCACATACTGGTTCTTTTTCTTTTGGCCTATTTTTGATCTTGCCAGTTTTCAACTCACGACTTTTGTCATGCCTGAATCAATTGCATCATCCGTTGCATCTCTGGAAGTTATCTTTGAGGAGGACAGGTTGGAATCCTACGCCGTAAAGGAGTTACGAGCGATTTGTAAAAACTTGAAAGTCCAAATTAAAGGCCTCACAAGGAAGGAGGAGCTACAGAAGGCGCTGAGGGCCTGGGTAGCAGCCAGACATGCCAATGGGCAGCCTGGTGATCTCAGTGAGGAGGTGGAGGAGCCTATTTCCAGGGTGGATGTGCTTTTGGGGAGGGGAACCCGCCAGGTCAGGCAGCAGCAGTCTGTCCCCAGAGGAGCTGGAGGACAGGCGGGAGGCAAGGCAGTTTGAGCTGCAGAAGCTCAGGCTGGAGAGTGAGCGGGAGGAGAAGAGATTGGCCATAGAGGAGAGGAAGATGCTCTTAGAGCATGAGAGAGAACTGAAGGAGCTAGAACTTAGGAGTAAGTCAGGCTCAGATGGTGGCAGCAATTCGTCCAGAAAGGCAGACAGGATTGTGCACATTCCCAAGAACGTAGGCAAGGAGTTCAAGAGGGGATGACATACAAAGGTGGTTTCAGGGTTACGAGGCAGCCATACACATGAATGGGGTCCCTGAGGAGAATTGGGGAGCAGGATTGTGGCCACTTTTCCCGGAAGAAGCAAGGGATGCTCTGATAGCTTTGGGTAAGGGGTATCACCTCACCTATGCTGACATGAAGGATGCCCTTCTCACGAAGTATGGTCTTACTCCTGAAAAGTACAGGGATCAGTTCAGGTCCAGTAAGAAGTCTGATGCCAACACTTGGTTGGAATGTGTGGATGTGTTCTGCAGGTCTCTGGATGGTTGGGTGAAGGGCAGTAGCGTAACAGATTTTCAGGGGCTCTACAACTTGATTGCATGGGAGCACTTGTCTAGTCTATGTTTTGCAGATCTGCGCCAGCACCTAGTTGATAGTAAGCTAACTGACCCCAGGAAGCTTGCTATGGAAACGGACCGCTGGGTGAGTACCAGGGTCCACAAGAAAGCGTTTGGGGAGACTCAGCCAAAGGTGGGCAGGGTCCCCAGCAGAAAAGTGGGGGGACAAGGGTAAAGTACAGGAGTTCTCTAAAGGGCCCCAAACTAGTACCCAGGGTAAAGGTTCCCAGCCCCCGGTGATAAGAAGAAAGGGGTCTCTACAGGGAAGCCTGTTGAGACCGGCCCCCGCAAGTGTTATGCATGTGACCAGGTAGGTCACTTTAAGGGGACCCCAAGTGTCCGAAGGGGACACAGCCACCCACCGGTGGACAGTCCAAAGTGTTGGCTAGTGTAGCGCTTGGGGAGGAGGGGTGCCCACAGGAGGGTGGGGATCCCGCAGAAATGACCCTTGTCTCACTCGGGGACAGTGAGATGGTCCCAGGAAACCAGGTGCCCCCTAACACAAAGAAATATAGCACCTGGGTGACCATCAATGGGAACAGGGTAGAGGCTCTCAGAGATACTGGAGCCAGTGTGACCTCAGTCCGGTGTCACCTGGTGTCTGAGAAGCAAGTAGTCCCAGGAGCATTCCACCAAGTAGTTGCTGTAGACAACTCAGAGCGCCAATGTATGGTGGCGCAGGTTCCCTTTGAATGGGGGGTCTCAGGTCCCTTGAGGGTGGTTGTGAGCCCTACCATGCCTGTAGATTGTCTGCTAGGAAACGACCTGGAGCAGTCCTCATGGAAGGAGGTTGAGCTCAGGTCCCACTTGGAGATGCTTGGGTTGCCAGAGTGGGCATGCGTGTCTACTCGGTCAATGGCGGCCAGAAAGGGTGATCAAGAGGACTTGGAGCCTGAAACAGTGGCCCAAGTCCCTGCCAAGAGAAAGGGCAGGGGGCGCGGGAAACCCGGCCCCGAAGTTCCCACGGACCGGGAGGAGGCGGACCTCGAGGGGACGCCCGGTGCCTACAGGGGAGCAAGTAGCCGAACTGGGAGACATCTCTGAGCTGACCCATTGGCAGCAAGAAGGGGTCCCACCAGGGAGGAGTTCTGCAGGGAGCAGAACGAGTGCCCCTACTCTGGAGGGTCTGCGGCGGCAGGCTGCAGACCAGGCAGCTGGTAATCAGTCCGGGTCACATTTGATCTACTGGGAGAGTGGTCTCCTATACAGTGAGCCTAAGGTTGCTGAGCCTGGGTCAGCCCGTGTGCTGGTGGTACCCCAGCGCTTCAGGACCTTCCTACTGGGTCTGGCTCCTGACGTGCCTTTGGCAGGACATTTGGGGCAGGACAAGACCTTTGACAGGCTTGTCACCCACTTCTTTTGGCCCCAAATGCGAAGGCAGTCAGATGCACACTGTAGGTCTTGCCAAACTTGCCAGGCAAGTGGTAAGAGTGGGAGGAAGGTCAAAGCTCCTCTCCAACCTTTTCCGGTTGTTGGAACACCCTTTGAAAGGGTAGGGATGGATATTGTGGGGCCACTGGATCCCAAGACAGCCATGGGCAACAGGTACATCCTGGTCTTGGTGGACCATGCCACCCGGTACCCGGAGGCAATCCCTCTCAGGACAACGACGGCACCAGTGGTGGGCCGGGCGTTAATGGGGATCTTTTCCCGTGTGGGATTCCCCAGAGAGGTGGTTTCTGATAGGGGGACCAATTTCATATTGAAGTATATGACATCCCTGTGGAAGGAGTGTGGGGTAACCTACAAGTTCACCACTCCTTACCACCCACAAGGAAACGGTCTGGTGGAGAGATTCAACCAGACCTTGAAAGGCATGATCAAGGGTCTAACAGAACCCATGAGGCGTAAGTGGGACGTCCTCTTGCCATGCCTACTCTTTGCATACAGGGAGGTGCCTCAGAAGTCTCTTGGGTACAGCCCTTTTGAGCTCCTGTATGGCCACCCTGTCAGAGGACCTCTGAGTTTGGTAAAGGAAGGCTGGGAGGCAGCTCCCAGGAAAACTCCCCAGGATGTATGTAGCTACATGCTGGCCTTTAGAAACCAAACTGCCCGCTTCAGAAACTCGCTCAGGTGAACCTAGAAGCAAGCCAGGAAGAAATGAAGAGATGGTATGACCAGAACGCCACTCTGGTCGAATTTCAACCTGGGCAGAAAGTGTGGGTAATGGCCCCAGTGGCACCTTGTGCCTTGCAGGACAAGTGGACTGGGCCATATGAGGTAAGGAGCGCAAAAGTGACGTCACCTACCTGGTGGATTTGCAGGCTCCAAGGAACCCGTTGAGGGTCCTTCACGTGAACCGCCTCAAGCCCCACTTCGAGAGGTCCGAAGTGAGTATGCTCTTGGCGACAGATGATGGGGTGGAAGAGGAGAGTGAGCCTCTCCCTGACCTCCTGTCTACCAAGGAGCATGATGGGTCAGTAGAGGGTGTGATCCTCTCCCTACTCTGACTCAGGAGCAGCAGGGGGACTGTCGCCAGTTGTTGGGACAGTTCGCCCCACTGTTCTCTCTGACCCCCGGTGTTACTCACTGGTGTACCCATGACGTGGACACCGGTGACAGCCATCCTGTGAAGCACAAGATTTACAGGTTGACTGACCGGGTCAGAGCCAGCATCAAGGAGGAGGTCTCTAAGATGTTGGCGTTAGGGGTGATTGAGCCCTCCCACAGTCCTTGGGCCAGCCCAGTGGTCTTGGTCCCAAAGGCTGCGGCGCCCGGTGCCACTCCAGAACTCCGGTTTTGTGTGGACTACCGTGGGCTCAATGCCGTCAACAGGACTGACGCGCACCCCATCCCCAGAGCTGATGAGCTCATTGATCGGTTGGGAGCTGCCCGGTTCCTCAGCACGTTTGATTTGACGTCTGGGTACTGGCAGATTGCCTTAACCGATGGGGCCAAGGAGAGATCAGCATTCTCGACCCCAGAAGGTCATTACCAGTTCCGGGTGATGCCCTTTGGGTTGAAGAATGCCCCTGCCACCTTTCAGAGGTTGGTCAATCAGGTGTTGGCTGGGCTGGAGGATTTCAGTGCCGCCTACCTGGATGACATTGCTGTGTTCAGTTCCAGCTGGGAAGAACATTTGCAGCACCTTGAGAAAGTGTTGAGGGCTCTGCAAGGTGCAGGCCTCACGATCAAGGCCAGTAAGTGCCAGATCGGGCAGGGTTCTGTGGTGTACTTGGGACACCAGGTAGGAAGCGGCCAGGTGGCGCCCCTACAACCCAAGATTGACACCATTCTGGCTTGGGAACCCCCAAGACCCAGACAGAGGTGAGAGCCTTCTTAGGTCTCACCGGCTATTATAGGAGATTTGTTAAGGGCTATGGCACCATCGTTGCCCCCTTAACAGAGCTGACCTCTAAGAGGCAGCCCAGGAAAGTGATCTGGACTGAGTCCTGCCAGAAAGCTTTTGATGCCCTGAAGGCAGCCATGTGCACGGCGCCCGTGCTCAAGGCACCTGACTTCTCCAAGGAATTCGTCGTGCAGACTGACGCTTCAGAGCATGGTGTGGGAGCGGTGCTCTCACAACTGAGCGAAGAGGGCCTGGATCAGCCTGTAGTCTTCCTTAGCAGGAGACTACTTCCCAGGGAACAGAGGTGGAGTGCCATAGAAAGGGAAGCTTTTGCTGTGGTCTGGGCGCTGAAGAAGTTGAGACCATACCTGTTTGGGACTCACTTCCGGGTTCAGACAGACCACAGGCCCCTCAGATGGTTGATGCAAATGAGGGCGAGAATCCAAAACTGCTGAGGTGGTCCATCTCCCTACAGGGAATGGACTTTACGGTGGAACACCGTCCTGGTACAGAATACGCCAACGCAGATGGCCTGTCCAGGTTCTTCCGCCTTAGTGAAGAGAACTCCAATGGGGTTGGGTAGTTCTCCCTACTTTCAGCTGGAGGGGACATGTGTTAGACTTGGCATCTTTTGGCGTGTTTCCCCTGACTTTTTGCTTTCTGACCTCCCGGTTTTGACTCTGTTTTTGCTGGTGTGATGATTCTGCGCACTTTCCTCACTGCGGTCCAGTGGGAAAGTGCAAGTGCTCCTGTATAAAATGTGTTATGGATTGGTGTTTCCATGATTGGCCTATTTGGTTTATGTGTCAGTCCCTTGTAAAGTGCACTGCGAGTGCCAGGGCCTATAGACCAAATGCTGTTGGTGGGCTGCAGCACTGGATTGTGCCACCCACGCAAACAGCCCGTAAAGTGTAACTCGGGCCTGCCATCGCAGAGCCTGTGCGCAGCCTGGGGCTGCCATGTCGACTTGGCAAGTGCACACACTTGCCAGTCCCTAAACCTTCCCTTTGCTACATGTTAGTCACCCTAAGGAAGGCCCAAGGTACCCCTGTGGGCAGGGGTGCGTTGTACGCGAAAGGTAGGACATGCCCGGGTGTGTGCGGCATGTCCTGATAGTGAATTACAGCCTAGTTCGTTTTTCACTATTGCAAGGCTACCTGTTCCCCTAGGCCAGAACGGGCAGTTTTTATTATTACAGCTTATAATCCTAACTGACCCCGGGAACATGGTAGAAATTCGAGTTTAGTATGCCTGGACTCAGAATGATAAAATGCAGCTTTTAGTGAAGTTGGTTTTGACATTCTGTGTTTGAAAATACCACTTTTAGAAAGTGGGTATTTTCTTGTCTAACCATCCAAGCCTGCCTCTGCGAGGTTGTGTATTCCTTGTCTGGAATGTGAGTGACAGGGGCTGGGGGATGCCAGGAGACAGGGTGAGTCAGCGCAGGGCTGAATAGCCAGATCGACCTGTAGATGGGTGGGAGGGGTCGCACCTGGGCCCTGAATAGGACAGTGCCTTCCCTCCACAATGCTGGCTCCACCTCCTGTGGTGCGTCTGATGTCCCTGGCCTACTCACTGAAAGAAGGGACGGAGACTTGTCAACAAAGTGCTCCAGAACTGGTTTGGACTAGGCAAAGGCCTCTCTGCCTTCAGAGAACAAAGGAATTTGGGATATAAATATTGGGGCCCTGACCCCATGAATTTAGATCTCGCTGGAATCAAGGAACCTGCCAAGACGAAGAGCTGGAAGAGCTGCCAGGAGGAGTACTGCCCCTTTGCTGTGTTGTTGCTTTGTTGGGTTGGCCTGCAGTTGCTGCTTCTGTCTTGGGCAGTGAAAGGACTGGACTGAACTTTCTACAATCTTGTGCTGAGTATCTCCAAGGGCCAGGAACCGAGCTGGCCTCCTGTTAGAAGTCTCAGGGACTACAAAGACTTCACAAGCCTCTGGGTACCGCTTCTGGAGCAGCTGTTTCAGTTGCCACAGAGGAAGGGAACTGCAACCGACTCCGTCAACCGAATCCATCCCTGGCCGGTGACCTGTTTGCACCGCAGACCGCATCGCCCCGCTTCGCATCGCAACCCTGGTCTCACCATGGGCGACGTCCGACGCCGCCAACATCGAGCCGCTGCTTGCACCGTGACCTGTGGGCACCGCAGTTCGCATCGCATCGCTTCACTGGGCCAGCCGGACCAGACCGACACTGTTGCTGCAACTGGCTCAAGAGTCGAGACCGCACCGCATTTGGGGCACCGCTCGCACGTCTGCGACGCACCGCTCCGACTCGCACCGCTGTCCGACGCCAGCTCCCGCACTCCGGCTTGGTCGCCTGCATCGCAACCTGTCAGCACCGCATCGAGCATCGTCTCGCCCTGCATCGCACGCCTTGGACTCACCGACTCCGTCTCCACGACGCTCATCGAGCCGCTGCCTGCACCGCATCGAGGACACCGCACCTTGCATCGCTCCGTCTTGCACCGCAACCGCGACTGAACGCCCGACCGGCTTGTACACTCCGTACCAGCCACAACGAGAAAAGGTACTGTGACCGAGTCTGTTCATGACTCTGCTGGCCCGTATCGACGCGGTCGGCTGGAACTGTTAGACTCTGGGGTTTTCAGCATCACGGTAGACTCGGACGGAGCTACCGACTCGTACGAACTTTGCTTTTGTGCTATTCCTGCAAAGAAGAAGTTAACGTATCAAGTATTCATTCGTAAAGTATAGTATTGTGGATTTTTGTCGTAATTGGTCTTGTCTTGAGTATATAAAATATTGGTTATTTTTCTAAACTGGTGTGGTGTCCGTTTGTAGTGCTTACACTGTATTACTGTTGGTTATGTGCAAATGCTTTACACACTGCCTCTGAATTAAGCCTGACTGCTCGTGCCAAGCTACCACGAGGGTGAGCAGGGGTTACTTCACGAGTGTAACAACCCTTACCCTGACTAGGAAGAAGGGTCCCTACTTGGACAAAGGTGCACGCCCTTGCCAACTAGAGATCCCATTTCTAACACTGAGTCACAGACAGAGACTAAATCCTACCCCACCAGGGACTAAGACTGCCTCCACTAAGGGCCTGAGTCATAGACAGAGACAAAATCCTACCCCGACCGGGACTAACAGAGCTTCTACTGCCTACCAGACTAAGGGCCTGAGTCACAGACAGAGACTATATCCTACCCCGCGCGGGACTAACAGAGCTTCTACTGCCTACCAGACTAAGGGCCTGAGGCACAGACAGAGACTATATCCTACTCCGCCCGGGACTAACAGAGCCTCCGCTGCCTCCCATGCCAAAGGCCTGAGTCATAGACAGAGACAACATCCTACCCTGCCCGGGACTAACAGATCCTCCGCAGCCTCCCAGACTGAGGGCCTGAGTCATAGACAGAGACAACATCCTACTCCGCCCGGGACTAACAGATCCTCCGCTGCCTCCCAGGCCAAAGGCCTGAGTCATAGACAGAGACAACATCCTACCCCGCCCGGGACTAACGGAGCCTCCGCTGCCTACCAGACTAAGGGCCTGAGTCATAGACAGAGACAACATCCTACACCACCCGGGACTAACAAAGCCTCCGCTGCCTCCCAGATTAAGGGACGGAGTCAGAGACAAGATCCTACCCTGCCCAGGACTAACAGAGCCTCCGCTGCCTCCCAGACTAAGGGCCTGAGTCACAGACAGAGTCAACATCCTACCCCGCCTAGGACTAAGACTGCCTCCGCTGCCTCCCAGACTAAGGGCCTGAGTCATAGACAGAGACAATATCCTACCCCACGCGGGACTAACAGAGCTTCTACTGTCTACCAGACTAAGGGCCTGAGTCACAGACAGAGACTATATCCTACTCCGCCCGGGACTAACAGAGCCTCCGCTCCCTCCCAGGCCAAGGGCCTGAGTCATAGACAGAGACAACATCCTACCCCGCCCAGGACTGACAGAGTCTCCCCTGCCTACCAGACTAAGGGCCTGAGTCATAGACAGAGACAACATCCTACCCCGCCCAGGACTGACAGAGTCTCCCCTGCCTACCAGACTAAGGGCCTGAGTCATAGACAGAGACTATATCCTACCCCGCCCGGGACTAACAGAGCCTTTACTGCCTCCCAGGTCAAGGGCCTGAGTCATAGACAGAGACAACATCCTACCCCGCCTAGGACTAAGACTGCCTCCTAGACTAAGGGGCTGTGTTATAGACAGAGACAACATCCTACCCCGCCCAGGACTGACAGAGTCTCCCCTGCCTACCAGACTAAGGGCCTAAGTCATAGACAGAGACAACATCCTACCCCGTCCGGGACTAACAGAGCCTCCGCTGCCTCCCAGGCCAAGGGCCTGAGTCACAAACAGAGACAACATCCTACCCCGCCCGGGACTAAGACTGCCTCCGCTGCCTCCCAGACTAAGGGCCTGAGTCAGAGGCAAGATCCTACTCCTCCCGGGACTAACAGAGCCCACGCTGCCTACCAGACTAAGGGCCTGAGTCACAAACAGAGACAACATCCTACCCCGCCCGGGACTAACGGAGCCTCCGCTGCCTCCCAGGCCAACGGCCTGAGTTATGGACAGAGCCTGGTCTGCATTTAGAGTGGTGGGAGGAGATTTCTCTTGCACCTGAATAGGCCCTTTCTGCCTTGGACAATGCTGTCTCCACCTCCTGCTGGGAAGCTGGACCAGAGAGGACAGAACTGGTTTGGGCTTAGCACAGACACACTCTGCCCAAAAGAACAAAGAGAAACTGAGTATAAATATTGGGGCCCAGACCCCAGAAGTTTAGATCACTGCTGAACTGAGGAACCTGCCAGGATGAAGAGCTGGAAAATCTGTCAGGAGGAACTGCCACTTTGCTGCGTGCTCTGCTGTGTTGGGCTGCTGCTTGTGGCTTCTGTCTTGGGCAGGAAAGGACTGGATTGTACTTTCATCATCCTGCTGTTAGGGTTTTCTCCAAGGGCTTGAAGTAGAGCTTGCCTCCTGTTGGAAGTCTCAGGGAGATAAAAGACTTCGGAGAACTCTCAGGAATCAAGGAACCTGCCAAGAAGAAGAGCTGGAAGAGCTCCCAGGAGGAGTACTGCCCCGTTGCTGTGTTGTTGCTTTGTTGGGTTGACCTGCAGTTACTGCTTCTGCCTCGGACAGTGAAAGGACTGGACTGAACTTTCTCTAACTTGTTGCTGAGTCTCTCCAAGTGCTTGAAGTAGAGCTTGCCTCCTGTTCACGAAGTCTCAGGGACAGCAAAGACTTCACTCATCTCTGGGCACCGTCTCTGGAACCGTGGGTTTCAGTTGCCGCAGAGGGGGAAAAGCAGCCGATTCCGTCACTGACTCTGTCGCTGGTTCCGTGTCTCTGAAGGCACCTCAGAGGGCACCGGCACATCTCGCACTGCAACCCTGGTCTCACCGACAGCGACGACCGATGCCACCGCCACGGAGCCGCTGCTTGCACCGTGAAGTGTGGGCACCGCACTCTGCACCGCCTCGTTTCCCCTCACCGCCCTGGTCTCACTGACGCCATCGCTGCTCTTCAACTGGCTCTGTCGCCTGCACCACAATTTGTCAGCACCGCATTGAGCACCGACCCACTTCGCACCGTAGCCCTGGTCTCACCGATGCCTCTGGACGACCGTCACGGAGCCGCGATCTGAGGACACCACACGGCGCACCGATACGCTTTGCTTCACAAGCGCGACGGTTGCCACATCCGGCTCCATCGACTGCAACGAAAAATGTACTTTTTACGAGTCTGTCGACCCTACCGCTGACCCGCTCTGACGTGGTCAGCAGGAACTGTTGGCTTCTGTCGTTTTCAGTATCGCTATAGCTCCGGACGGAGATACCGACTTTAAGGATCTGTATTTTTAAAGTTATTCTTGCAAAGTGCATACTTTTAAGTTCAATATGTTGGGTTTTTGTCATTTTGTTCTTGTTTCGGATATACAAAAATATTGGATATATTTCTAAAACTGGTGTGGTGTCCTTTTGTACTGTTTTTACTGTATTACTGTTGTTTATGTGCAAATGCTCCACACACTACCTCTGAGATAAGCCTGACTGCTCATGCCAAGCTACCAAGGGGGTGAGCAGGGGTTATTTTAGGAGTGTAACTCCCTTACCCTGACTAGGAAGAAGGGTCCCTACTTGGACAAAGGTACCTACCTCTGCCAACTAGAGACCCCTATTTCTAACACTTGGGCATTGTTGTGTACTCCCTTTGTGCTTACGCACACATGTGTGCATGTTACACTTAACTGTTTTCCTCTTTATTTCTTTTCTTTATTTCAGAAAAATAAAATATATTAAAAAAAAGAATGCTGTGGGTGCAATGCAGTGGACGGGATCTTCCTGATGCTACTCCTCGGTTCACGAAGAGGGTGAGCTGGTCCTGTCTCAAGGTGGACATTCCTTGAAATCTTCTTGGTCCTGGTAGAAGTCCAGTCACCCAGCATCGCTGTCACAGCCAAATCCTTCCCTGGGTGATAACTCCCCTTCTGAGGGACCAAACTGCCATCCAATGACTCTCCAGGTCCAGCGGGTTCAGGGGCAACTTTGATCTTTGGGTTCTGTTCTCTGGTGCTGCACAGTTTCAGTGGGCAGTGCTGTGAAGATTCTGGGCTGACAACCTGCCTCAACAGCCTGCTTCAACTGTGGCCCTGTGCTGCGAACAGGAGGTCAGCCAACTGACCCTTGAAGTCTCGTGCTTCGGCTGGGTCTAGAGAAGACTCCTCCACAAGCAGGAGACAGCAGGCACAGCCCCTCTTCTTTGCTAGCCACCAGGTTCAGCAGGTGCGGTCCAAGCCGGCGCAGCCCCTCTGACAGTTTATGGAGCAGCAGCTCAGTCTTACTTCAGTCCTTCTTCCAGTCCAGCCACGATCTAAGTTCTGGGTGTCAAGGGCGGCCTAGTTATGCTCAGAAAGTGCCCTCAGGGTACACGCAGTCAGTAGCCAATGAGCTATTAGGTTCCCTGCCTCCTGATGGCCACTTTCTGGGACATGTGGCATCTGACAAAAAAAATGTAAATCCGTATTTGTAAAGCGCGAGCTACTCACCCTTACGGGTCTCAAGGCGCTGGGGGCCGTCGTGGAAATTAAGTGAGCTATTGCCCAGAGTCACATGGTGCTGAGCTCAGCTGCCGCCGGAGCCGGGGATCGAACCGTGAAGCCCTGTGCTCTGAAGTCAGCTGCCCTGGCCGCTGTACCACACCTCTCCACTGACTATCCCAAGATGCACCATTCTGTCCACTTCCAACATGGCAGACTCCCTATCTCAGCGTCCAGAGCTCCGTAGCCTAACCCAGAGGTGTGGCTACCACACCTCTTATTTCCCTTTCTTGTCTCAAGTGCCAGCTTGTCTACTTCGACAACGGAGCAGCCCCTCTCCCAACTGTTACCCATTTGCCCTTCAAAGGCGGCTTTTCCTTTGAAGCTCGCCTTCTGAGGGCAACTCCTGTGTGGCTTCTTGCAGGAGGAAGGTAACACCTCTCTTCCATGCAGGCTTCCATGATCTCCTTTCCTGGGAGTCATTAGCACGTCTGCCCTGGAGGACAGAAAACTGTCTCGGGGACAGGCGCCTTGTGCAACCATTCAGGGCACAGGAGGTTAAAGGCAACAGAATGGCAACTTTGTAAAAGTTGTACACAACAACCTGTCACATCAACTTCGACTAGAGAATCTAGTCAGGCTTAATGTAGCGATTTGTTTGATACCTTGGAGTACCAACTTTTGCTGCACCATTCATCAGATAGCACAGCTGAAGGGTCAGCGTGTAACCCTGTACACGCCAATGGGGTGACCAAGTCCTTCCCCAGTGAAAACGTCAATTTATTGTTTTTACTGTCAGGACAGGATACATACATGTTCTGCCCGTGAAACGTGCTGCACTCTGCCCTAGGGCTCGGTGGGCCTGCCAGAGGGGTGACTGACACATATTGAAGAGGGAGGCTTGGTTTTGCGATTGCTTTAAATGGCAAAGTCGAGTTAGCAGTTTAAAACTGCTCTTCAAGTCTGCAATGGCGACTGGGAGACTTGTTTTACCTGTGTCACACCCAGGCTGGCACAACCAGTGCTGCAATCCCTGGGGTGACCTTCTAACGTACATTCCATGGGTACCATACACTAGGGAACTTATAGGTTAGTTAGTCTGTGCCAATTGGGTATAGTCAATGTAACATGCACGTTTTGGGATCAGAACACTGAGACTGAGGTCTGTTTACCAGGTGTCAGTGCACTCTCAGAGTCGAAACACCAGCAACATCAGTCCAAAAACTTGGGGTGTGACCATACAAAAGGAGGCATTTCCTTACAGTGGGTGTGTCTGAGAACAGATTATCCCTGCTTCCATGTGCCTAAAAATGGAGTCTGCAAGATGCTGCCCCCCTTCCTAGAAACCCCTACTCTTAGAACCCCCAGCACCTTAGTGTCTCCAACCTATCCCTTTACCCAGGCAATGTGGCCTGTGCCACCAGAGCGAAGTCACCGGGGTGAAGACAGGCTGTGGCCGTGCTCTCCTGGGTGCCCTCATAGATGGTCAACCCATGCATGATGGGGCCTAAAGTTCTGCCTTGTCAGGAAAAATAAAATCTCCACCTCCACACCCACGCTACTCTCTGCACTACAGCTGGCAGCACGTCTACCATCCACTCCCCCCAGCCCAAACCCCTCACCCAATAACCCAACTCAATAAACTACAGCCACACCCAATGGTATTGTACACAGATTGTGGTCAACAGAGAGCCACAAGCCCCCCTTCCGATACTCCCCCTTACAAGCTCCTTGAGTATTAAATTATCCAAGGCTTGCTTCAGTGGGGGAGCAACCACAATGCATAGAAACACTTACTCATCACAGACGGGCCTCGGTGAGGTATAAATCGTGTTAACGTTTCAGCAATCAGAAAAAAACTGTAATTCTAAAAGGCACATGGAGTAATTACCCGTCGAAGAATGGCCTCTTTAGGCCGGTGAGGTAGGAGCCATGTTAACCTCACAGGTGTAACTCTAGATAACCTGCAGTGCTTACCCGTCGAAGAGCGGCCTCTCCAGGCCGGTGAGATGGGAACCATGTTAACGTTACAGGAGTAACTCTAGATAACACGCAGTGCTTACCCGTCGAAGATTGGCCTCTCAAGGCCGGTGAGGTAGGATCCATGTTAGCATCACAGGTGTAACTCTAGATAACCTGCAGTGCTTACCCGTCGAAGAGCGGCCTCTCCAGGCCAGTGAGATGGGAATCATGTTAACGTTACAGGAGTAACTCTAGATAACACGCAGTGCTTACCCGTCGAAATTTTGGCCTCTCAAGGCCGGTGAGGTAGGAGCCATCTTAGCATCACAGGTGTATCTCTAGATAACACGCAGTGCTTACCCGTCGAAGAGTGGCCTCTCTAGGTCGGTGAGGTAGGAACCATGTTAACATCCCACGAGTAACCCTAGATAACATGCAGTGCTTACCCGTCGAAGATTGGCCTCTCAAAGCCGGTGAGGTAGGAGCCATGTTAGCATCACAGGAGTAACTCTAGATGACATGCAGTGCTTACCCGTCGAAGAGCGGCCTCTCCAGGCCGGTGAGGTAGGAGCCATGTTAACATCACAGGAGTAACTCTAGATGACATGCAGTGCTTACCCGTTCGAAGAGTGGCCTTTCCAAGTTGGTGAGGTAGGAACCATGTTAACATCACACGAGTAACCCTAGATAACATGCAGTGCTTACCAGTCGAAGATTGGCCTCTCAAGGTCGGTGAGGTAGGAGCCAAGTTAGCATCACAGGAGTAACTCTAGATGACATGCAGTGCTTACCCGTCGAAGAGTGGCCTCTCAAGTTCGGTGAGGTAGAAGCCATGTTAGCATCACAGGAGTAACTCTAGATGACATGCAGTGCTTACCCGTCGAAGATTGGCCTCTCAAGGTCGGTGAGGTAGGAGCCATGTTAGCATCACAGGAGTAACTCTAGATAATATGCAGTGCTTACCCGTCGAAGAGCGGCCTCTCCAGGCCGGTGAGGTAGGAGCCATGTTTGCATCACAGGTGTATCTCTAGATAACACGCAGTGCTTACCCGTCGAATAGTGGCCTCTCCAGGAAGGTGAGATGGGAACCATGTTAACATCATAGGAGTAACTCTAGATGACAGCAAGTGCATACCTGTCGAAGAGCGGCCTCTCCAGGACGGTGAGGTAGGAGCCATGTTAACATCACAGGAGTAACTCTTGATGACATGCAGTGCTTACCCGTCGAAGAGTGGCCTCTCCACGTTGGTGAGATAAAAACTGAGAAGAAGCCTGGTGTCAGCACCCTGGTACAGCTCAGATCTTAAAAACATTAAGTCCAAATGTAGACGATTTGAACAATCATGGAGGGTCGACTATAGCAAGGAACATAAAACGGCCTACAATCTAGTCCTAGAGGAATATAAGGAAGCAATCAAAAAAGCCAAAATGGACTATTTCACAACTAGAATTGGTGCATCTAAAACCTCTGTGAGAAGTTGGCCTGGCATATGCTGTCCACTAGTTCTAGTGGGCACCTTGCACCAGTCCAAACAACCCTTATTGATGATAGGTTTAAAGACAACCTTTATTGAAAGCTATCCTAGTGGTAGCTATGGAGAGCAGCCTTCAGGCTAAGTCTTGAAGGAGTGTAAAGCAGCTTGGTTTACCAGATTATAACCTCCTGAATCACTAAATGAAAGGAGAACCACACAAGATATATATAAAATATATGTATTTATTTCTAAACACTAACTACTAATCTCTTTATGAGATTAGAGTCCAAGTTACACAATAATGCAGTTCAAAAACGACAGTAAATAGCACAATATACAATAGGCCCGAGGGGCGGACCAAACCATATATTAAGAAAGTGGTATAAGAACCACGACTTGACAAGACACAGTGCCTAGAGCACGTAGAATCGCTGGGACCCCAAGGAACCACCCAAGGTAGTGACACAGGAGACCCATGGGGGACGTGTGCAGTGTGTGAACACAGCCGCGAGTGCCGTAGGATTCTATGAGGAAAGTCGCGGTTGGAAATTCAAAGCAAAAGGACACTTAGGAGAGGACTTTGAGCACTTGACTTAAGGGTTTCTAGGGCCAACACCTACGGGAGCACCGTAGTACTCGAGTTACCTCACCCAGGGGAGCCGGGTGCATAGGTGGGAAATGGTGTCGGGAATCGTCGTTGATTTCAATGGCGATCTGCTGCAAAGTGCTGCTGCCGTGAAGAAGAAAAGTGTCCGGGATGATCCAAGCCTGGATCGAAGATGTAAAGAACCTGAAAGCAGAGGGGACAGAGTCTGGGTCACTAGCCAGTGACCAGGAGCGGAGCAATCGAATGCCCACCGATGTCGGGTGCTTCAGGTGCGAAGAGGTGAAGCTTGACTCTGCAGCCACGAGGACCAGGCGGCGTCGATGATGACCAGAAGCTGGATTCGAGCTTTCCCACAAAGGATGTCGAGTGCTGCGGCATCGGTGCTCGCATTGAACACAACAAGCCTTGGCAACAGCAACCCACGCAGGAAGAGAAAAGATGCTTCTGTGCGGACCAGCAAGGTCCTGGGGACTCCCCAGGTGATGGAGAGTCAGGGCACGTCTTGGGCAACCAGGGAAGCTCAATCAAAGTAAGAGTTGCTTTCTCGGGGACCCACAGGTCAACAGACCAGGGATCGCAAAGGGACCTCGAGAGAAAACACAAAGGGACCGCTCACGGAACACTCGTGGAGTGTAGGCGGCCAATATTCGGGGTCAGTGCTACAAGTAACCCAAAGCTCAACTGCAGGAGTCGCTGGAAAGCTGATGCTTCTGCAAAGTGACACGGTGCCCAGGGGTTCGGGTTGCACGGTCACCACGAGGGATACGGGCCTCAGACTTGCTGTGGGCACTGATCGACCTCTAAGACCACGGAAAACCCACCTCCTGTGTTGCAAAGTTCTTCGGAGTCCTTAGGAGCTTCGGAGATGCAGACCGGTCAGATGCGTCTTTGGTGCCTGCCAAGCAGGGGAGTAACTCCTTTACTCCAAGGGAGATTCTTCAGTCATCTAGCGCCTTGTAGATCATCGAAGTTCCAGGATTCAGTATCAGAGTTTCGTCCAGGTGTAATCTAAAGTCCTGTAGACAGGGGTTCTTACTTTATACCCAAGGAAGGGGTGGGACAAACTCTGGGGACCCACCTATGAGAGGGTCAGGAAAGAGGGGTGGCTACACCCATTTCCTTTGTCCAGTTTCGCACCAGAGCAGGGGCTGGTAGCCCCTGCAAATGGTTTGAACTGGGCTATGCACAGGGACACCAAGTGTGCCCCCAGTGCAGACTTCAAAGCACTCTCAGAGTGCACCCACCCAGCCCCAATACACTAAAGCCTGTCTGGGAGGTGGTTACACCTCCCTGTGACAGGAAACCTATTGTCCAGGCCTCCCCTGCCAGAGTTTCGTCCAGCAGCGGGAGGTCAGACTCATGTCTGTGGCTGCAGCATCCATTTTGTGATGCCAGGGTTCTGTTTAGCTGGTACCGGGTATACCGGTGCAATCATGTTTCTCCTCTAGAAGGGTGGGATCATACTCCCACACCAGTTACTGGTGTGGGGGTATGATTCCAAGGTGTTTGACACCAAACACAACATGTTTCCATGCAGCCATCATAAAGTTAGCATTTACAGCGAGGTTATAATGCACTTAAGAGTATATGGTTTGGCTGCATCACAGACAACCCCGGAATAAAGATTCCAAAAGCTGCAGAGGGGCTCTGCTCATGCATGGGCACCCTCTCACATGAAACCCAGCACCCTGCCTTCAGGATTGTTAAGGCCTGCCATAGGGGTGACTGATAGGTGTACATGTGTAGTGATATGGAGAGATATAGGAGACCTATATCTCAGTAAGGGGTGAATACACCACCTTATACAGGTTGCTGTAGCAGACCTGTTGTGTCATTTTAACAGGCTTCCCAGGGGTGGCATAATACATGCTGCAGCCCCTGGTAGGCCTCTGGGGTACCTATGCCCTGGGTATATAGTATACCATATACTAGGGACTCACAAGGGTACCCCAGAATCCAATCTGGAGTGTACCTAAAGTTCATAGAATCAATTTAGAGTAGAAAGCAGATAGATTGGGGTCCTGATTAGCAGGGCCACAGTCTGGCTAAGTCGAAAAACAGTGAAACATCAGCAAAAAGTGGGGGTAACCATAGGAAGCAGATCCTACTCTCCTACAACCTCCTCTAAGGAACTCTTCAAGACGGTTACTGTCCTGTCTAAGCAGCAGCAGAATTATTAGTTTACACCAGATCAAAACTTCTGTAATAAGATTGCTAACTTTTTTCAAACCAAAGTACAATCAGTTTACAATGAACTCCTAACAACAGCACCTAATTCGACTGAAAATAATGATCTAACCATCGATGAGAACCTAACCCCTAGTAACTTGTCCAGTTTTTCGTCACTAACTGCAGAGAAAGTTAATAATCTGCTATTACTGACTAAGTCAGGCTCTCCTAATGATCCGTGTCCTCCTGCCACTCTACATCTGGTCTCAGAAAAGATCAGTACAAATCTAGCCCCTCTTTTAAATGAGGTGATTAGTTCAGGGACTTTTCCCTTGTCTTGGAAAAAGGCGTGTAGTAGGCCTATCTTGGATCCCACTGAGGTAAACAATTACCGTCCAATATCATGTCTACCAATAGCGGCCAAAACTTTAGAAAAATCAGGTAATACTGACCTAACCCACTACCTTGATTGTAACAACCTTCTAGACCCTACCCAACATGGCTTCAGACCAAGCCACTCTAGAGAGTCTGCCCTGATTATGGCCACAGAGGAGATTTGCAGGCAACTGGATGGGGGGAAGAGCCGTCCTTCTCCTACTTGACATATCAGCAGCATTTGACACCGTCAACCAGGCAATAGGTATTAAAGAGACAGCTCTAACCCTACTCTCCTCCTCCCTGGCATCTAGGGAGCGGAGGGTCTGTTGGGACAATTAAGTCAGAGAAATTCTGCCTCCCATGTAGGGTACCACAAGGCTCAGCATTATCACCGACCTTGTTCAATATTTATGTCACCCCTCTGGCCAAGCTAATCAGAGAGCATGGTTTCAAGTTAATCTCATACGCTGACAAGACCCAGATAGTTATATCTATCTCGCGGAGGGTTGAAGTTACAGCCGTCAGTTTCCACAAATGACTGAAGTGTATCATAGGCTGGATGAATCTAAATTTCCTCAAGCTTAATACAGATAAAACGGAGGTCATGGAGTTTGGGAAGGGTCCACCTATATGGAATCAAGCATGGTGGCTAATAGAAGCAGGCAACTGCCCCCCTCCGTCTACCAAGGCGAGAAACCTGGGAGTAATGTTTGACAACCAGTCAAACTTTGCAGGACAGATCAATCGCCTGACTTCCTCTTGCTTCTTTCTATTGAAGATTCTACGTAAGATCTTGCCTTTTATCCATCAGGATCTTAGGAAAACAGTAATAGGTGCATTAGTTCTCTCAAAAATAGACTAGGGCAACGCACTAATCTTGGGCATTGACAAGTATCAGACGGCTAAGTTGCAGTCAGTGCAGAATGCCACAGCACGATTACTATTTAACATCCCTAAATATAACTCCATTTCCACTAGTATTAGGCTGCTCCATTGGCTTCCGATCCCACAACGTGTTGATTTTAAGGCACTATGCTTGGTACACAAGGCACTGTATGGTGGGGGAGCCATGGATATGCAGAAACTATTTCTCTGGTACTCCCCGCAAAGGAATCTTAGATCAGCCAACAGGGGGCTAGTTCAAGTTCCCAAAATCCAAAAAGCCAGATGGGGAGGGGAAAGCCGATCCCACCGAGCAGCCAAACTCTGGAACAGGCTGCCGACTACTATCAGGCTGCCAACTACTATCAGGCTGCCGACTACTATCAGGCTGCAGCCGAATAGGCTCCAGTTTAGGAAAATGATCAAGACTTGGCTATTTCCCCCCAAATAATTTCCGTCACTGCGCCTGGACAACACACGACACGTTCTCTTTTAGCGCCAAGACGCCTCGGCATTCGTGCGCTTTATAAATACATTACTTACTTACTTACTTAGTAAACATGTTAACATCACAGGAGTAACTCTAGATGACAGCAAGTGCTTACCCGTCGAAGAGTGGCCTCTCAAGGCTGGTGAGGTAGGAGCCATGTTAAAATCACTGGAGTAACTCTAGATGACATGCAGTGCTTACCTGTCGAAGAGCGGCTTTTCCAGGTCGGTGAGGTAGGAACCATGCTAACATCACAGGAGTAACTGTAGATGACATCAAGTGCTTACCCTTCAAAGAGCGGCCTCTCCAGGCCGGTGAGGTAGGAGTGTCGCGTGAAAGAGCTGGCCACATGGGTCATAGAGCTGCAGGACATCTGTGGAGGTTTGATGCAGTAGAAGGGATACTCATCCTTCTTCTCCATGTATTCACACACTTCCTCTGCGGTCTGCAGGTCATACCCACATGTAGTGTCAATGCTCTGCGTTGGACTGCTAAACTTCGCCCTGTGACTCACATACTTAAATCCAGCGTTTCTTCCCCTCCACAGAGCGGCCACAGCTTCGCTGGGGTGGATTAGAAGCAGGGAAATCTTCACCTTCCCCACCCAGAATAAAGTAAAGTGCACCTGGTATGATCCATTGCGGAAGTCTGTGATCCTCCCAGAAGCTGCAGCCGCGAGATCTGGTGAGTAGATTCTGGCTCGAAGGAAGTCGCCTCCATATGTCTTCCGGTTGCCCAAGTAGTCATACATGTCGAGCTGCACTGTCAGGTTGTCCCCAACGCAGTATCTGTCTTTGGGGTTCATGATGGACACCCGGCTCTTCCCAACACACGTTGTGTTGTCCATGTGTGTGAAGGATACCTTGGGCACCATATGGTCTATCTCACTGATGATGTGCTGTATCAGTTCTTCTGTTTCATTAGATGGCCGCTTCCTCTGTGAGGGCTCCTTCAGTGGCACAAAGTGTTTGAGGAAGTCCATTGTCACATTCTGTGACCTTTCTTTCTTGGCTTCTACTGAGCTCTCTACTAGAGAATCAGGAGCTGCAGCTTTTGGGCAAAAGTATCCAAATATGTGAAGCTGCCAAAAAAACAAAAAATAAAGCATATTATCAGAGAGCATCTTGCAAAAAAGTCTTGCCAACACAGAAACACGTCATACCCACTTGTGTGTAGAAATGATTAGCTTGCATGCATGTTTATGGGCAGGGTTAGCACACATGCAGAGTGGCAGGGTTAGGGCACATGTATATACCGAGGCAGGGCTAGGGAACACATGTTTTAGAGCACACGTATGTTTAGAAACAGAGTTAGGAAACATGCCTGTTTAGAGAAAAGTTTAGGACACTTGTTCATGTAGATGCCAGTTTAGGGCATAAAGAAGGTGAGGGCACATATATGGTGAGAGATAGGATTAGGGCACCTGCCAGTTCAAAGGCTTGGTTAGACTCGGTGGGAGACAGTGTTAGGACAGGGGCCTTTAGACTTACGGCTTCTGGAAGAGCATGCCTGTAACGGTCTAGGGCTCCTGTGGTCCATATCTAAAGCCATATATTAGGGGTCTCAGATTGTTCATTTCAGCAATACTCTTCAGGCGTTTATCAAGATGCACTGCAGTCAAGGGAGCGCCTTGATGTACTTTCAGTAAAGATTTTAACAATTTAGTCTTGGTTCTTACAAGTTGGTCCACAGTACTAAAAGACTAGAGTTTAGAACCATATAATGCAACACTAGCTGCCTTCTCGACGAAATAAACAATATATTCAGCAGGCTGATTTAAAACATTACACTGAAACAAACATTTTAACAACATTGACAATGATGCACTTTCTATAAGTGGTACATATGGAATAAATGAACACATATATTGCAAAAAAGTGATACCTAAATGAAAAATATTTGAAGATTGTAACCCCATAACTCTTTCTAAAATAAGAAGTTGTTAGTAAAGGGCCTATAGTTATATACAGCATAAGGTTACTGTGCATGCACATGTGGGTGAGTAGACTGGAAAGAGTGCGTGCTCTGTAGGCTAGTGTGGTCATACATGTTGAAAGTTTGTGTTGCAAGTAATACTCTGTTAAACAAGGTAAAGGCTGAGCCCTCCCGATGTGCGTTGCAGAGGCATGTTTGAAAGTAGGTTGTGGCATAAAGCCAAAGTCTGTATAAACAAATGTATGAGAAAAGCTTCTGTTCACAATAGATGACCCACCAGTGGATGTCTGGGCATGTGCCCATGCTCACGAGATATAATACAGTGCTATAGACTGTGTAATGAGGCCACTTATAAGGTGTGGGTGTGTATTCCAGAACTTAACTGTAGAGTTTCAGGCATTGTAGATTGTTGAATAATGTAGACTGTAGGCATGATCCACTTAGAGGTAGGGTAAATGACACTGAGGTCAGCAATGATAACACACATGAGGGCAAAGGTTAAATATGCCCCAATCATATTATATCATTCATCTGTTTAGTTCACCTTAATTATGCCAACCTGTCTGACAATTGGTGATTTTTACATAAAATATCAAGGCATGTAATGCCTCCCACTTAGCTTATTGTGCCGTCAGGCCTGAAGTAAAAAGTCTATATTTCAACATCCCCTTCATTAATTGGTCCTTGTGTCTTACTCCACCACTGAACATGTACCTTACGTGCGTTTCTTTAGCGTTGTGTTCTGTGGAGCATGGAGTGGTCAACTCATGCTCAGCTCCTGCGTCACCACCACAAGATATTCAAGCAGTGCTTCTTTAATATACACCAGGAGGCGCACTGCTATTTGTTCCTTCTTTCCTTGGAGAAGGAATACTCTAGGTCATCTTCTTCGGTAGCTATCTTTCAGCTGACCAGAGAATGGACACCAATGTGGGCAGAATGTTTTATTCTGCCCAAGGAATTGGCGGAATTTGTAACGCAGAGTTTTGGCCAACTTCCACCAATCGTCGCATGGCATAATAGTTTTCATGTGATGCTCCTAAAATGTGTACTGGCGAGTGCGAGCAAGATTTGGTGTCTTTAATGTGATTTTCTAACACGAGCGGTACGGGTGGTAATGAGCGGTCGCAGTCAGAGGGCTGCTTTGTGAGTAGGCGGCTGTGGCTCGAGTAGATTTTCTGCTTCTTGAGCAGTGGGCTGTCGCTCAAGTAGATTTGCTGCTTCTCGAGCAGTGGGCTGTCGCTCAAGTAGATTTGCTCCTTCTCGAGCAGTGGGCTGTCGCTCGAGTAGATTTGCTGCTTCTCGAGCAGTGGGCTGTCGCTCGAGTAGATTTGCTGCGTCTTGAGCAGTGGGCTGTCGCTCGAGTAGATTTGCTGCTTCTCAAGCAGGGGGCTGTAGCTCAAGTAGATTTTCTTCTCAAGCAGTGGGCTGTCGCTCGAGTAGATTTGCTGCTTCTCGAGCAGTGGGCTGTCGCTCGAGTAGATTTGCTGCTTCTAGAGCAGTGAGCTGTCGCTCGAGTAGATTTGCTCCTTCTCGAGCAGTGGGCTGTCGCTCGAGTAGATTTGCTGCTTCTCGAGCAGTGGGCTGTGGCTCAAGTAGATTTTCTGTTCGAGCTGCAGCAAAATCAACTCGAATGGCCGCACGTGCTTGCACACTGCATGGTGCCATTTGTGTGGATTTTTCAGTGCTGCTTGTGCTACCAGCGCTAAATTGCAGTGCGAGAAGTGCGGCATGCATATTTTTTGTCCATTGGCGGAACTTGGCAGAATCTGCTGAGTTTTTGTGTAAGCCTGTGGAATTCTGGGGAGTGAAACTCTGCAAGTTCCGCCCACCCCTACAACATAGGACATATATAGCTTAACAACCTCCTTCACTTTAACCAACTCATCAGACACCTGCACTCAGCTTCACTCTCACTCGCGCACACCCCCTGTATCTGCAAAAGCAGAATGGGAGGTCTGACATTCTCCCACATTGCACCCTAAACCTGCACTGTCCTCCCCCTACACATCAGGGCCTCCGCTTCACTTCTTAAATTCCGCAAGAAGCTGAAGACCTCGCTCTTCTTCTAACTCTCTGATGCTCGCTCATTCTGAATACCCTCAGCATATTCACCCGCTCCAGCGCCTGGATACCCTACTGGGTGATAAGCTGTGCTCTACAAATCAATTTAATATAAGATAGCACAACATGTCATGTTAATGCATCATTGCATTGTGCCACTTTGTAAACCTAGCAGTGCGTCATGTGCTTGTCTTATAGTATTCTCTAACATGTATTTATTATTCAACTGGTCTCTGTAGCATGTTCTTTGTTAGATGTGTGAGACTTTTTTGCTAGCTTATGGTTCGATGTATAAATTAATGCTACCAAGGAGAGAACCCTTACTTTTCCAAACTCTGGACTAATTTCACTAACTCTGCACATGTCACACCAAGCTGCAGCCCACCATGTGGCCGTTTTACTCATGGACTCTGCGTCACTTGTTGAGAAACCTTTGGCTTGCACCACCCTAAAATTATTAACAAAACTACGTCCCTGGGTAGAAGATAGCTTGTGCAGTCATCTGTATTTGTTGCTGGTTTTTAGAGCTGGTGTGTGGCATGTACCATGCAGTTATAGTGGTGAGACCAGTGCAGCTGCCGCATGGCATGTAGCATGCTGTTATTGCAGTGGGTCCCATGGAGCAGGTGTAGGGCATGTAGCATGCAGGTATCACAGTGGGTCCATGCAGCTGCCGTGTGGCATGTAGCATGCAGTTATTACTGTGTGTCCCATGCAGCTGGTGTGTGGTATGTAGCATGCAGTTATCACAGTGGGTCCATGCAGCTGCCATGTGGCATGTAGCTTGCAGTTATTATTGTGGGTTCCATGCAGCTGCCGTGTGGCATGTAGCATGCAGTTATTACTGTGGGTCCCGTGCAGCTGGTGTGTGGCATGTAGCATGCAGTTATTACTGTGGGTTCCATGCAGCTGGTGTGTGGCATGTAGCATGTTATTACTGTGGGTTCCATGCAGCTGGTGTGTGGCATGTAGCATGCAGTTATTACTGTGGGTTCCATGCAGCTGCCGCGTGGCATGCAGCATGCAGTTATTACAGTGGGTCCATGCAGCCGGGTTGCAGCAGACAGCATGCAGTTATCAAGTTGGGTCTCATGCAGCTGGTGTATGGCATTTAGCATGCAGTTGTTATGGTGGGTCCATGCAGCTGGCACATGGCATGTAGCATGCAATTATCACATTGGGTCCCATGCAGCTGCTGCATGGCATGTAGCATGCAGTTATGTTGGGTCTCATGCAGCTGGTGTGTAGTATGTACCATGCAGTTATTATGGTGGATCCATGCAGCTGGCGCATGGCATGTAGCATGCAATTATCACATTGGGTCTGATGCGACTGCCGTGTGGCATGTAGCATGCAGTTATTACTGAGGGTCTCCTGCAGCTGGGTTGTGGCATGCAGCATGCAGTTATTACTGTGGGTCCCGTGGAGCTGGTGTGGGGCAGATAGCATGCAGTTATCACATTGGGTCTCATGCAGCTGGTGTGTGGCATGTAGCATGCATTTGTTATGGTGGGTCCATGCAGCTGGCGCGTGGCATGTAGCATGCAGTTATTACTGTGGGTCCCATGCAGCTGCCCCATGGCATGTAGCATGCAGTTATCACGTTGGGTCTCATGCAGCTGGTGTGTAGCATGTACCATGCAGTTATTATGGTGGATCCATGCAGCTGGCGCGTGGCATGTAGCATGCAGTTATCACGTTGGGTCTGATGCAGCTGCCGTGTGGCATGTAGCATGCAGTTATTACTGTGGGTCTCCTGCAGCTGGGGTGTGGCATGTAGCATGCAGTTATTACTGTGGGTCTCCTGCAGCTGGCGTGTGGCATGTAGCATGCAGTTATTACTGTGGGTCCCATGCAGCTGCCACATGGCATGTAGCATGCAGTTATCACGTTGGGTCTCATGCAGCTGGTGTGTAGCATGTACCATGCAGTTAATATGGTGGATCCATGCAGCTGGTGCGTGGCATGTAGCATGCAGTTATCACGTTGGGTCTGATGCAGCTGCTGTGTGGCATGTAGTTATTACTGTGGGTCTCCTGCAGCTGGGGTGTGGCATGTAGCATGCAGTTATTACTGTGGGTCTCCTGCAGCTGGCGTGTGGCATGTAACATGCAGTTATTACTGTGGGTCCTGTGGAGCTGGTGTGTGGCAGACAGCATGCAGTTATTACTGTGGGTCCCGTGGAGCTGGTGTGTGGAAGACAGCATGCAGTTATCACATTGGGTCTCATGCAGCTGGTGTGTAGCATGTAGCATGCAGTTGTCACGTTGGGCCTGATGCAGCTGCCATGTGGCATGTAGCATGCAGTTATTACTGTGGGTCCCGTGGAGCTGGTGTGTAGCATGTAGCATGCAGTTATTATGGTGGATCCATGCAGCTGGTCTGTGGAAGACAGCATGCAGTTATCACATTGGGTCTCATGCAGCTGGTGTGTAGCATGTAGCATGCAGTTGTCACGTTGGGCCTGATGCAGCTGGCATGTGGCATGTAGCATGCAGTTATTACTGTGGGTCCCGTGGAGCTGGTGTGTGGCAGACAGCATGCAGTTATCATGTTGGGTCTCATGCAGCTGGTGTGTAGCATGTAGTTATTATGGTGGATCCATGCAGCTGGCGCGTGGCATGTAGCATGTAGTTATCACGTTGGGTATGATGCAGCTGCCACGTGGCATGTAGCATGCAGTTATCACGTTGGGTCCTATGCAGCTGCCGCGTGGCATGTAGCATACAGTTATTACTGTGGGTCTCCTGCAGCTGGCGTGTAGCATGAAGGTATTGTGGTGGGTCCCATGCAGCTGCCATGTGGCATGTAGCATTCAGTTATCATGTGGCATGTAGAGTGGCATGTAGCATGCAGTTTTTATGGTGGGTCCCATGCAGCTGCTGCATGGCATGTAGCATGGAGTTATTACAGTGGGTCCCATGAAGCAGCCGCATGGCATGTTGCATGCAGTTATGATATTGGGTTTCATGCAGCTGGCGTGTGCCATGTAGTATGCAGTATCACAGAGGGTCCCATGCAGCTGGCATATGGCATGCAGTTATTACGGTGGGTCCCATGTAGCTGGCGTGTGGCAGGCAGCATGTGGCGGAACCTGTGTACTGTGGGTCATCCACAGCTTGTATGAGGAAAGTCTGCTGGTGCAGAGCAAAGCTGCATGAAGTTTGTGTTCGCCAGGCCACCTGCAGCTGGTTGTTTGGCAGTAACAGGTACAGAATCCTTCATGACTACTGTTGGAAGGTGGCTTATTAGTTGTGGTAAAGATGCATCTACCACTGGCAATAAGGTCACTAACATGCTCTGGGGCTCAGTATATTATTCCCGTGCTCAACCCTTGGTAGCTTGGCTGTGAGTAGGCAGTCTTAACGTAGGAGACAGGCATGTGAAGCTTTTAAAAACACCAATTCAGTAAATAATTAAGACACAATAAAAATCCCATACAAAATTATAAATATATGACATATCTTTATCATTACACCAAAACGACAAAGATCCAATGTAGGGAACGATATATATGAATCTTTGAAGAATAAACACTTAGTCACCTTATAGAGTCATTATTTTCTTCCAAAGTTGCTCCAAACTTCTCCAAACTTATGGAACTTCTTCCTGAAGTTCCTTTTTGGGGTCCAAAGGGTCCAAAACACAATCCATCCAAGGGTCTGGAAGCTCCAAGATGGTCCTTGAAAGTTTGGGATGACAATTCCCACAATGCACTTGGCCCAAATCCTTAAAAGTCCACTGGATGCACCCTAGGCAGGAGACTCTTGGTGAGCTCTGTTAACCTGTAGCTTGCAGGGAGCCCACTCTTTATTCCCCTGGAAACAAGGTACATACAAAGGGCTGTGGTTCCAGATAATGCAGCAGGGGCAGTCAGTCAGAGTGCAGGGGCAGTCAGTCAGAGTGCAGGGGCAGTCAGTCAGAGTGCAGGGGCTGATGGTGCAAATCAAGTTTCCAACTTGGCAATCCTTCTTCTTCTCTCAGTTTCAAGCAGCAGAGCTGAGAGGCTCTGAACCTCTCACATATTTAGTCAGTGTTCTCTGGGGTCAAGCAGGAGAGCTTACCCAGTACCCAGTCAGACCAAGGAATGCCCTGACCTGGGTCTGCGTAGTTGGAGCAGTACAATCCAACATCGTTTGAATCTTGGCCTGGAGAGGCTGTACATGGCCTCCACCTACAAGGTGGCCCAGGTACACAACTGAACTCTGCCCTATTTGGCACTTACTGGCCTTAATAGTCAGGCCTGTCTGCTGCATGGCCTGAAGCACTTCCTTCAGTCTGCTTAAGTGATCCCTCCTGGTAGAACTGTATAGAGCTGTATCATCCAGATAAGCTGCATTGACCTGCTCCAACCCAGCCAGGACCCTGTTCACAAACCTTTGGAAGGTGGCAGGGGCATTCTTTAGGCCAAAGGACATTACCTTGAACTTATAATGTCCCTCTGGGGTGGAGAATGCTGACCTCTCCTTTGCTCCATCTGTGAGGGTAATCTGCCAGTAGCCTGAAGTTAAATCAAATGTACTCAGGTACTTAGCAGCCCCTAACCTGTCAATGAGCTCATCGGCTCTAGGTATAGGGTGAGCGTCAGTCTTTGTGACTGCATTCAGTCCTCTGTAGTCCACACAGAACCTTAGCTCCTTCGGTCCTCGGTGGGGATTAGGGTTGGGCTCCAGCACCACTGGGATGGCCCATTGAGTGTCAGAAGGCTCAATTACCCCCAACTCCAGCATCTTAGCTACCTCAGCCTTGATGCTGGCTCTGACATGGTCAGACAACCTGTACAGTTTATTTATGACAGTGTCAATGTGGTGCACCCACCACTCAGTGATGCCTGGGGTCAAAGAGTACAGGCCAGCAAAATGCTCGAGCACCTGCTTGCAGTCTCTGTGCTGCTGGTCTGTCAATGCAGTAGAGAGTACCACCCCCTCCACTAACCCATCTTGCACATTGTTGTAGAGGAGGTCGGGCACTGGCTCAGTCTCCTCCTCCACTCTCTCATCGGTGACCAGTAACATGGTCATGTCTGCCGTCATGGTGGGGTTTCAATCTATTCATGTGCAGGACCCTATGAGGGTTCCTGGGGGTGATAAGGTTGACCAAATAGGTAACCTCACCCTTCTTTTCGACGATTGGATAGGGCCCACTCCACTTGTCATCGAGGGCCCAGGGAGCCACAGGCTCCAACACCCACACCAATTGTCCTGGAGTACACTCAAGCAGAGTAGCCTTTTGATCATACCGGTGCTTCATGAGCTCCTGGCTGGCCTCCAGTTTTATGCTTGCCTTGTACATGTACTCTGCCATTCTAGATCTCAGGCCGAGCACATAGTCCAGCACATTGCCCTTTGCTTCTTTGAGAGGCTTCTCCAAAGACTCTCTCAGCAGGCACAATGGCCCCCTCACAGGGTGTCCAAACAACAGCTCAAAGGGACTGAAACCAATCCCTTTTTGTGAAACCTCCCTGTAGGCAGACAGTAGGCATGGGAGGAGAACATCCGCTCTCCTCCTGAGTTTGACAGACAAACCATTGATCATGCCCATTTTAGCAGTTTTTTTATATAGCTCAAACTCAACCCGAAGGTATCAGAGCACTTTACATGAGCACCAGTTGCATTATAGACAGACACATTCATTTGTTTTAGGCACGGGGAGATTAAGTGATTTGTCCAGAATCACAGGATGCTTGAGCCTCCCGCCAGACTCGAACCTGGTTCCCCAGCTTCAAAGTCGCCCGCTCTAGCTGTTAAGCCATATCCTTCAGAGTCTTGTTGAAGGTCTCCACCAGACAATTAGTCTGGGTATGATATGGAGTTGTGAACTTGTAGTTAACACCACATTCATCCCACATCGCTTTCAGATAGCTGGACAGGTGGTTTGTGCGTCTATCTGAAACAATCTCTTTTGGAAAACCCACTCTGGTGAACACACCAAGCAGTGCCATAGCCACTGCAGAAGCAGCTATTGTCCTGAGAGGTATTGCCTGAGGGCACCCTGTGCCATGGTCCACTACCACCAAGATACACATATTCCCTGATGCAGTTGGTGGGTCCAGGGGACCAACAATGTCCATCCCCACCCTTTCAAAAGGAACCCCAACCACTGGCAGTGGCATCAATGGAGCCTTTGTCGTTCCCCCTGCCTTGCCACTGGCCTGACAGGTGACACAGGAGCTGCAAAACTTCTTTACCTTTTCAGACATATGGGGCCAATAGAAATTTTTCACCAAACGGTTCCAAGTCTTAGTCTGTCCCACATGCCACGGGGATACCATGACCCAAAGTCAGGATGAACTCTCTGTACTTTTGGGGCACCACCAACCAACTGGTGGCCCCCTCCTTGGGATTTCTGCACCTGTCAGTTCTGCTAAGTCTGACTGCTCTGGCAGGGATGGAGTCCCTTCCTCAGAGGCCAGATCCTCCTGCCCCTCTGGGGTTCCCTGGGCTGGCTCGGCAGACCCATTGCCCTTGTCCTTGGATGCTTGGCCCATTGTTCCAGGGTCCAGGCACCCAGCCTTTCCCTTCCGGATAGTCTGTGACCTGGTCACAGCACATACCCACTCAGGGAGTTCCAATATTCTCATATGGAGCCCTCTCTCCACCTCTGAACACTCAGATGCTTCGAGATCATTGCCCAATATACACTGGACTGGGAGTACATGAGGCATAGCTACCTCATAGGGCCTGTCTCACCTCCGCATTCCAAACCTACCTCAGCCATGGGATGGAGTTTGGGACTGCTGTCTGCACAGGTCACCTGTTGAAACTCACCAGGTAGGATTCTCTTGAGGCACCAGGGTGTCTAGGACCATAGTCACACTATCCCCTGTGTCTCTCAGAGCCTCAACCTCAGTTCCATTGATGGTAGGCATCTGCCTGTACTTATCCATGTTTGGAGGTAAGGTGGCCAGGGTTGCAATATTCACCCCAACCCAGGGACACTAAGGTTGCCTCTGTTACCTCCCTACCCCTCACTGGGCACTCTCCACCCCCACATTTACACTAGCAATCCCAGGGGATGGCCCACTGGTGGGGGGCTTTTTTGAGCAGACAGCATCTCCTTTCTTGTGCGTTGGCCGATTACAGTCAAAGCACTTTCCCACTTTGGAGGGATCAAAGAACCTACCATTCTTTCCCTGATACCCCCTCCCTTTGATTTTAGGTTGGCTCAGGCCCCCCTCCTTGTTCAGGTTTTTATGGGTCTTTTGAGGACTCCTTCTGTTTTTCAAATTCGTTCCCCTGATGGGTGGGACCTGTCCTCCTTTCTTCTAATCACTCCCCTGGTGCTGATTGGGAACCCGGGTTCTCACCCACTCATCAGCTGCTTCTCCCAGCTCTCTGGGGTCTGTCAGCTTAGAGTCCACTAGATACCGGCGTAACTTCTCTTAGGCACAATGAGTCCAAATATATTCTTTCAAAAACAAACTATACAATCCCTCATATGTGTTTACTTTACCAACAATCAAGCCATCTAGTGTCTTCACTGAAATGTACACAAAGTCCACCCAGGTGTCTCTGAACTTCGCACTGTACTGCTCTGGAGTCAGACCAAACATCTTGACTAAGCATTGCCTCATGTGAGAGTAGGATTTTGCCTCTCCCCCTGCGGAGTCAGGAGCCTATCCCTCCCAGCTACTGGAATCCGTTCCCACAAGAGTGAACCCCAGTGCTTAGGGTGGACCCCCAACATCTCAAGGGCCCTTTCAAATGCAGTCAGACATTTATCAATGTCACCCCCCACTGTGTACCTGGGTACTATACCCATGGGAAGCTTGTGGTCAAACCCACCACCCCTGGACATCTCAACCTCTTCATCAATATCACTGCCACCATTTCTTCTTGCCTTCTTCTCCTCCCACTGTTCGTTAGCTAGTTCCAGTGTCCTCTGCTCCAAAGCTATTAAAGCTAATTGGGCCTCAAGCTTCCTCTATGCAAGGGGCAGCCGTTGTTCCTGAGTAGGGGACCCTATCCTCCTAACATATTCTGGAATTACACAGCTAACATTGTAAACAATGGAGGAGGCATCAACCTCACCCTCCACTGGGTGACACTGGGGGTCAGCTTTCCCCGACCTCCATTCTCAGGGGAAGGCCTGGCCCAGGCCTTTGGGGACCTAACCATCTCTGCCTTCCTAATCTTGTGAGCAGCAGGTAGCTCCCTAGCCTTACACAAACCCCGAAACTCAGCCACTCTGAGTTTAGCCAGACCCAGCTCCATGGGTCCGTAGTTCTGGGACACAACAACTAATCAGACTTAGAACAACTTTGGAAAAATCAAAACAATGGATTACAAATCACTTTAGTCCAAATTCAAAACTCAAAACTTTTGTTCTAAGACAATTTAGAGGATTTTTGACATGTTAGTTTACTTTACCGAAAGGTGTACATTTAAACACAAGTCTGTATCCACACAGCTGAACATGAACTGTTGGAAAGTGGGTTATTAGTAGTGGTAAAGATGCACCTACCTCTGTAAAATAAAAAATGTAAATCCGTATTTGTAAAGCGCGAACTACTCACCCTTACGGGTCTCAAGGCGCTGGGGGCCGTCGTGGAAATTAAGTGAGCTATTGCCCAGAGTCACAAGGTGCTGAGCTGAGCTGCCACCGGAGCCGGGGATCGAACCGTGAGCCCTGTGCTCCAAAGTCAGCTGCCCTGGCCCTGCCCTGGCCGCTGCACCACACCTCTGGCAATAAGGCCACCAAGGGCTCGGTACAGGTCTCAATAAATTATTCCCAAGCTCACCCCTTGGTAGCTTGCCTGCGAGCAGGCAGGCTAACTTAGGGGACAGGTATGTGAAGCATTTAAAAACACCAATTCAGTAAATAATTAAGACACAAACAATAAAAATCCCACACCAATTTATAAAAATAAAAATATTTGAATCTTTAAAATGACACCAAAACGACATTGATCTAGTGTAGGGAACCGGATATATGAATCATTGAAGAATAAAAACTTTCTAGCACTTAGTCACCTTAAAGAGTTCTTTTCCAAAGT
Source organism: Calotriton arnoldi (assembly GCA_963921515.1). NCBI lineage: Eukaryota > Metazoa > Chordata > Amphibia > Caudata > Salamandridae > Calotriton > Calotriton arnoldi. The sequence continues at coordinate 153,224 of CAWUFW010015796.1, read as the reverse complement.
TGCTCCAAACTTCTCCAAACTTCTAGAACTTCTTCCCGAAGTTACTCTTGAGGGTCCAAAGTGTCCAAAACACAATCCAAGGGACTGGAAGCTCCCAGAAGGTCCTGAAAATTTGGGGCCACAGTTCCCACAATGCACCAGGCCAAAACCCTTAAAAGTCCACTGGATGCACTCCAGACAGGGGGACTCTTGGTGGAGTTGATGCAGGTGAGCTCTGTTAACTTGTAGCTTGCAGGAAGTCCACTCTTTATTCCTCTTGAACCAAGGTACATCCAAAGGGCCGTAGTTCCAGATAATGCAGCAGACTCAGTCAGTCAAATCAAGTTTCCAGCTTGGCAATCCTTCCTCTTCTCTTAGTTTTAAGCAGCAGAGTTGAGATGCTCTGCACCTCTCATATATTTATTCAGTGTTTTCCGGGGTCAATAATGAGAGCGCTCCTGTCCAATGAGGTGGAGGGCAACACCACAGAGCATGACCACTTCCTCCAAAGTGTGGCATAATCTTCTCCCAGAAGGCACTATTTCTTTAAAATTCAATATAGCTGAACTTGCAGCGGAGGAGCATAGCTCTCCTCCCCCTACCATCTGCAAATTCCTGCCTTAAGTCTGCCATCTGGCTGGGCCAGGTGAGCTGGTGGGTAGATGGACCTGCCATTCCCTGCCTGCCCTATATCTCTTTGAAGCTTCATGATTTACAACCCCTCCCCCCTGATCTTGCACTCCTGTGTAGCAGAGCTCTCTCTAAGAGATAGCCTCTCCCTGGGTGAGCCACTTGTCACTTCATCAAAGCAGCTTAGCTATTCCTTTTAACTCTGCCCAATCAGGGGAGACCACAGGAAGGCTGAATTTTGGCTTATAACTTATTTTCTGTATCTGTTAGGATAAATTCAACAATAGCGTATTGTTGGATTTATCAATACCATTCTCCCAAGTCCTTGAATGATATTTGTATTAATCCCTAGCGATGTTATGCATTATTAAACTATTGCCTTATGCATTGTTAACCTATGTGGCTGGGGATCTATAATGTGGAAAATGAAATGTGCAATTTCTCCACCACCAGGGCATATAAAACATATTTTATAAGGACCCTGCTTATAGTTATAGGACTCCCAGCCCTGGGACACCTATGGGAGAGTTTAGGGGTCCTGAATATGCAAACGTAGTGTAGCTCCTCACTCCATAGTGCTCCTAGCACAAAAGTCGATGGGGGGGGGCATTTTACTACAACAGCGAAGTGAAATGTGCGACCTCCCTATCCTCAGGGTATATAAAACATCTTTTAATGTCTTATAATGACATGATCCACCACCCCTGGACACCTGGGGGGACACCTAAGGGAGGCCCTGGGGGTACCTAATATGCCACATTATTGTATACTATCACTTTTTAAGTGCCCCTAACACCAAAGACCCCCCCTTGGTGCCATTTTCAGGAACCACAGACACAGTCTCCGATGCAGATAACACCCGGCTGACCCTCTCCCTAACCAACAAACCCACAGCCGCCAGAATCAACTTCCACAGGGGATGAAGGCCGTTGCTACTGGATAAAAGAAAGCTGCCTCCAGCTCAACTCGGACAAGACCTAAGTACTCATCGGGGGCTGGGAAGAAAGCAGAGGTGCGGGCCAATGAGGCAAAATCTCTTCTTCCTCCTTCTCGTCAGAGTCATGGGGGCCTAGAGTCTGACAGTACCCTAAGTAGGTTGCTCCTGTTCAGAATATTGTGGGCCCATCGAAGATTAGAGAGGTGTGAACAGCACAATTCTGACCTTCCTTTGGTCCCCTCTGTCTGGAGCTAACTCCGGGCAGTCATTTAGTTGTTGCTGTCATGGTGGTTTCCGAGGTGAGCCCTATATCATAGTCAGTGAGCAACTGGTTGCTCATTGTTTTTGTTTACATTTTTTTTTCATTTTCACATTTAAACAACAGCCTGCAAAGTACACGCACAAAGTACATCCCATCAATCAACAGGGACAAGTAAGTGAAACGTGGAAGAACAACATACAATAATACACCCATTGGGAGATATAAAAATCCCAGATGGCCACTCATGGTGCTGGGGGGGCGACAAAGGTATCAGGGAACACTGCAATGGAGATGATAGATCTTCAGCACTTTTAAGATATCTCCGGAAGGGGCTCAAGTGTCTTTGAGGAGGAAGGGTAGGGTGTATAGTGTCAGCGTATTGTCCAGACATTTTTATGGCAGTATGTTGCATCGTGAAGACATTGCTCACATGTCGATACACACCTTTGCATCGAAACCATAGCAATCCGCCTTTTAGCCAGCACCATCAGGATAGAGCCTGCCATTGTTGTCCAGCGGGTAAGTCCATGGAGACCCCAAATACGGCGTTTGTGGAGAGGGGTCTAGGGGAAACTCAAGAATCTCATCTATGGTGTCAGATAAGTCCTGCCAGTACTCTGCAAGTGCGCTACTTGTCCATGCCATATGTAACAATCAGCCAATACAGGCCCCCAGTGTTTACACTTGCTAAAAATACCCTCCCCCAAAATGTAGCAAATTGTGCCGGGGTGTAATAATATTGGTGAAAGTATTTAAAATGTATTAATATGTGTCTGTATTGGAGGGGGGCAGTTTTAATTTGAGCAACAGAAAGCCCACACCTTATCCATGAGCTGGTATCCAAGGGATTCCTCCCATGCTCTCCTAGCCTCAGTGAGTGAATCGGACCTGCTTGACATGTAGCTAGAATATAGGTAAAGGAGTGATCCAATTCAGCGCTACCAATAGAGACCGTAAGAAAAGACATCTCCTGGGGATCATCGGGCAATGTAGGGAAGCCTGCTTTAATCCCCAAACAAAGTCTCAAGTAACAAAAAGGCACCAACAGTGTTGAACCTGGGTGGGCCCAAAAGCTATGTCGTGTAATAAAGGTGCCATTTTCAAAGAGCTCTCCCGGCATTGACAGCCTCATACTTCTCAGCAAAGTCTTAACCGACTTTTCCTTTGTAGACGACTTCAAGGGATTATCTGCTAGAGGTAACAGTGGAGAGTATGGGTGCTCGAGTTGCATCCCCTTCACTACTTCCCACCATGCCGGCGCCCTGCTGCAAGGACATCAACATCATTGTGCGCCGTGTGTGGAGGCACGCTAAACAGCCCCAGTAAAGTGCGCACCTAGCTATTGCGCGTTCCGTTCCCCTGTGCATCCACACTGTCTGGGACGGGGTCAGGTATTTTAGGTGATGAGCCTGTGCGACTGAATATCATGAATAGAATTCTGGTAATGCTAGGCCCTCAGTCGGCAATCTAGGCCAATCCAAAAACCCTCGAATAAAATAAAGGATGCAAGTGCTTCATCCAGTAGTATTTCACTATCATCAATCGAGAGCGATCCTGGAGAAGGACCCCGTACCACCACACTGAAGAAGACATCCTCTTGTTTTTTACAAGAGGTCAATAGATATCGACTAGGAAATTTGAGAAAGGGAAGAGGAGGCGAATCAGAAGGGGAGGGCAGAAATGATAGAACAGGGGTCCAAACAAGGCTGCAAACCAAATCAATGCAGCCCAGGAAGTAACATCCGTGACAGCACAGTCGCTGTCAAATACAGTGACTGATCAAGAAAATAATGAATTAAGAATTGCACATTTATAGTCAAGAATTTTGACTGATCATGAAATGGGTGTCCTTGGCAAAGGACTCAGCTTTTGTTTCACAGAAATATGTAATTTTGTTGACATACATCTAGATCTTATTAGATCTACACATAGTTTGAAATTAAAGAAGCATTTCAGCGAACATCCTTTTGTGCCATGCAGTGTGTCCCAAACAACTGAAATGTCTGCGTTTTCCATCTCAGATCTCAGAGACATTCAGGTTATTACCTCATTAAATCAAGACAATGATTGTGGGGACTTAACTATTGATAGCGGTCTGAGACCCTACTCTAAATACATGACTCCGAATGCCCAGGATACTGTAATAGATGAATTCTATCGGAGAGTAACTCCAGAGCTACATAAATTGGAAGACTCTCACTTCGGTAGCAGCAAACGTAAACACCATCATAATTTATTAAAAAGAAAGACAAGGGTGTTTTGCATAATTTAAGGGAGGACAAAAATATTGTAATAAGAGAGGCAGATAAGGGGGAATATTGTCCTGTTGTTGAAAGAAAACTATCTGAGAGAAATCAAAAGACAGCTGTCAGGTTCCATTTGTTATGAGAAGCTGAAAGCAAATCCAATACCAGACATTGAGAAATACGTAAATGCAAGATTAAAGGATTAGCATGAAACATGTCTTATTATTGATCAGGAATATAAATATCTACAGGCTACTCATTCGAGATACCCCTGTATTTATGTTCTGCCTAAAATTCACAAAGCAGCAGATTTCCCACCGGGAAGGCCAATCAATTCCGGTAATGGCTCTCCTACAGAGCAACTGGCTGAATGTGTGGACGGGTTCTTACAAACTTTTGCAAGGAACCTCCCCTCTTATTTAAGAGACAGTAAGGATGTTTTATGTAAATTAGAGGACTTCCAGTGGGATAGTGATGAACTTTTGCTTGTGTCAATGGACGTTGAGGGTCTGTATACTTGTATAAAAAAAGACTGTGGTCTAGAGCCATTAAAGTTTTATCTATTCAAGAGGAATGCAAACTATCTGGAACACACCCTCATGCCTGTAGAGATGGCGGAGATCATACTAAGCAGAAATATTTTCCTCCAAGATGGGGATTGGTACCTACAGAAACAGGGAACAGCTATGGGATCCAGGTTTGCTACATCTTATGCAAATCCCTTCATGGGTTTGCAAGAGGATGCCCATGCCTGGGGTCCTGGTGCAAGCAACTGGACTGACAATATAATATTCTATGGACGATATATCGATGAAATCCTAATGTTTTGGAATGGGACCATCGATAGTCTTAATTCTTACCTTACCTATCTGAACAGCGATAAATTTAATGTGAAACTCACATTGAAGTATAACAGATGTGAGGTAAACTTACTGGATCTGAAATTTTATGTGCACAATGGAGTCATCCATAACAACATTTTTAGAAACAGACTGCATGCAATAGCGTGCTTCATGCCACGAGTGCTCACCATAAATCTACCATCGATGCCATCCCATATGGTGAAATGGTCAAAGCAAGACGAAATTGCAGTCAGGAACAAGAAGTTCAGAAGAGGTTACAGAATATAAAACATGATTTTAAGGAATGAGGATACATTGACCAATGTCTAAATAAAGGAGAGGCAAAGGTAATGAAGGTAATGAAGAAATCTTTGAAAAACAGAGAGACTGTTTTTATGACACAATATAACATGTATAGTAATCACATCTTTGACATCCTACGTCGGAATTGGCATATTTTGGGCTGCAATGTGTTGACAAAGGGCATTGTACCACACAAGCCACAAGTGGTTTGCCGTAGTAGCACCACAATGAAAGAGACTCTATGCCCCTGTTATGTGAAGTCCAATGAGGTAGGAAGTATGTTGGCCAACTGGTTGCCGGTAAAACCAAATGGTTTTTTCACTTGTGGTAACTGATCGATATGTCATTTGTGACAAAATAGAACTACCAAATTCTGTTACAACACACAAACAGAACATACATAAAGATCCTTTATAAATTGCAACACAATGTTTATAATCTATACCATTGGATGTGCATGAGTGAAGATCTATATTGGGAGCAGCACAACATCTTAAAACACGACTACAGGAGCATGTGAGGGCAATCAAGCATCAGGATGAAAAATATACAGTGACAATACATATACATCAGAATCACCCAACTAATACACAGATTTGGTTCCATGGAATTGAGCAAATCAGTGTTAATGAAAGGGGTGGAGACAGGGAACAAATGCTAAGACAGACGGAAGCCAAATGGATATGTAGGTTAAGAACTGTCTCTCTGGGACTGAACACGAATCATGAGTTTAATAATTTTCTATAAGCTGGCTGTTCCAGCTGCAATATTGATTATGAGAAATATTTGCTGATGATTATCTGTGGAGCTGATCTCTTTCTCTCAGCCGCAGGAGGGCAAACAATGTATATGGAATGGTCTTTGTATTGGGAGAAATCGAATAGACTAGGAGTAATGGCTTAGATCTCGGGTCGAAACCTATGTGACTACGGTATAAATTGAAAAGCAGACATGTTTATTAATAGTCTGGACTAATATTGATGAAATATGAACATTAGGCCACCTCTTAATGGAGCCCATTTTCCCAAATTTCTTTTTTTATCACCAGTATGTACTGGCACCTGCATCATAACATGCAATAAAGATGTGGGCAATTGAACTGTGCGTTTTAGGATTGCGACCTAATCATGATCTTAATCAGCTCCAATATCTTGATACGGGCCAGTGTCTCATCTCAATTGAACTGGTTGATTTATTTGTAAATCATTTGGTATGGTGGAATTCTATCAATTAATACATCATATCAGTATATATCAGTGATTTTGATTCATGAATGATAATTGTAAGCCCAGGATAATTGCAACTTATTGGGGCATATCGAAATATATACCTTGAATGGAATATGCGGGCATGTGACATTAAATTACGCATTTCTTCCAGATGGCCTAAGCCACAACACAAGAGTCGCTATCTTAGAATAGGTTTAGTCTGTATGCTTATAAAATAATTTAGAGAGTTTTATATCAACATTCAGTAACCTTTCAGATTTATTTATAGCAACTTTAGCAATCTGAAGCAAATCAAGTATACTCACGTATTATTGGAGCATAATAATATAATTGATCTGGATCTAATATTGGGATACGGGTTACTTAATTATACGTTTCAAGATAATAATGATACAAAATAGACTCAACATGTCCGTTAACTCTCCGAAATGGTGATAAATTCCAAATAGTGGGACATGTTAACATGTACCATTGATTTTGATTTTGCACAATATAGTTTTAACTGATCGGAATTACGAATTATCATATGAGACATCGGCCCTCTTTGGTGACTTTTTGTATGTCCACCTAGGAGCTCCTACCATCAGTTATGACTAAGAGGAATTCTGCTTTTCGAATGACGGTAACACATCTCTTGTGCAGAGACAAAATGCACTGGCTACTTGAAAAATATGATTTTACGAAGATTTGAACAAAGGAGTTCTCTTTATAAAAAAGAATATGTGGATGAAGTTTGTTCACCCCATGTCTTAATAAGATCTATATTAAATGTCTATGAATGTAAAATCGTGTGTGCTGATCACTCTTGTGCAAAAACCTCAGTCTGCAATGGCCTGGCTAACATCTCCCAACAACACCATAGCTGCCTCCCCCGACAAATCAGTTGGAGCAGGGTCTGACAAAGCTGCTGAGAGAAATAAAGTGACAATGCGACGGGGATATTCGAGGAAGGCAACCTAGTTGGCACTCTGCGCAGTATCCCCCCTAAAAGACACATGACGAAGAACCTTGATCAGGAGAGTGAGGTCCTCACCTGCAAATTGAGAGAGGCCATAGATAAGGTGGCACCTGCCCGGAGGGAAAGAGTTAGGAACAAGGGCAAAAGGGCCTCCTGGTTCAACGAGGACCTGAGGGGAAGGAAGCAAATTCTTCGCCAACATGAGAGGCTATGGCGCAAATCATACGATCCAGTGGCGCTTGCAGGCTACAAAACCATGTTGGCCACATACAAAAAAGCCATCATGACCAGAAAGGCTGAATATTACGAGGCGAGAATCACGGATGCCATTAGCAAGCAGAAAGAAACCTTCAGAATCTTAAGAGAATTTAGTAAGAAACTAGAGCAGAAATCCACTGCCAGTCCGGTAGATTGCAATAAGTTCCAGTCCTTCTTCCTTCACAAAGTCAGGGACATCTTAACTGACATAAACAATACACCCACTAACCAGTGCCCTCTGGCAGTGGATCCAGCCCCTCGCGCCCTCAGTAAGCGTCTCCCCTCCCACCCAAGGTTGGACCGAGACTCCCTGTCCCTTCTGATGGACCGTGTCAAGTCAGGCTCGCCAGCGGACCCCTGTCCACCAAGGGTGTTCCTAATGGCCCTACCTGGAGTAGAGAGGGAGGTTCATGACCTGCTTAACCGATCTCTGGAGACAGGTCGTGTCCCCGCTAACCTCAAGGAAGCCAGGGTTATCCCCCTACTGAAAAAAACAGGGGCAGATGTAGGCAATCTTAAGAACTACAGGCCCATCTCCCAGCTTCCCTTCCTGGCAAAAGTAGTGGAACAACATGTCCTCAAAACTCTGTCTCTCTTTATTGAGGAACAACAGCTACTCCAGGTACGGCAGGCAGGCTTCAGGGCCCACCACAGCACAGAGCTGGTGATGCTGTCAGTACTGGACAAACTTAGGGGCATATTATCAAGGGCTCTATCGCCGCGTTAGCGGCACTTTTTGCAGCTAAAGCGGCGATATTTCTATCGCCCTATCAGCAAGCTGTCGCTAACAGGTGTTAGCGACAGCTTTTAGGTGATAGCGACTGGTTTGGGTGCCGCTTTGCATGTCAGCGATATTTATCGCTAATGACATGCAAAGGAGGCATTCTCAACCTAACAGCGACTGAAAGCAGTCGCTAACATCGCTATCGCCTATTAGCAATAACCGCGAGCGTATAAAAAACGCTCGCTAACCGCGATTAGCGCTGGTTTTTAGTACTGGTAAAAACATGACTTAACAATATTAGTCAATGGGAGGTGGATTGTAAGGTTAAGTCCCCAGCATTAGCGCGGGATTCTATCGCTGGATTTCTCGCGTTATTGCTAGTTTCGCTGCTATCGCTGGATATTTTATCGCATTGGAGATAAACCTTGCTAATAGCATGTTATCTCCGCGGTAATATCCAGCGATAGCCGGCGATAGAAAAACGCGCGCTAAGCAAGCTTTGCGATAATTTTCTCAGGTTCTTGCTAATATGCCCCTTAGACTTACATCCGACAACAGGAAGCCGAGCGCCCTGGTTCTACTAGACCTATCAGCGGCGTTCGACACAGTCAATCCCGAACAACTACTGGCCCGGATCTCAGAATTGGGTATCCATGGGCTGGCACATCAATGGATTGCATCCTTTCTGTCAGGTCGGTCTCAAAGGGTCCAACTGGGTGATCGGGTGTCTGATATCAGCGCGCTAACTTGCGGACTTCCCCAGGGCTCACCGCTGTCCCCCTGTGGGAGCTGAAATGGCTTCTACACCCCCTTCTCTTTAACATCTACCTCCAGCCACTTGTGGCCTCTCTGGCCCGCATGGACTGCCAAGTGTTTAATTATGCGGACGACACACAAATAATCCTCCAGATTGATAATTCCTCCCAGGCACGCATGCAAAACTTACTTAGGTACATGGTTAACTGGATGACAACCAACTCGCTTAAAATCAATCCTGACAAAACCGAGGTCTTTGCCATTACTACCAAAAACAACCCCTGGACTGACCTCTTCTGGCCACAAGAGCTGGGTACCACCACCTACGCCAGTCCCGGTTGTAAAAAGCCTAGGCATCAAAATAGATGCCAAACTCACCATGTCGAACCAAGTTTCCACCGTGGTCGGGACCTGCGTGGGCTTACTGAGACAACTGCGGAAACTAGCTCCCCTCCTTTCATTCGCTACACTACAGATGGTCGTGTCGGCAATGATTGTGTCACGGCTGGACAACGGCAACACCTTATACATTGGTCTCCCCGAGAAACTGCTTACTAAACTGCAAGTGGCCATAAACGATGCAGCTAGGCTGATCTTCAGGCTCCCAAGACGGGCACATGCTACTCCTTTACTGCAGCAGTTGCACTGGCTCCCCATTAAACAGAGAGCCAGGTTCAAAGGCCTCTGCATCACCCACAAAGCCATCCATGGCCAGGCCCCAGTATACATCAAGGAGCGCCTAGGGAACTATGTGCCTGAATGTACCCTCCAGTCGTCCACTGGCCTGCCCACGATTCAAATCAACCTCTAAAGGCGGCAGAGCCTTTTCTGTATTGATCCCTCAACTATGGAATAGGCTACCAGAGAGCCTACGTAAGGAATCCGCCCTTCTCCCTTTCAAGAAAAGACTCAAGACTCTTCTGTTCATAGAGGCTCTGGGTACAGCATAAGCCTCGACCGGGTGTATGTACATATGACCGTTGGCGGGGTTTAGTTACTCTCTCGCAGCGCTAAGAGACCTGCCGGTGATTATGCGCTCTATAAATCCCAGTTAACATAACATAACATAACAGATTAGCGAATAGCTACAGAAACTTTGTTAATATTATCATTTTGATCAGAGATATTCTCTGTATCAGCGATAGTGGGAGTCAAATCCATAGATCTATTTAGTTTTGATCTGCTCGAGCGGTGTGCCAAAATTACTGCGGATCAAGTCGTCATAGTTTCGGGATACCCACACTCCCAGATAGCGTACTACATCTGGACTCCACTGCTGCGGGTGCTCCAAGGCGGTATTGTGGGGAACTCCGTAAAGGGGAAGATCTCAGATTTACGATGGGAGATAAGTTCTGCTCTGGGTGTTGCACATAAAGGATCACACCATCCGCATACAACAAAATATTAACAATTTGTTTCTGAGGCACAGCCCGCGATGTGAATGCATCGATCTAAATATGTAAGCACTTGGCGAGCTTTGAGGGGATTATTTAACGCCTGAATGTTCCAGGTCAGAAAGTTAACCATCTGGGCTCGTATCCAGGTCTATGGTGTTATTCAGCTGTCTAGTCGTGTCCTGCAAAGATATGTCAATATGATGGTTTACGAATGTACTACGCATGACTTCACTGCTGGCTGTGACGTTAAAAACTAACAACAGCATCAAAGTTTAAACAACCCTTAGCCTTCCTACTCCCCCGCCAACCACAAATGTTAGCGAAAACCCAGCACCCTCCAAATTGGGGGAAAATGATGTGTTCCACACAAGGGGAGCCCCCAGAGCACAGCTGTACCCAGAGGAACTGCCATGGCATTTGTCAAGTTGTTGCCAGACCTTCTACCTAAAGCTGTGAAGAAGAACTAGCTGGAGGTGTCATGATAATAGTGTCTATTGAAAGTCAGACAGATTTACAAAATGGTTTTATCCTGTAGGACAAGCAAACAGATATACAAAGGGACCATAGAATGCGATGGGCACGTTGTACTAGTGTTCAACCACTTGTGAGCAGGAGCCATAACTCTGTCTAGTCATTGTAACTAAGGGCGGATGATATATGTAGTTGCTCCCCCCAAAGGGAGGCCAGGCTGGCAGACTCCGAGGGACCTGCACCCGTGGGAGATATATATTGTTCAATAAACACCAGGCCCGAGTCAGGTTGAAAGAAGAAGTGGGTTTTACCCTTGTTTTCGAGTTTCAGCTTGGTCGGGAACAGCATGGAGTATTTTACCGCCCGCCTCTTAGCATATTTTTTACTTCTTCGAAGGAGTGTTTAGTTTCTTGAACCTCTGGGGTAAAATCTGGGGAAATAGTTATTTCTGAGCCCTCAAATTATATCTGGGGTGACTCTGTTGAATTGTAGTATGACGTCTCTATCTCTGTAGTAAACAGCCTCAGTATAATCGACTGTAGTTTTTGTCCAGGCGTGGGCTTCGGGGCAAGGGTGTTATGGGCTCTCTCAACCATGAAAACGTTGGAGAGTCTGCTGCGCCCAAACCAAGTAGCCAGCAGATCTTCCACAAAGACCTCCATATTGCTGTTCGTAGCAACCTCAGGAATCCCCACGATCCTGATGTTATTGCAACATGATCTCCCTTCCAAATTTTCATTTTTCGCTTTTATAGTTTTCAGGTCCTTCATAGGCGATATCTGGTCACGACTCATACCCTTTTGTGCATCTTCTAGATCGAAAAGGTTGTATTCTGCTTGTGTTAGCCTGGTATGATGCTGAAATCTGTTCAGTCTAGCTGTTAATGAGTCAATTTTAACCTTGACAAACCAGAGGATGTCCTGCGTTTCGTTAAACATTGACACCACATCGACCCACTCTGGCGGTGCAGCGGCATACTGGCCCTCCTGCACCACAGATTGTCTTTTATCAAAGTGAAATTGGATTGACTGGTGTCAGGTTTGCACAGGTCAGCTGGAGCGGTACAGCCACACCTATGGACAGCAGGCAGAAACCAGGCGGCACAACAAAGCGATAGGGCAAGGAGTGGACGAGCACCCAAAGCACCAAGCATCCCACAGAAGGCTGCAATCTTTGATTAGCCAGCAATGAACAGCCCGGATAACTCAGAGATGTGAAGGGGAGACTGCCACGAAGGGGACACCCTAATCAAAATAGTGCACTCCGCCCCCACACACTGCACTAGGATGAAATGAGCAATGTCTACCATGGTAGTAAGCAGGAGAATTCAGGCACCAGAACGTGCAGTGAAATGTAGTTCCTTCGGAGGGGCAATGATCGGTGCCTAATGGGGGGTGAGGCTGACCACTCCATGGGCAACCAGCCCGCTCCAAGGGACCCAATGGGGAATCCCGAGGTCTCAACAGCAGGTGCCACAAAGAGGACCACACAAAGCGTCCCGCCAGACTGCAGCCTCGAGGCCCTCCGGCCACAACAAATTAGCACAGGGCGGAGGCAGACAGGAGGCCTCTCCCAATGACAGTGGACCAACCCAGGTCCCTTGCCAGCAGTGATCATGCCACAGAGCCCAGCGGCTCAGAGTGCTGATGTCTCCAGCATGCATTGGCTGCTGACCCACTCAACTCCTCAGTCAAGCTACGGCCGCACCCGAAGCCCAGGAAGGCCACAGTCCATCCCACTGTGCGTGATGTACTACAGGCCGCCCCTACAGGCAATCAGGGAGGCCGGCTTCCACAGTTGAGTAGGTCCCCAGTGATTTGTCCCCCTCACAGAAGCAAGCCAGGGAGGCGGGCAGACATCGCCTAACAGATCGTCAGTGCAGACCAGTGCTGCAAGCCGTGGCCAGGCCCAGCAAACAATGTAGGCTACATCATGCCTACCTCCCAGCATACTCAATCTACTCCGATCTGACCCAAACAAAGGGCGCTCGTCCATGCCAGGGCCCTCAAGCATTCTTCTGACAGTCCATTGGTTGCGCCACACTGAAAATTGGCAGAAGATACAGCGTAAATGTAAGTATTTTCAGCAAGGCCACCAGAGCTCTCAATTCAGGTAGCCATCTTCTTTGCTGGCTCTCTGGTGCCAATGGGTTGCTTATTGGAGGAAGATCACTGGGGCAACTTTTGTGGGCCTAGGGTTCAGTATTCAAGCTAATGGTTCTTGGTGCAGAAATGTCGTCTTGAGATTTTGCTTGCGGATTTCACATGAATGGGCCCTCCTAGCTAGGCCTCCCTCTGTTTCTACTGCTGGTTCCCTGGGGTGCTCTGGGAGGTCCCCTAGTGGCCCTTGCCGTGCAATTGATGGTTGATTAGGTGAGCTTCAGATGTTTACATGTTTGAGGTCATCTGTGCCTAGATTACTGGGATGCGGGAAAGGAGACTACAGAGGGTAGATTGTGTTGACTGTGTTGGAATAGGGGAGGGAAGCAGTGAAAGAAGAGGAGGAAGTGATGGTTTGAGGCCAGAGGGGACCTTTTGCTTGTGATTATGCTCCCTACATGTCTGCTTAGAGCTTGCAAATGTGGATATAAATCTTTTTCAATTGTAGTGGATGCATCCGATGCGGGAATCATAGTGGGATGTCAATTAGAACTGCAGGCAGCGGGCTCTGTCTTGCTGCTTGTCCGTCTGTGGCATTTTTGGGGGATTTTTGTGCTTTTCTTTTTGAAGATTGTTCATTGGAGTGGGGGGGCTTCATTAACGGGCAGGTCAGTTTCATTTGGGGGTTGAAAGCTGATCCGTTTTTCCTTGTACAAGTTTACTTGAATTGATCACTTCTGGGACTTGCCCCAGCTTGGCCAAAATTGCTGGGCAGTTCCAGGGATCTATTTTTGGACCTTTCTTGAGGGCATATCTCACCACTTCTTCCATAGTGCACAGTCTCTTGCCTATTAAGGAAACATGTGTTGCATATCTCCCGATATCATAGTTTGATTGTCAGGTTTCATTGTGTGCAAGGTCAGGGCGCCTGACTCTATGTCTAGAGTTTGGCAGGTAGTGCTCATAGCAGTCAGGATTGGCTGCGCCGGGGTGAGTCAATAGCGTTTAAGATAGACTTGCTTGCGCTATGCTGTGGTGATGCGTGCTCATATGTAGGGGTGTGCCAGATAGAGGTATTTAAGCTTGCCTTTATAGAGGACGAAGCAATGAGTTGCAGATGGTAAATGTCCACCAGCCCAAGAATCTCCTCACCCAGCTCAAATCCTTATCTTTGTCTTCCTTTTTCTTTGAGCAATTTAATGCATTGAATGAAGAATGTGGCAGATCAGACGTGTGCATTGAATGTGGCAGATAAGACATGTGCATTGAATGTGGCAGATAAGACGTGTGCATTGAATGTGGGGAGATTGCATCTCCAACCTGTTGCGGCGGGAGGTAGAGCACCGGTGGGGTCTGGTTCTCAGGCTCGGCCTCCTTGGGTATCCTCGCCAGTGCAGTTACTTTATTAGATTTCCCAACTGGGGGGACCGATGGATTCCATGTGCTGTTTCTCATTACAGCTTGTTCCGCCTCTGAAGGGGTCTTCTGGAGCTGCAGTGGGAAGGTCCCTGGTCGTATTCATGGCTGCCAGAGATTGGGCTTGTCCGGGGGGCTGGTTTCGTTGGTGGTTGTCAGTCACAGCTCTTGTTTTTGGTACAGTAACTTGTAATTCTGTTCATCGGGGGTAATGCTGGTGCAGAGTTTATTCGACTTCGATCAAGGGGACCCTCCTGCTTAGGAGAACAAGGGGGGAAGAAAGACGTTGGTTCTTCCACCATTTCAATGGTGTCAGAGCCTTGCGTCAGGATGGCTGCCTGTTGGCTTGTCTCTGATGTCCAGTTTGCTCTTGGTTAAGGCAGAGTCTAGACCACACATTTGGGATGGTTTATTGCCCACAGATTCATGCCCAGTTGCTGCCTTCAGTTTTAGCTGCTGCCTGGTAATCTCATACCCTTTGGGGTTGGGGTGGTCCTGGGGAAGCTGGTGAGCCCCTTTCCTGAGCTTGGCCAGGCCAGGGCCACCTTCTCCTGCCCTGTGCTCCCCGCACTGCCCTCACTATGCTCGCCTCCCCCACATCTGACATCAAGGGGGGGTGGTCAGGGGAGCGGAGGAGCAGAGGAGAAGAGGAGAGAATTAAGCGGGGCGTGGGTCTGAGGTTACAAGGAGCCGACCCCTTGGAGGGCAGGAGCACCCCTGCCATCTCCTCAGTGATCCGGGGTCTGCCCACTGGTGCCCAGGCCGCTAGAGCCATGCAGGGGCGGAGCAGAAGAGTGGTACAAGAAAATCATGTGTGTTAGTGACTTGTATCAAACTGCTCAAGCTCTCACAAAGCCAATAGGCTTGGCTTGTGTAAGGCAAATGTTTGTTGATGTGTGATATGTAGACACCATAGAAGAAACCCCTCAAAGAAGCCCCTAAATGCCTGACAGGCAAGATGCTAAGTAAAGCCCAGGGTTGTAGTTCAAACGTTTGAAGCCACACCCCTAATTACACAGGACATGCCCCTTTGGCGACCCTCCGCCCCAACCTTTTTCATTCCACTTACAGCACTGTGGGCACAGCAGGCGTTTGCCTACAGACAGCTGAGAGCCGCCTCGTAGGCGAAACCTACAAATTGTGGTGCTGCAAAAGTTTTGAGGTCTCTGAGCCAAATCTAAAGCTTGACCCCCTCCGTTGTGACACTCGAAGCTGTGGTTGTAATTATGGGGCTGTTGGTGCCACCGCGCCCCTTTAGTATTTATTCCCCGATAAAGTTCATCTAAAAGTAGTGCCGGTCATACGCTCCTTGAAGCAGCAGAGACGAACAAACTCGGCTTCTCTGGGAGTCGGGCTCAAAGGGGGAAACACGGGAGGAAGACAGCAACTTGGACCGCAGCGGGCGGAGTCAATTTTAGACGGGTAGGGGGAAGCACAGAGGGTGGGGCTGAAGCCACATGGGGTGGCATAGGTGGGGAGAGCAACACAGATGATGCTGGGAAGGAAGCAAACTAACAGGGAGAGAAAGTAACGTGGTAGGAGGGAAAAAATGGGCAAGAAGGCAATGGGATCAGACTGGGGAGAAGCACATGGACAAAGGAGAGAGCGCAACACGGAGCCCAAAGGGGAGAGAGAAGCACATTAGGGAGGCAGCTGGAAAACACATACACTCATATGGAGGGCTTCAACTCAAAGAACAAGCATTTGCAATGCAATCTGTCTCGCCTTTGGGACCTTATATGTATTTAGCTATGCAGCACATTAGCCTGGGTGCTGAAACATCTACTGTTCTTTAACATGGAGGGAAAGTAAGCACCAAACTGCGTGACACGCCAGAAATGGGAACACATGGAGATAAATATTGCCTTTCAGCGGGAAATGGTATAGTCCAAAGCTCTGTTTTTAATATAAAATCAGGGCCTTCAGTGGTCATATCACTGAAAATACAAGATTTGAAAAAATTATTATTGTCTACGGGTGCTCGTGGAAGACAATTTCTATGGACTGGAATCTAGAGAATGCTAAAGTGATTCTGGTATTTTACTGACCTCTGCTGGTAGTTTTCTATCAAGAAAGTTAAATAGAGGCTGTTAGACCTGGTACCAATGGCGTGAGTCTCCCTTCCATTTTTTTACTGATTGCCTCCTCTGTTTTTGATCTGTTTGCTGGTTTTAGATGCTTTGGGCACTGTGCCACTGCTATTCAGTGCCACAGTGCAAGTGCTCCCTATGGTAAATTGATGCATTTATTAGTGACTCCATGATTGGATCATTTGATTTACTTGTCAGACCCAAGTACAGTGCACCATGTGTGCCCAGGGCCTGTAAATCAAATGCTGCTCGTGGGCTTGCAGCACTGGTTGTGCCACCCACAGAAGCAGCTTGTAAAGTGTGTCTCGGGTCTGCCATTGCAGAGCCTGTGTGCAGTCTGTGACTGCCATGTCCACTTGGCAAGTGCACCCACTTGCCAGTCCCTAAACCTTCCCTTTTCTGCATATTAGTCACCCCTATGGTGTGAGAAGTTGGCCTGGCATATGCTGTCCACTAATTATAGTGGGCACCTTGCACCAGTCCAAATCGACTCTTATGGTAGGTAGGTTAAAGACAACCTTATTGAAAGCTATCCTAGTGGTAGCTATGGAGAGCAGCCTTCAGGCTAAGTCTTGAAGGAATGTAAAGCAGCTTGTTTTACCAGTCTATAATCTCTTGAGTGACCAAATGAAAGAGCACCACACCAGGTATATATTCAAAATATATGTATTTATTACTAAACACACCCCTCTAGTCTCTTTATGAGGCTAGAGTTCGAAGTACATAAGTTATAAGATCTTAAATTACAATAATAGCACAAATACACGTTTGGTTCCTAGGGGCGTACCAAACCATATACCAATAAAGTGGTATGCGAACCACGACTGAACTAGACACTAGGCCTAGAGCCTCTAGAAGTGCTTGGACCACAAGGAACCACCCAAGGTAGTGACACAGGGGACCCACGGGAGACGCGTGCAGTGTAAATACACAACCGCGATACGCCGTTAACTTCTATGGAGAAAGTCGGGATCGGGAAAATAGAGGAAAGGGACACTTTGAAGAGGACTAGGACAAAACCCTTTGAGATCTAGGACTTTGAAGAGTCTCTACCCACGGGAGCACCGGAGTACTCGTGTTACCTCACCCAGGGAAGCCGGGTGCATAGGTGCCTTTCGGGGTCGGGTTTCGTCGTCGATTCGAATGGCGATCTGCTGCAAAGTGCTGCTGGCGGCCAAGAGAAAAGTGTCCGGGTGGATCCAAGAGTGGATCGGAGTTCTGGTGAACCTGAAAGCAGAGGGGACAGAGTCTGGGTCACTAGCCAGTGACCAGGAAGGCGATGGACAGATGCCCACCGATGTCGAGTGCTTCAGGTGCGTTGACGGTCGTCTTGACTCTTCAGCCACGAGGTCCGGGAGGCGTTGTCGGCAACCAGGAGCAGGATTCGGGCTGGTGCTCGATGTCTGTCGAGTGCTGAGGTGTCGGCGACCGGATTGGACCCAACAAGCCTTGGCAACGGCAAGTCTCGAGTAAGATGTAGATCGTCGATGGTGCAGACCAGCAAGGTCTGTGGAACTCACCCAGCGAGGGTAAGTGAGGGCAGGCCTGGAGCAACCAGGATGCCAAGTAAGGAAAAGATTGGCCTTCGTTAAGGGCTACTAGCCAACGGGCTAGCGACCGCGAAGGAGCCTCGTGACGCCGCACGTGGAGCTGGCTTGCAGAACACTCGTGGAGTGGGGGCCAGTGATCTTCGGTGCAGGTGGTACTGGAGGCTAGGGCTACTCGGAGTCCAAAGCACGACTTCTTGGGAGACCCAGAAGATGGTGAACTTGCAAATGTGCTCGGTGTCCAGGGGTCACGGTCTCAAGTCACCCACGATAGCCACGGGCCTTAGCTTTGCTGGGGACTCAGGGTAGCCTCGGGGAAGTCTGAGAATCCACCTCTGGTGATGCGATGACTTCGGCGTCCGACGGGAGCTTCAGTAATGCGAACCGGACAGATGCTTCTTTGGTGCCTGCCAAGCAGGGGAGTCACTCCTTGACCCCAAGGGAGATTCTTCAGTCCTCTAATCTTGTCGTAGAGCGTCGAAGGTCCAGGATTCAGTGTCAGAGTTTCGTCCAAGTATAATCTAAAGTCCTAAGGACTGGGTTCCTACCTTTATTCAAAAAATAGGGGTTGGACTACTCTGTGGCCCCACCTATGGGTGGGTCAGGGCAGAGGGGTGGCTACACCCCTTTCCCTTTGTCCAGTTCGCGCCAAAGCAGGGGCTGCAAGCCCCTGATCCGGTTTGAACTGGGGTATGCACAGGGACACCAAATGTGCCCCCAGTGCAGGACTTCAAAGCACACAGATGGTGCTCCCGCCCAGCCCCAATACACATTATCCTGTCTGGGGAGGTGGTCACACCTGCCTGGGACAGGAAACCTATTGTCCAGGCCTCCCCTGCCGGAGTTTCGTCCAGCAGCAGGAGGCCAGACTCGTGTCTGTGGCAGCGGCATCCATTTTGTGATGCCAGGGCTCTGGAGAGAAGTTACCGGGTTAGTCAGGGTGAACATGCCTTTCCCTCTAGAAGGGAGGAATGCTACCCCCGCCACCAGAATTGGCGGGGGGGTAGTATTCCAAGATGTTTGACACCAAACACGACATGTTTAGGTGCAGCCATTCCAAAGTTAGCATTTTACCGCGAGGATATAATGCGCTTAAGAGTATATGGTCAGGCTGCACTACAAACAGCATCAGAGATGGTCTCCGAACGCTGCAGAGGGGCCCTGCTCATGCAGGGGCACCCTCTCACATAGGAACCATGCACTCTGCCTTTAGGATTGATAAGGCCTGCCTTAGGAGTGACTTATAGGTTTATATGTGTGTATGTATTTCGTGATATGGGTAACCTATATCACAGTAAGGGGTGCATGCACCACCTTACCCAGGCTGCAGTAGCAGACCTGTGGTGTCAGTTTGGATGGCCTTCCAGGGGTGGCATAATACATGCTGCAGCCCCTGGCAGGCCTCTGAGGTACCTATGCCCTTGGTACATAGTATACCATATACTAGGGACTTATAAGGGCACTCCAGATTCCAATCAGAGATGTGCCTAAGGCACATGGAAACCATTTTAGAGAGGAAGCAGCTAGGCTGGGGTTCTGATTAGCAGGGCCCCAGCCAGACTAATGTCGAAAAACAGTGAAGCATCAGCAAAAAGTGGGGGTACCCCTGTGAAGCAGATCCTACTCTCCTACACAACCCCCCCAAACGTAGGGACATTAAACTAACCTTGCCCAGTTAAGTCTTCATGTTCTAAGTGGAAATACCTAGAGAGTCCATCTGCATTCGCATGGTTACTCCCAGGCCTATGTTCCACTGTAAAGTCCATCCCCTGTAGGGAAATGGACCACCTAAGCAGTTTGGGGTTTTCACCCTTCATTTGTTTTAGCCATAAGAGGGGCTTATGGTCTGTCTGAACCAGGAAGTGTGTACCAAACAAGTATGGCCTCAACTTCTTCAGAGCCCAGACCACAGCAAAGGCCTCCTCTCTATGGCTGACCAACGTTTCTCTCTAGGGGTCAGCCTTCTGCTAATAAAAGCTACTGGCTGATCCTGACCTTCTTCATTCAATTGTGACAGTACAGCCCCTACCCCCAATTCAGATGCATCAGTTTGAACAATGAACTTCTTGGAGTAATCAGGACTCTGCAGAATTGGAGCAGTGCACATGGCCTGCTTGAGGTCATCAAATGCCTTTTGACAGCTAACTGTCCACTGAACCTTTTTGGGCATTTTCTTAGAAGTTAAGTGATTCAAGGGTGTCACTATTGATCCATACCCCTTGACAAATCTCCTATAGTACCCAGTCAGGCCTAAGAAGGCTCTCACCTGAGTCTGGGTAGTGGGAGCAGTCCAGTCCATGATGGTCTGGATCTTGCTCTGCAAAGGTTGAACCTGGCCTCCACCCACAAGGTGGCCCAGGTACACAACCTGACTCTGCCCTATCTGGCACTTAGTGGCCTTGATAGTCAGGCCTGCTTTTTGCAGGGCCTGTAAAACATTCCTGAGGTGGACCAGGTGATCCTCCCAGGTGGAGCTAAAGACAGCAATATCATCTAGATAAGCTGCACTATAGGCTTCCAGTCCTGTGAGAACTGTGTTCACCAACATCTGGAAAGTGGCAGGTGCATTCTTCAAACCAAAGGGCATTACCACAAATTGATAATGCCCACTAGGGGTTGAGAATGCTGTCTTGGGCTTTGCAGTATCAGCTAGTCTGATCTGCCAGTAGCCAGCTGTTAGGTCAAATGTGCTGAGATATTTGGCAGAGGCCAAAGTATCTATGAGCTCATCTGCCCTGGGTATTGGATGGGCATCAGTCCTAGTGACTGCATTGAGACCCCTGTAGTCTACACAAAACCTCATCTCTCTTTTTCCACCACTGGTGTGAGGTTTCGGTACTAGGACTGCTGGACTAGCCCAAGGGCTATCTGAGGGCTCAATTACTCCCAATTCCAACATTTTCTGGACTTCAGTCCTGATACAGTCCCTGACATGGTCAGGTTGCCTATAAATCTTGTTTTTAATAGGCAGACTGTCCCCAGTGTCCACTTCATGAGTGCACCAGGTGGTCTGACTGGGTGTCAGTGAAAACATATGTCGAAACTGATTGAGGACTTGCCTGCAATCAGTTTGTTGCTGGGTAGTGAGGCTGCCTGCCAAGGCTACACCATCAACTGACCCATCGTCAGGGTTCTGTGAGAGCAGGTCAGGGAGTGGGTCACTCTCTTCCTCCTACCCTTCATCAGTAGCCATGAGCAAGCCCATGTCTGCCCTGTCCACATATGGTTTTAACCTGTTGACATGGAGAACCCTGTGGGGACTCCTGGGTGTTCCTAGGTCTACTAAATAAGTGACCTCACCCTTCTGCTCAACAATAGTGTGGGGTCCACTCCATTTGTCTTGGAGAGCTGCTGGGGCCACTGGCTCCAACACCCACACCTTCTGTCCTGGCTGGTAAACAGTCAGAACAGCCTTTTGGTCATGCCAGGCCTTCTGAAGTTCCTGGCTAGCCTCAAGGTTTTTGGTTGCCTTTTTCATGTACTCAGCCATCCTGGAGCGGAGACCAAGTACATAGTCCACTATATCTTGCTTTGGGGGCTTGAGAGGTAACTCCCATCCTTCCTTCACCAAGCACAGTGGACCCCTCACAGGGTGGCCAAACAGAAGTTCAAAAGGGCTGTAACCAACCCCTTCTGAGGCACCTCCCTATATGCGAATAAAAGGCAGGGCAAGAGTATGTCCCATCTACGCCTAAGCTTTTCTGGGAGCCCTTTAATCATGCCCTTCAAGGTTTTGTTGAATCTCTCAACTAAACCATTGCATTGTGGGTGATAGGGTGTGGTGAACTTATAAGTCACTCCACACTCCTTCCACATTGCTTTTAAGTACCCAGACATGAAGTTAGCACCCCTGTCTGATACTACCTCCTTAGGAAAGCCCACTCTTGAGAAGATTCCCAGGAGGGCCCTGGCCACCACAGGTGCTGTAGTGGTCCTTAGGGGAATAGCTTCTGGGTACCTGGTGGCATGATCCACTACCACCAGGATAAACCTGTGCCCAGAGGCTGTTTGGGGATCCATGGGACCAACAATGTCAATCCCTACCCTCTCAAAGGGCACCCCCACCACAGGTAGTGGTATCAGGGGGCCTTTGTAGTGCCACCTGCTTTGCCACTGGCTTGGCAGGTTACACAGGAGCGACAAAACTCCTTACTGTCTTCAGACATGTGGGGCCAGTGAAAGTGAGGGACAATTCTGTCCCAAGTCTTGTTCTGGCCCAGGTGTCCTGCTAAGGGAATATCATGGGCTAGGGTCAATAGGAAGCCCCTGAACTTCAAAGGTATTACCAACCTCCTGGTAGCACCAGGTTTGGGGTCTCTACTCTCTGAGTACAGGAGTCCATCATCCCAATACACTGTATGGAGATCACTAGCTTTCCCAGCAGCCTCAGCAGCAGCTTGCTGTCTGAGGGGTTCAAGGGAGGGGCAGCTCTGCTGCTCCTGGCTCAGATCTGCCCTAGAAGGTCCCCCTGTCCCCAAGAACTCAACCTGGTCAGGTTCCAGTTCCTCTGGGACAGTTCCTTCTTCAGGGCTGAGATCATCCCCCTCAAGGGACTGATCTTCCTCCTGAGCCAAGGGGGAAGGCACTGCCTTAACCCTACTACTCCTCCTCTTGGAAGGCACTTGGTCCCTTCTTCCAGAATCCAAGGCCTGTTCAGTGCTAGACATTTTGGCTTGTGACCTGGTCACAGCAAACACATCTGCAGGGATCCCCAGCATTTCTGCATGGGTCCTGAGCTCCACTTCTGCCCAAGCAGAAGTCTCTAAGTCATTGCCAAGCAAGCATTCGACTGGTAGGTTTGCACTTACCACAACCTTCTTAAGGCCAGTTACCCCTCCCCAGGAGAAGTTAACAACTGCCAGAGTATGGTCTGTTCTGACATTGCTAGCATTGGTCACTTGGTACATCTCACCAAGCATAACTTGCCCAGGAAGCACAAGGTCTTGTGTCACCATTGTGACACTTGCCCCTGTGTCCCTAAATGCCAAAGCCTCACATCCATTAATTAAAGGCTGTTGTCTGTACTTGCCCAGATTACTGGGACTCACAGTGGAGGTCACATCCATGCCTCCATCACAGACTAACACAGCCTGAGTCAGTTCCCTGACTAAGTCAGAGCCCAACTCAGTTCCCAGGGTGAACCCTACTAAACCCTTTGCTGGAGCACTTCCACCAACTGTACTAGGGTGAACAGGTGCCTTAGGGGCATTGGTGGGGGCTGGACTGGAGTCTTTGGACTTGGTGCAATCACTGGTCCAGTGGGTCTTTTGCTTACAGACCTTGCACCATGGTTTTCTTTGGCCTTTACCCTTGGTAGACTGGGAATCCCCACCAGAAGAAGAGTTTTGGGGGCCTGATGAAGACTTTTGATCTTTACCCTTCTCCCCACCCTTGTCAGAGTTCTTAGCATCTTGCTTCTTGGTTTCCCCACCTTGGTTCTGTACCTTCTGCTTCACCCTGGTCCTGACCCATTTGTCTGCCTTCTTTCCCAATTCTTGGGGAGAGGTCAGATCAGAGTCTACCAGGTATTGATGCAACAGCTGATTTTGACAGTTATTAAGAATCTGCTCCCTCATTATCAGATTATACAATCCTGAGAAGTCACACACCTTACTGCCCATTAACCAGCCTTCCAGAGCCTTGGCAGAACAATCCACATAGTCTACCCAGTCTTGAGTCTGTGCTTTTTGGGTGTCTCTGAACTTCAACCTGTACTGTTCAGTGGTTAGGCCAAACCCATCAATAAGAGCACTCTTCAAGACCTTGTAATTATCAGCATCCTCCTCTCTAACAGTGAGGAGCTTATCTCTACCTTTGTCAGCAAAGGAGAGCCACAAGATTGCTGCCCACTGCTCCTGAGGGACCTTCTGTACTTTACAGGCCCTTTCTAAAGCAGTTATCCATTTGTGGATATCATCCCCACTCTGGTAGGGAGGGACAATCTTGCTCAGGTTCCTATGGTCATAGGACCTTTCCCTATCTCTAGGGACATTACTGCCACCATGGGACTCTAGTCCCAACTTTCTTCTCTCTCTAAGGAGATCTAGGGATTCTCTATCTAAAGCTAATTGCTTTTTTCTGAGTTCCAGCTGAGTTTCCTCATACTGGACTAGCCTCTTTCTTCTCTCATGAGAGGATTCTCTCCTATGAGATGAGACAGAGCTCCCTATAGAGGTGCCAGAGTGGTTAGACTCCTGAGAAGGAGACCTAGACCTTCTGGGCACACTCTTAATCCTTCCTGGGGGACAAAGAGGGCATCATTCTGATCATCCTCATCATCTTCCACAGGAGGGATTGGGTTATCCAGGTCAGGGTCATTGTCACCCTCCTGGCCAGTTTCAGAGGGGGGCTGGGGGTATTGGTACCCCTGGCCTCCTCCTCTTCTTCTGCCCCACCCTCAGCTCCTACCCCTTCAGTCCCTACAGGCTTACTAAGGTCATAAGCCACCAACAACTCCTTGAGGTGTTGGGTGGTGGGGCTTTGGCCTGTCCTTATTTTTCTCAAGTTACATAAAGCTCTCAATTCCAAGAATGGGAGTGTATCATACTTGGAGGGTGGAAGCTCAATGGCTTCCTGCAAGGATTCTTTGGATCCTGCCCTTAAAGACATTACTAGTGTGGTGTGGTGTATGCACTACCTACTCTAGTGTGGCCTACTAAACTCTCTTGAGTTGTAGAAAGGGTTGTGCTATCCCTTAACACACAACTCTAAGTTCAGTAGAACTTACTGTTATTCTAAGCTTAAATTATATGTACCTTAGGTACCTTTAGTGGTTTTCAGTTGATCAATTCAATTGAGATTATCTGGTAAAACAATAGCAAGCTGGAATCCCACACGCTGCACACCAATGTGAGAAGTTGGCCTGGCATATGCTGTCCACTAATTATAGTGGGCACCTTGCACCAGTCCAAATCGACTCTTATGGTAGGTAGGTTAAAGAGAACCTTATTGAAAGCTATCCTAGTGGTAGCTATGGAGAGCAGCCTTCAGGCTAAGTCTTGAAGGAATGTAAAGCAGCTTGTTTTACCAGTCTATAATCTCTTGAGTGACCAAATGAAAGAGCACCACACCAGGTATATATTCAAAATATATGTATTTATTACTAAACACACCCCTCTAGTCTCTTTATGAGGCTAGAGTTCAAGTACATAAGTTATAAGATCTTAAATTACAATAATAGCACAAATACACGTTTGGGCCCTAGGGGCGTACCAAACCATATACCAATAAAGTGGTATGCGAACCACGACTGAACTAGACACTAGGCCTAGAGCCTCTAGAAGTGCTTGGACCACAAGGAACCACCCAAGGTAGTGACACAGGGGACCCACGGGAGACGCGTGCAGTGTAAATACACAACCGCGATACGCCGTTAACTTCTATGGAGAAAGTCGGGATCGGGAAAATAGAGGAAAGGGACACTTAGAAGAGGACTAGGACAAAACCCTTTGAGATCTAGGACTTTGAAGAGTCTCTACCCACGGGAGCACCAGAGTACTCGTGTTACCTCACCCAGGGAAGCCGGGTGCATAGGTGCCTTTCGGGGTCGGGTTTCGTCGTCGATTCGAATGGCGATCTGCTGCAAAGTGCTGCTGGCGGCCAAGAGAAAAGTGTCCGGGTGGATCCAAGAGTGGATCGGAGTTCTGGTGAACCTGAAAGCAGAGGGGACAGAGTCTGCGTCACTAGCCAGTGACCAGGAAGGCGATGGACAGATGCCCACCGATGTCGAGTGCTTCAGGTGCGTTGACGGTCGTCTTGACTCTTCAGCCACGAGGTCCGGGAGGCGTTGTCGGCAACCAGGAGCAGGATTCGGGCTGGTGCTCAATGTCTGTCGAGTGCTGAGGTGTCGGCGACCGGATTGGACCCAACAAGCCTTGGCAACGGCAAGTCTCGAGTAAGATGTAGATCGTCAATGGTGCAGACCAGCAAGGTCTGTGGAACTCACCCAGCGAGGGTAAGTGAGGGCAGGCCTGGAGCAACCAGGATGCCAAGAAAGGAAAAGATTGACCTTCGTTAAGGGCTACTAGCCAACGGGCTAGCGACCGCGAAGGAGCCTCGTGACGCCGCACGTGGAGCTGGCTTGCAGGACACTCGTGGAGTGGGGGCCAGTGATTTTCGGTGCAGGTGGTACTGGAGGCTAGGGCTACTCGGAGCCCAAAGCACGACTTCTTGGGAGACCCAGAAGATGGTGCACTTGCAAATGTGCTCGGTGTCCAGGGGTCACGGTCTCAAGTCACCCACGATAGCCACGGGCCTCAGCTTTGCTGGGGACTCAGGGTAGCCTCGGGGAAGTCTGCGAATCCACCTCTGGTGATGCGATGACTTCGGCGTCCGACGGGAGCTTCAGTAATGCGAACCGGACAGATGCTTCTTTGGTGCCTGCCAAGCAGGGGAGTCACTCCTTGACCCCAAGGGAGATTCTTCAGTCCTCTAATCTTGTCGTAGAGCGTCGAAGGTCCAGGATTCAGTGTCAGAGTTTCGTCCAGGTATAATCTAAAGTCCTAAGGACTGGGTTCCAACCTTTATTCAAAAAATAGGGGTTGGACTACTCTGTGGCCCCACCTATGGGTGGGTCAGGGCAGAGGGGTGGCTACACCCCTTTCCCTTTGTCCAGTTCGCGCCAAAGCAGGGGCTGCAAGCCCCTGATCCGGTTTGAACTGGGGTATGCACAGGGACACCAAATGTGCCCCCAGTGCAGGACTTCAAAGCACACAGATGGTGCTCCCGCCCAGCCCCAATACACATTATCCTGTCTGGGGAGGTGGTCACACCTCCCTGGGACAGGAAACCTATTGTCCAGGCCTCCCCTGCCGGAGTTTCGTCCAGCAGCAGGAGGCCAGACTCGTGTCTGTGGAAGCGGCATCCATTTTGTGATGCCAGGGCTCTGGAGAGAAGTTACCGGGTTAGTCAGGGTGAACATGTCTTTCCCTCTAGAAGGGTGGAATGCTACCCCCGCCGCCAGAATTGGCGGGGGGGTAGTATTCCAAGATGTTTGACACCAAACACGACATGTTTAGGTGCAGCCATTCCAAAGTTAGCATTTTACCGCGAGGATATAATGCGCTTAAGAGTATATGGTCAGGCTGCACTACAAACAGCATCAGAGATGGTCTCCGAACGCTGCAGAGGGGCCCTGCTCATGCAGGGGCACCCTCTCACATAGGAACCATGCACTCTGCCTTTAGGATTGATAAGGCCTGCCTTAGGAGTGACTTATAGGTTTATATGTGTGTATGTATTTCGTGATATGGGTAACCTATATCACAGTAAGGGGTGCATGCACCACCTTACCCAGGCTGCAGTAGCAGACCTGTGGTGTCAGTTTGGATGGCCTTCCAGGGGTGGCATAATACATGCTGCAGCCCCTGGCAGGCCTCTGAGGTACCTATGCCCTTGGTACATAGTATACCATATACTAGGGACTTATAAGGGCACTCCAGATTCCAATCAGAGATGTGCCTAAGGCACATGGAAACCATTTTAGAGAGGAAGCAGCTAGGCTGGGGTTCTGATTAGCAGGGCCCCAGCCAGACTAATGTCGAAAAACGGTGAAGCATCAGCAAAAAGTGGGGGTACCCCTGTGAAGCAGATCCTACTCTCCTACATATGGTAGGCCCAAGGGCAGGGTGCATTGTATGTAAAAGGTAGGACATGCCCTGGTGTGTGTAGCATGTCCTGATAGTGAATTACAGCCAATTTTGTTTTTCACTATTGCAAGGCTACCTGTCCCCATAGGCCAGAATGGGCAGTTTGATTATAACATCTTATAATCCTAACTGACCCAGGGAACATGGTAGAAATTCGAGTTTAGTATGCCTGAACTCAGAATGATAAAATACATCTTTTAGTGAAGTTGGTTTTAACATTCTGTGTTTGAAAATACCACTTTTAGAAAGTAGGTATTTTCTTGCCTAACCATCCAGCCTGCCTCTGCTAGCTTGTGTATTGTATGTCTGGTTTTGTGGGTGGCAGGGGCTGGGGGGCTCCAGGAGACAGGGTGAGTCAGCACTAGGCTGAATAGACCTCTGCATGTAGAGTGGTGGGAGGAGTAGCACCTGGGCCTGAATAGGGCTGTGCCTGCCTTCCACAATGCTGGCTCCACCTCCTGTGGTGTGTCTGAGGACCCTGGCCCACTCTGACAAAGGAAGAAGGTGTGCACTGGCAGAATGCACCCAGAACTGGTTTGGACTAGGTACATGACCCTCTGCCCTCAGAGGACAAAGGATTTGCTGGTATAAATATTGGGGCCCTGACCCCAGAACTTGAGATCACTTCTGGAAACAACAAGACAAACCTTTGCCAAGGGAAGAACCAAGGAAGCTGCAGGAGATTTGGACTGCCCCTCTGCCAGTGTGCTGTTTGCTGGGTTGGCCTGCAGTGGTCTTCATTGCCAAGGAAAGGAGAAGGAACTTTTAAAGAACTTTCATCATCTTGCAGAATATTCTCCAAGGGCTTGAACTAGAGCTTGCCTCCTGCTGAAGTCTCAGGGCTACAAGACTTCACCACCAGCTCCCTCCTGAATTCCCTTGCTGGGGATTCTGTCTGCAGAAGCCTGCGTGTCACTGGAAGCGCGACTCAACGAGAAGAAGCGTGTCGCTGTCACAGCTGTTGCCGTCGCATCGCTGTAGAAGCGTGTCGCCGTCGCAGAGGCCGCATCACCAGAGAAGCGTGCCTTCGTCGCAGCTGTCTGCCGTCGCATCACCGAAGAAGCGTGTCGCCGTCGCAGCTGCCTGCCGTCGCATCACCGGAGAAGCATGTCGCCACCGCAAGGGTCGCCATCGCATCACTGAAGAAGCGTGTCGCCGTCGCAGCTGCCTGCCGTCGCATCAACGGAGAAGCGTGTCGCAGGGCCTGTCGTGGCTCCAAAGATACAGAGTTCGCTGCATGGCCGTCGGGCGTGCATGCATCGTCTTCACATCGTCGCATCGCATCAAGAGCGCACCCGCATCGCATCGCACCGGATCGTCGCACCACATCAAGGCGCCTGCTTGCCGCAACGCCCTCCCTGCGCACCCTTTGTTTGTTTTGTGTTACGCATCCAAGTACTTTTGTGAGAAACGTGTCGCATTTACCATCAACTTGAACTAAGTTACTTCTACCATCTTTAAGTCATTTTGAGTACAGTATTGTGGATTTTTGTCGTTTGTGGTCTTGTGTTAAGTCTATATAAAGAATACTTCTTTTTATAAAACCTGTGTGGTGTCCATCTGTAGTGTTTTCACTGTATTACTGTATGTGTTCACAAATGCTTAACACACTGCCTCTGAGATAAGCCTGTCTGCTCGTACCAAGCTAGCAAGGGGGTGAGCAGGGGTTATCCAGGAGTTTAACTCCCTTGCCCTGACTTAGAAGCAAGGGTCCCTATTTGGACAAAGGTGTATACCATTACCAACTAGAGGCCCCCAGTTCTAACATTGGTGGTCAGCGGTGAGGATTCTGGACTTGCATTTGTGACTCATATACAGTGATTAGTGTACACTACTAGTGAGTGCAGACCAAACGCAACCACATACTTTTGTTTGGTAGAATTTTTCTCCTTGGACTGTTATTTTTCTGAGAACTACCAATTCTTATTGCCATGAGTCCACCAGCATCTGTTGCATTTATGGATCCAGATTTTGAGGAAGAGAGGTTGGATACCTATAATGCCAAACAGCTGAAAGCCTTCTGTAAAACATTTAAAGTTGCTATCCCAGGCCTCACAAAGAAGGATGAGTTCCACAAGGCGCTGAGGGCCTGGGTGGAAGCAAGAAATGCATCTGAAAATGTGGAGCACCCTGTGGGAGAGGCAGAGGAGGCAGAAGGGCAGCTAGATGGGCCAGCGGGTCCAGGGGGGGAGAAAGTACCTACCCCGCCAGGCAGCAGCGTCTCTTCCAAAGACCTATCCCCAGGAGAACTGGAGGATAGGGAGAGAAATAGAAGGCATAGAATGGAGCTGGCCAGGCTCAAGATGGAGGGTGAAAATAACAAGTTAGCCTTGGAGAGAGAGTGAATGAGATTAGAGCATGAGAGAATGTTGAGGGAGTTGGAGATAAAGCTAAAAGCTTAGAAATTAATCCCTCTGGTGGCAGCACACCGTCTGGGCCTGCAGAAGGCAGGGTATATATCCCCAAGGATGTCATCAAAGATTTCAATATGCATGAAGATATTGGGCAGTGGTTTGCAGCCTATGAGATAGCAATGTTGGCCCACCGGGTCCCTGAGAAGGATTGGGGAGCGGGGTTGTGGGGCCGCTTTGTGAGTGAGGGGAGGGATACATTGTTAGACCTACCCAGTGAGAATAGGATGTCTTATGCCCATATGAAGGAAGCCCTGATGACAAGGTATGGTTTGACCCCAGAACTCTATAGACAGAGGTTCAGGAATTGTAAAAAGCTGGAGGCAACCACTTGGGTAGTGTTAGACCTGGCACCATTGGCGTGGGTCTCCCCTCCATTTTTCGCTTTTTCTCTCCTCTGTGTTTGCTGGTGTTAGATGCTCTGGGCACTGTGCCACGGCCATTCCGTGCCACAGCGTGAATGCTCCCTATTGTAAATTGACTGTATGAATTGATGTTCCCATAATTGGCTCATTTGGTTTACCTGTTAGTCTCTAGTATAGTGCACCGTGTGTGCCCAGGGCTGGTAGACCGAATGCTGCTGGTGGGCCTGCAGCGCTGATTGCGCCACCCACAGAAGCAGCTTGTAAAGTGGAAAGTCGAATTTAGTATGCCTGAGCTCAGAATATTAAAGTACATCTTTTAGTGAAGGTTATTTCTATATTCTGTGTCTGAAAATACCACTTTTAGAAAGGGGGTATTTTCTTGCCTAAGTCTTCCAGTGTGCTCTGCTGTTATGTGTATTGGCTGTCTGGTCTTGGAGGGACAGGGTAGGCTGAACCCGACCTGGGTCGAGTAGAGAGATCTGCAGCTGGAGTATGGGGAGGGGTGACCCTTTGATCTGAGCAGGGCTGCGCCTGGCAAGGTGAATGATGGCTCCCCTCCCACGGTGCGTCTGATGGCAGACCCCTCTCCTAAAGGGCAGGATGCCGCCTCGTAAACAACGTGCCCCCAGGACCTCACCGAACTGGTTCTGACTGGGTTCAGTGACTTGTGACTTTTGAGAGAACAAAGGCGAGGGGGGTATAAAGATGTGCGTGAAAACCTCCACGAGTGTGTGACTTCTGGATCCAAGACGAACCTCTGTCCGTGTAATTAGAGGAAAAGGACTTTGAAACTTTCATCCATCTTGCTGAAGCAACTACCCAAGGGCCTGATTTGAGCTTGCATCCTGCTGAAGTCTCAGGGACATTAGACTTCACCCATCAGCCGTCTGGATTCCTATTTGAGGGGGATTCTACTCGCAGGTGAGGCCTCTGTTGAGAATTCCAGAGCCTCTGGTTCTACTGTGGGGAACGCGGGCTGAAAGTCGCTATCGCTATTGTGGGCCGCTGCAGCTGAGGAGCTGTGCCGCTGAGTGCCCGCATTTGCCATCCTACGAAAATCATCGCTATCGCTATTGTGGGCCACTGCAGCTGAGGAGCTGTGCCGCTGAGTGCCCGGATTTGCCATCCTATGAAAGTCGCTATCGCTATTGTGGTCCGCTGCAGCTGAGGAGCTGTGCCGCTGAGTGCCCGCATTTGCCATCCTACGAAAATCATCGCTGTCGCTATTGTGGGCCGCTGCAGCTGAGGAGCTGTGCCGCTGAGTGCCCGCATTTGCCATCCTACGAAAATCATCGCTATCGCTATTGTGGGCCGCTGCAGCTGAGGAACTGTGCCGCTGAGTGCCCGCATTTGCCATCCTACGAAAATCATCGCTATCACTATTGTGGGCCGCTGCAGCCGAGGAGCTGTGCCGCTGAGTGCCCGCATTTGCCATCCTACGGAAATCATCGCTATCGCTATTGTGGGCCGCTGCAGCTGAGGAGCTGTGCCGCTGAGTGCCCGCATTTGCCATCCTACGGAAACCCTCGCTATCGCTATTGTGGGCCGCTGCAGCTGAGGAGCTGTGCCGCTGAGTGCCCGCATTTGCCATCCTACGGAAACCCTCGCTATCGCTATTGTGGGCCGCTGCAGCTGAGGAGCTGTGCCGCTGAGTGCCCGCATTTGCCGTCCTACGAGAATCATCGCTATCGCTATTGTGGGCCGCTGCAGCTGAGGAGCTGTGACGCTGAGTGCCCGCACTAGTCACCACTTCCAGGATCTTGTTCCCACCTGCGTGTACCGCTGGGTGCCCGCCTTTAAGCCCCGTCCCAGGATTATCGTGAGTGCACGCCACGTACCGCTACAGCCGGGAGCTGTGGCCGCTGTGAGTCCGCCTGTCGTCACCGTGGCTTCCTTGTGAGGCTGCGTGCCGTGCCCCTTTACATCTCAGGTACATTGTGCATCACCGGGTCGCGTGGACCCCGGCCCCGAACTAAGTCCGTTCCACCCCCGTTTCGAGTGCCTTTATTGCTTTTGAAGTGAATCTGTAATTATGTGCATTGTGGCTCCTTGAGTGCTTTTAGCCTCGTGTTCAGTTTATATAAAGATAACTATTTTTCTATAACTACTTGTGGTGTCCGTTTGTAGCGTCTCTCCTGTGTTATTGTGTATGGTCATAAATGCTTCACACACTGCCTCTGAGATAGGCCTGTCTGCTCGTGCTACGTTACCACAGGGTTGAGCAGGGGTTATCAAAGGGTGTAGCCCCCTTACTCTGACTTAGGAAGAAGGATCCCTATTTGGACCTCGGCGCCAGCCGCTGCCAACTAGAGATCCCCATTTCTAACGTTGGTGGTCAGCGGTGAGGATCAGGACTTGCATTTGTGATCCACATACAATAACCAGTGTACGCTACTAGTGAGTGTAGGCCTAGGCGCAACCACGTACGGTTTGATTTTGTTCTATTGTCGATTGTAATTGCCAGTTATGTCTACAACGGGTAGGCCAACGTCCAATGCTTCGGAGGATCTCATCTTTGAGGAAGAGAGGTTACAAACCTACACTGCCAAACAGATAAAGTCTTTTTGCAAGCGATTCACAGTCCCTGTTGCGGGTCTCTCTAGGAAGGAGGAGTATTAGAAGGCCCTTAAGTCCTGGTTAGAAGTGAGAGAGTCCTCTAGGAATGAGGGAGAGAATGCTGGAGGGCAGCAGGATGACGAAGTGGATTTAGTGGGAGGTAAAGCACTTTCCAATCCAGGTACTAGTGTGTCCTCAAAGGGTCTGTCTCCAGAAGAGATGGAGGACAGGGAGAGAGATAGGAGGCATAGTTTGGAGATGGCCAAATTAGAAGGTCAGAAGGACCTAGAGAGTAAAAAATTGGATATTGAGAATAACAGGTTGGCATTTGAACTTGAGAAAATGAAACTGGAGCATGAGAGAGTATTGAGGAGCTGGAGATCAAGGCTAAGAGCTTAGAGATCTCCCCTCTGGTGGCAGCATACCGTTAGTACCTACCGAGAGTAGAGTGTATATACCCAAGGATGTCATCAAGGATTTCCATAAGAGTGAGGATATTGGGCAATGGTTTGCCGCATATGAGATAGCCATGGTGTCACACCGGGTCCCTGAGAAGTATTGGGGAGCGGGGTTGTGGGGACGCTTTGTGAGTGATGGGAGGGATACCCTGTTGGATCTGCCTGAGGAGAGCAGGATGGTGTATGCCCATATGAAAGAGGCCTTGATGACGCGATATGGTTTGACCCCAGAAATGTACAGGCAGAGATTTAGAACCTGTAAGAAGTTAGAGGGTACCATTTGGGTCGAATATGTGTCTTTTTTTTGTAGTGCAAAGGATCGCTGGGTAAAGGGTAGCAAAGTGGAAACTTTTGAGCACCTGTATGATTTGTTTGCATGGGAGCATTTATCTAGTAACTGTTTTCCAGAGCTACGCCAGAACCTTGTTGATAGCAAGCTAACTAACCCTAGGAAGCTTGCTGAGGCGGCGGACCGCTGGGTGAGCACCTGGGTTCTCAAGGGTCCTGTGGGAGACTTCGCCAAAGGTGGGCAGGGTCCCCAGCAGAGAAGTGGGGGGGACAGGGGTAAACCGACGGAGTTCCAGAGAGGGCCCCAAAGTAATTCCCAAGGGAACCAAGGAGTGGTGTCCCAGTCTCCCCCTGAGAAGAAGCCAGTGTCCCCGACAGGTAGGCCTGTTCATAGGGGGCCCCTTACTTGTTTTAAATGTGGTCAAGGGGGCCACCGGTATTATGATTCCCAGTGTCCCCAGAGGGACCTCAATGCCCCACCCCGCGCACCACCCCGCCAGCTTGCTAGTGTAGCCCTGGGAGGGGAGGAGATGGGTGCCCAAGGTGGGTGGGATCCTGTGGAATTGACCCTTGTCTCGCTAGGAGACTTTGAGAAGGTCCCTAACCCCACGCTGCCTGATAACACTAAGAAGTACAGACAGTGGGTGACCATCAATGGCCATAGGGTGGAGGCGCTGAGGGACACCGGAGCTAGTGTGACTGCTGTCAGCTGGTGTCCAAAGAGTAGGTTGTCCCCCATGCATTCTGCCCAGTAGTGTCAGCAGACAACTCTGAGAGCCAGTGTGAGGTGGCTCAGGTTCCCTTTGAGTGGGGGGGGTCTCAGGAACTCTTCAAGTAGCTGTGAGGCCAACCATGCCGGTAGACTGTCTGTTGGGCAACGATTTAGAAAACTCCCCTTGGGCTACGGTGGAGAGGAAATCTCACTTGGAAATGTTGGGTCTGCCTGAGTGGGCGTGTGCGACCACTCGGTCCATGGCAGCCAGTAAGGACGTTCAGAAGGACCTGGAGCCTGAAAGTAGGGCCCAGGCCCCTGCCTTACAGAGAAGGGGTAGGGAGCGCGGGAAACCAGCCCCCATAGTTCCCACGGTCGAGGAAGGCTGGGAGCAATCTCCCAGGAAACCTCCCCAGGATGTGTTTAGTTACATGATGGCCTTCAGGAACCAGACTCGGCGTTTCAGAAAGCTTGCTGAGGCAAATCTGGAAGCCAGCCAGGAAGAGATGAAACATTGGCACGATCAGAATGCCACTCTGATTGAGTTTCAGCCTGGTCAAAAGGTTTGGGTCATGGCCCCAGTGGAGCCTTGTGCGCTCCAAGATAAGTGGACCGGACCATTTGAGGTGGTGGAGCGCAAGAGTCCTGTTACCTACTTGGTGGACTTGCAGTCTCCCCGAAACCCCTTGCGGGTCCTGCATGTCAACCGCCTGAAGCCCCACTTTGAGAGGTCCGAAGTAGGCATGCTCCTGGCCACAGATGCTGGGATGGAGGAGGAGAGTGAGCCTCTTCCTGACCTCCTGTGTGCAAAGGAGCAAGACGGGTCAGTGGAGGGTGTGGTCCTCTCCGCCACATTGACCCCTGAGCAACAGAGTGATTGTCGCCAACTGTTGGGACAATTCAGTGATCTGTTCTCCCTGGTGCCTATTGTCACTGATTGGTGTGTCCATGAAGTGGACACTGGGGACAGTCCTCCTGTTAAGCACAAGGCTTACCGAGTGACTGACCGGGTTAGGGCATCCATTAAGGAAGAACTTTCCAAAATGTGTGCTTTAGGGGTGATTGAGTCCTCTAGCAGCCCTTGGTCCAGCCCAGTGGTCTTGGTACCAAAAGCTGCAGCGCCTGGTGCCACCCCAGAACTTCGGTTCTGCGTGGACTACCGAGGTCTCAATTCAGTCACAAAGACTGACGCGCACCCCATCCCCAGAGCTGATGAGCTCATAGATCGGCTAGGGGCTGCCCGGTACCTCAGCACGTTTGATTTGACGTCTGGGTATTGGCAGATCGCCTTGACTGATGGGGCAAAGGAGAGGTCAGCATTCTCCACACCGGATGGGCACTACCAGTTCCGGGTGATGCCCTTTGGGTTGAAGAATGCCCCTGCCACCTTTCAGAGGTTGGTCAACAGGGTGTTGGATGGGCTGGAAGATTTCAGTGCCACCTACCTAGATGACATTGCAGTGTTTAGTTCCTCATGGGAGGACCACCTGCGCCACCTCTGGGAAGTGTTGATGGCACTGCGAAGGGCAGGCCTCACAATCAAGGCAAGTAAGTGCCAGATTGGGCAGGGTTCTGTGGTGTACTTAGGACACCAGGTGGGGAGCGGCCAGGTGGCGCCCCTACAGCCCAAGATTGAAACCATCCTGGCTTGGGAGCCCCCCAAGACCCAGACACAGGTGAGAGCCTTTTTAGGATTCACAGGTTATTACAGGAGGTTTTTCAAGGGGTATGGCAACATTGTTGCACCCTTGACTGAGCTGACTTCTAAGAAGCAGCCCAAGATTGTGAACTGGACTGACACCTGTCAGAAAGCTTTTGACGCCCTGAAGTCTGCCATGTGCACAGCACCTGTACTTCAGGCGCCCAACTTTTCAAAAGAATTTGTTGTCCAGACAGACGCTTCCGAGCATGGTGTGGGGGCCGTTCTGTCACAGATCAATGAGGAGGGCCTAGACCAACCTGTAGCCTTCATCAGTAGGAGGTTACTTCCACGGGAACAGAGGTGAAGTGCAATTGAGCATGAGGCATTTGCTGTGGTCTGGGCCCTGAAGAAGTTGAGACCATACCTGTTTGGGACTCACTTCCGGGTTCAGAGAGACCACACGCCCCTCAGATGGTTAATGCAAATGAGGGGTGAAAATCCAAAGTTGTTGAGGTGGTCCATTTCCCTACAGGGGATGGACTTCACGGTGGAACACCGCCCTGGTACAGAACACGCCAATGCTGATGGTCTGTCCAGATTTTTCTGCCTTAGTGAAGAGAACTCCCAAGGGGTTGGGTAGTTCTCCCCACATTTCAGCTGGAGGGGACACGTGTTAGACCTGGTACCATTGGCATGAGTCTCCCTTCCATTTTTTCACTGATTGCCTCCTCTGTTTTTGATGTTTTGCTGGTTTAGATGCTTTGGGCACTGTGCCACTGCTATTCAGAGACACAGTGCAAGTGCTCCCTATGTTAAATTGATGTATTGATTAGTGACTCCATGATTGGGTTATTTGATTTACTTGTCAGACCCTAGTACAGTGCACCATGTGTGCCCAGGGCTTGTAAATCAAATGCTGCTGGTGGGCTGCAGCACTGGTTGTGCCACCCACAGAAGCAGCTTGTAAAGTGTGTCTCAGGCCTGCCATTGCAGAGCCTGTGTGCAGTCTGTGACTGCCATGTCGACTTGGCAAGTGCACCCACTTGCCAGTCCCTAAACCTTCCCTTTTCTGCATATCAGTCACCCCTAAGGTAGGCCCAAGGGCAGGGTGCATTGTTTGTAAAAGGTAGGACATGCCCTGGTGTGTGTAGCATGTCTTGATAGTGAATTACAGCCAATTTCGTTTTTCACTATTGCAAGGCACCTGTCCCCATAAGCCAGTTTGGGCAGCTTGATTATAACATTTTATAATCCTAACTGACCCAGGGAACATGGTAGAAATTCGAGTTTAGTATGCCTGAACTCAGAATGATAAAATACATCTTTTAGTGAAGTTGGTTTTAACATTCTGTGTTTGAAAACACCACTTTTAGAAAGTAGGTATTTTCTTGCCTAACCATCCAGCCTGCCTCTGCTAGCTTGTGTATTGTATGTCTGGTTTTGTGAGTGGCAGGGGCTGGGGGCTCCAGGAGACAGGGTGAGTCAGCACAGGGCTGAATAGACCTATCTGCATGTAGAGTGGTGGGAGGAGTAGCACATGGGCCTGAATAGGGCTGTGCCTGCCTTCCACAATGCTGGCTCCATCTCCTGTGGTGTGCCTGATGTCCCTGGCCCAAAATGACAAAGGAAGAGGGTGTACACTGGCAGGATGCACCCAGAACTGGTTTGGACTAGGTACAGGACCCTCTCCCCTCAGAGGACAAAGGATTTGCTGGTATAAATATTGGGGCCCTGACCCCAAGACTTTAGATCACTTCTGGAACAACAAGACGAACCTTTGCCAAGGAGAAGAACCAAGGAAGCTGCAGGAGTTTTGGACTGCCCCTCTACCAGTGTGCTGTTTGCTTGGTTGGCCTGCAGTGGTCTTCATTGCCAAGGAAAGGAGAAGGAACTTTTAAAGAACTTTCATCAACTTGCAGAATATTCTCCAAGGGCTTGAACTAGAGCTTGCCTCCTGCTGAAGTCTCAGGGCTACAAGACTTCACCACCAGCTCCCTCCTGAATTCCCTTGCTGGGGATTCTGTCTGCAGAAGCCTGCGTGTCGCTGGGAGCTGGAAGCGCGACTCAACGAGAAGAAGCGTGTCGCTGTCACAGCTGTTGCCGTCCCATCGCTGGAGAAGCGTGCCTTCGTCGCAGCTGTCTGCCGTCGCATCACCGAAGAAGCGTGTCGCAGCTGCCTGCCGTCGCATCACCGGAGAAGCGTGTCGCCACCGCAAGGGTCGCCGTCGCATCACCGAAGAAGCGTGTCGCGTTCGCAGCTGCCTGCCGTCGCATCAACGGAGAAGCGTGTCGCAGGGCCTGTCGCGGCTCCAAAGATACAGAGTTCGCCGCATGGCCGTTGGGCGTGCATGCATCGTCTTCACATCGTCGCATCGCATCAAGAGCGCACCCGCATCGCATCGCACCGGATCGTCGCACCGCATCGAGGCGCCTGCTCGCCGCATCGCCCTCCCTGCGGACCCTTTG
The DNA here is from genome assembly GCA_963921515.1 of Calotriton arnoldi. NCBI lineage: Eukaryota > Metazoa > Chordata > Amphibia > Caudata > Salamandridae > Calotriton > Calotriton arnoldi. The sequence continues at coordinate 114,535 of CAWUFW010015796.1, read as the reverse complement.
TTTGTTTTGCATTACGCATCCCAGGTACTTTTGTGAGAAACGTGTCGCATTTACAATCAACTTGAACTAAGTTACTTCTACCATCTTTAAGTCATTTTGAGTACAGTATTGTGGATTTTTGTCGTTTGTGGTCTTGTGTTAAGTGTATATAAAGAATTCTTATTTTTATAAAACCTGTGTGGTGTCCATCTGTAGTGTTTTCACTGTATTACTGTATGTGTTCACAAATGCTTAACACACTGCCTCTGAGATAAGCCTGTCTGCTCGTGCCAAGCTACCAAGGGGGTGAGCAGGGGTTATCCAGGAGTGTAACTCCCTTGCCCTGACTTAGAAGCAAGGGTCCCTATTTGGACAAAGGTGTATACCATTGCCAACTAGAGACCCCCAGTTCTAACAGAGGCAGTTGCCAGAATTTTTTTAAAAAGAAAGTCCCTCAGCAGAAAGCAATTCTGGTGTTTTACTGACCTCTGCTGGTCGTTTTCTATCAATACAGTTAAATAGAGGCAGTTGAACAGAAAAAAGTCCCTAAGCGGAAGCAGACAAGTCCTAGGGCTAATCTCCAGAGCCCACAAAGTACATACACATATAAGTATATACTAAAGTATATATACTAGAGTATATACTAAAGTATATTCAAGAGGTCTTGAATGCTCGACCTAAAAAGGCATTATTCTTATTTAATAAATACAACCACCACAAAGAGACCTGTAGAACAAACGACTGCTGTCAACATGCTTCAAACCATAAATTGTGCATCTATCTCTCACTTCCTCATTCACCTCAACGCTTAGCGCTGCGTCCTATTTCACAATAACTACACCTCAGTGGTCCTCATTCCCCAAACAAAGAAATAGTTTGCACATAAATAATACCATGACAACACTCTACCAAGCACACACTCTACACTCTATAGCATGCTACCCATGTGGGAAAGCACTTCAGGATTTCACCCAGGGCTAGTAAGCATTATATAAATGGTACAATACACTATGGCTTTGCCGAGTAACCACACCACCCTCCTTAAGCTCACAAGTAGACTCTCCCCTACCTACTTGCATCTCAAAGCCTTCATCACACTATATAGAAAACAATAAAGTCTACTCACACCACTGGCTCCCTGTCATTCCAGCTTTCAGATTGCAAAAAAACAATTTATTATGGGATTCAATCAGCCCCTTTTCACTTCTCTGTGGTCTCTGAAACGTATTTCAGGACACAGCAGACTTACATCACCTATTGCCATGGACCGTAAATATCATAAAAAGGACGCAGTGTTGGGAGCCCCTAAAAACAGCCCCTCATGCTCTGTCCAGTCTCTCCCTGCAGAACATTGTCACCACAACCCACACCCCTGTGCTGATTTATAGATATACTCTCCCACCCCTCTCCACCCACCAAGCCCCACTGGTACCTTCTTAGACGTCCTCCACTTGAGCTTCAATAAACACCATCACCGCGGTCATTTCAAGCGATGCTTATAAGAAAGCTCATGGGATCCTATCCTAGCCGCTAATTCACTTACCCGCTGTCTACTTTACCATCAAGAGCATCTCTCCAGCCATCGCCTACTTCACATTAGACCATATACGTTTACCAACAGGCTCCACTACAAACCCGTCTCCAGACATGGAATCTTTTGTAAATGAAGTACGGTCCTTGTAGGTAGTTAGTCCAGTAGCCAGTAGTGCAGATTATGTAGTTTATTCAGTTACAGGTAAGATGGTGCAAGCCCCACCGGGAGCAGCATCCTGCTGCTCAGCCCCACTCATTCCAACTGTCCACTCATCCAAACCATGCACTCATGAACATTCTATTACATCACACTCACACAGGCTGAGCAGCAAGGAACTAGGAGACATAGGATATAACACATCTCCTTCCTTTAGGAAACAATAAAAACAACAGGAAGCAAACTGAAAGTGTAGGAGAGTAGGATCTGCTTCTTATAGTTACCCCCACTTTTTGCTGATGTTTCACTGTTTTTTGACTTAGCCAGACTGAGGCCCTGCTAATCAGGACCCCAGTCTATCTGCTTTCTACTCTAAATTAATTGTATGTACTTTAGGTACACTCCAGATTGGATTCTGGGGTACCCTTATAAGTCCCTAGTATATGGTATACTATATACCCAGGGCCTAGGTACCCCAGAGGCCTACCAGGGGCTGCGCATGTATTGTGCCACCCCTGGGAAGCCTTTTAAAATGACACAACAGGTCTGCTACAGCAGCCTGTGTAAGGTGGTATATGCACCCCTTACTGAGATATAGGTTCCCTATATCTCTCCATATCACTGCACATGTAAACCTATCAGTCACCCCTATGGCAGGCCTTAACAATCCTGAAGGCAGGGTGCTGGGTTTCGTGTGAGAGGGTGCCCATGCATGAGCAGAGCCCCTCTGCAGCTTTCGGAATCTTCATTCCGGGGTTGTTTGTGATGCAGCCAACCATAAACTCTTAAGTGCATTATAACCTCGCGGTAAATGCTAACTTGAGAATGGCTGCATGGAAACATATCGTGTTTGGTGTCAAACACCTTGGAATCATACCTCCACCCCAGTAACTGGGGTGGGAGGTATGATTCCACCCTACTAGAGGGAGAAACATGGCACCACCGGTACACCTGGTACCAGCTTAACAGAACCCTGGCATCACAAAATGGATGCTGCAGCCACAGACACAAGTCTGCCCTCCTGCTGCTGGACGAAACTCCGGCAGGGGAGGCCTGGACAATAGGTTTCCTGTCACAGGGAGGTGTGACCACCTCCCAGACAGGCTTTAGTGTATTGGTGCTGGGTGGGTGCACTCCAAGAGTGCTTTGAAGTCTGCACTGGGGGCACATTTGGTGTCCCTGTGCATAGTCCAGCTCAAACCGGTTGCAGGGGCTACCAGCCCCTGCTCTGGCGCGAAACTGGACAAAGGAAATGGGTGTAGCCACCCCTCTTTCCTGACCCTCCCATAGGTGGGTCCCCAGAGTTTGTCCCACCCCTTCCTTGGGTATAAAGTAGGAACCCCTGACTACAGGACTTTAGATTACACCTGGACTAAACTCTGACACAGAAACCAAGTACTTCGACGATCTACACTACGCTGGATGACTGAAGAATCTCCCTTGGAGTAAAGGAGTTACTCCCCTGCAAGGCAGGCACCTTTAATGCAACTGACCGGTTGGCATCTCCGCAGCTCCTGAGGACTCCGAAGAATATTGCCACACAGGAGGTGGGTTCCCGAGGTCTCTGAGGTCGATCTGTGCCCACAGCAAGTCTGAGGCCTGTATCCCTCGTGGAGACCGTGCAACCCGAACCCCAGGACACCGCGACCATTTGCGGAAGCATCAGCTTTCCGGCGACCCCTGAGTCTGAGCTTTGGGTTACTTGTAGCCCTGACCACGAGCAGTAATTACTCCGAAGATTGCTGGCCTACACTCAACGAGTGTTCCGTGGGCCGCCATTTTGTGATTCCTCTTGAGGTCCCTTTGCGATCCCTGGTCCATTGACCTGTGGGTCCCCAAGAAGGCAACTCTAACTTTAATTGGGCTTCCCTGGTTGCTCCAGACGTGCCCTGACTCTCCATTGCTTGGGGAGTCCCCAGGACTTTGCTGGTCCTCACAGAAGCATATTTTCTCTTCCTGCGTGGGTTGCTGTTGCCAAGGCTTGTTATGTTCAATCCAAGCACCGATACCCCAGCACTCAACATCTTTTGTGGGACAGCTCGAATCTGGCTCCTGGTTGTCCTCGACATCTCCTGGACCCCATGGCTGCAGAGTCAAGCTTCACCTCTTTGCACCTGAAACACCCGACATCGGTGGGCATTCGATTGCTCCGCTCCTGGTCACTGGCTAGTGACCCAGACTCTGTCCCCTCTGCTTTCAGGTTCTTCACATCTTCAATCCAGGCTTGGGTCATCCCGGACACTTTTCTTCTTCACGGCAGCAGCACTTTGCAGCAGATCGCCATTGAAAACAACGACGATTCCCGACACCCTTTGACACCTATGCACCCGGCTTCCCTGGGTGAGGTAACTCGAGTACTACGGTGCTCCTGTGGGTGTTGGCCCTAGAACCCCTTAAGTCTAAAGGGGTTTGCTCAAAGTCATCTCCTAAGTGTCCTTTTGCTTTAAAATTCCAACCGCGACTTTCCGCATAGAATCCTACGGCGCTCGCGGCTGTGTTCTCACACTGCACACGTCCCCCGTGGGTCTCCTGTGTCACTACCTTGGGTGGTTCCTTGGGGTCCCAGCGATTCTACGTGCTCTAGGCACTGTGTCTAGTCAAGTCGTGGTTCTTATACCACTTTCTTAATATATGGTTTGGTCCCACCCTGGGGCCCATTGTATATTGTGCTATTTACTGTCGTTTTAATACTGTGATATTGTGTATCTTGGACTCTAATCTCATAAAGAGATTAGTAGTGAGTGTTTAGAAATAAATACATATATTTTATATATACCTGGTGTGGTTCTCCTTTTATTTGATCATTCAAGAGGTTATAATCTGGTAAACCAAGCTGCTTTACACTCCTTCAAGACTTGGCTGCTCTCCATAGCTACCACTAGGATAGCTTTCAATAAAGGTTGTCTTTAAACCTATCATCAATAAAGGTCGTTTGGACTGGTGCAGGGTGCGCACTATAACTAGTGGACAGCATATGCCAGGCCAACTTCTCACAGAAAGAAATACATATTCACACTTGCTGTAAACGAAGTAACCAAACCTGAATCACGAGGAAAGATCACATTACATCACACTCACACAGGCTGAGCAGCAAGGAACTAGGAGACACAGGATATAACAGAATCTGCGCTCTTCTATCTCCAATTTCCCGACCTACACACACAGTAAATTCACTCACCGCCTAGAAAACATCTCTTTCAACCATTTCAATACTTAATCTACATCAGCTTTCAATGTCACTATACCACCTCACACCTTCAAACCCTCCGCCCCACTACAACATCCCTCAGTCACACTTACAATTCATGCCCTCAAGACACTATTGCCGTCAAATGTATGCAGCTGCTATCAAAACAGGACTAACAAATTCACATCTTTCTTAGCAACAGCTCAAAATATAGGAGCTAAGAAACTTTGGCAAAGATATGGATAAGAATACTACAGACAGTCCACATAGGAGGAACAAACAAGCATTGGCATAGCCAATAGGTCTCGCCTTTTGGATCTTATACGTTTTAGCGAAGCATCAGATTATCCTATGTAGCACAACATTTACTGTTAGTTCTCGTGTCACTGGTGAAGGGTCAGACACACCTAAGCTTGTGTTTCTACTGTATTTATTGTTCATTGGAAATGTGATTTATGCCTCTATTGGGTACGTTTGTAATGGTAAATAATAAATATTTTGGTGCAAAAAACCATACTGTGTCCCTGTTTAGTCTATATTACAAAGGAATGGCGCCCCACCCTAAACAATGGGAGATCTGGAGATGATAATGGGAAAGATTATCAGAGTGAAGAAGATAACAAAATGCGACAAGTTCTGAAGCACATATTGTTTTGGAACTCACACACTCTGGTGCACAAATCGTAACACACTTACATGCCATCCCAACTCGCCACTCAAATAGCTATGCTAGAGTTTTACCAGCCTGCAGGGACCACAGTTCGTGTGGGCATGCCCCAGAGCAGTCAGTAAGTTCGCAGTGGAGCTGGGAACTTCTGGCAGTGCCACAACAGTCCACCGCTTCAGAGCGACATGTTATATTTACAGCACAGCAACTTGATAGAAAGATGCTCGCTGTTTTATATGAAGCTCCGAGATCTAACCAGGTGGGCCTTGAGCGCTACAGAGAACCACACCAAAAAACGGTCTGCAATGGCGCCCGTCACTTGCACCTGTCTACTTACCAAGCTAACCTTAGTACTGCCATGGGCAACTAAAACATATATTAACGTGATAAAAAACAGTGCACACAAACCACTTAAGAACCCTTTGCACAGAGGCGTACATGTGTGTGCAGACATGAAGCCTTTACATGTAAGGCTATCGATGACGAGCATCCCATCTTCCCCAAAATAGATTGAAAACAGTTGGGTATTTAATCTTACTGCACATGCATCAGGCAATAGACTGGCAGAAGAAGGGCAGCAGTCTGTTGCTGTCATAGAAGTACTGCGGGTCCCCGGGTTCATATTGGAGCGCCAGGTGGCTCACGGATATGTAGAGGATCTGACTGGGGCTGTTAAGCCCCTGAAAAAAATACATGAAGCGTAGCATCCGTGGTAAATGCTGTCAGCTGAGCACATTTCGCCAGCCTGCCAAGCACACACACTACCTCCTCGCAAGTAATAAAAAGCAGCGACGGAAGTGAAATGCTGCGTTTGTGGGGGGGGGCAGCAGCAGGCTTGGCGATGAGGTCCTGGTATTGCAGCGGCTTAAAGTGGTCCGCAGCCAGGCGCCCGACTTCTTGGTGGCCTTGGTGGAGCGGGGAAATCCGCGGGAGCAGAGGGAGGTGGTTGGGCAGAGCAGCGAATGCTGCTGGAGGAGGAGGGAGGAAGTGTTGCTGCCTGATTAATGGAAACGCTGCATTTGTGCTCAGAGGGTGGGGGGAGGGCTCATAATGCGAAGCGGGAGGGGGAAGCAAAAATAAACAAGCAGGGATGAGCAGGTTGTGGTGTGGGGACAGCACCAGGGAGATTAACTGATTAATGGAACTGCGAGCAGCAACAGGCAATAAACAAGCAAGAAACCATCAGAGCGGCTCACTTTGAAGCTTGGAGATCGGCTCCTCTGGCGGGCTAAAACAAGCGCACACGCCTCAAAGTGAAAGCGTTTCCCTTGCGGGAGCGAGCAGCGCCAGGAGAGATAATTGCTAACACATGGCGCCAAAGCTCGCTCCCGCAAGGGAATCGCCAAACGTGCACGCGTTGCCATTGAAAGCAATGCAATGCGTGCACGTTTTTGCCCGCAAAGCTGTGTCGATTACTAAAGGTCTTTTTCCTAAGCAGCGCATGCGCGCTGCGTAGGCGAGACCTAAAAAAAGGCTGGCCTATTAAAGAAAGACTCTTCTCATCAGAGAAGGACTCTCCCACTGCTCTGCTCACTCCTCAGTCATGGTGGCCTCAAAGCGACCGGGCCTTATTTACTAACAGGATGGAACTATACGGAAACAATATTTAAGATGAAAACATATGAGGTGGTGTCAACATATCTGGGTGTGTGAAATGCATGCCGGCTGTGCACGAGGGAGAGAAGGCTGAGTGCATTATCGTTTTATACCAATCCATGCAGCAACTCAAACTAGCTTCACAGCTGAAGCTCCTTTTGAATTTGGAGCAAGAATCTTGCCCATGAGAAGACACTTTGCGACTCCCTTTTGAATGCACATCCCCAACCGCTGTCCAATTTCCAGGTAAGTCCTACCACCCATGTCGACCATATTGACTTGGTCAATCCAACCTCTGATCCCCTAAATTTGCACTGTCAACCATTCCTTTGCTCCATCCAACCACTGTTCCCCCTATAACTGCTAAACAACTAACCGTATCATCAAGCTCCCTGCTTTACTTCAATTCTCTTTAAAACAATCTTTTTTCCCCTCTGGAGCTTACTCAGCAGTGCTTAAAATATGTCCAAAATGTATTTTTCTCTAAAAAGACCTGAACAGCTAATGTTCAATCTACTCACTCAATAACTCTCATCACGGCACAAAACCTACCAATCTGGCATTGCAAGCTCCACTCCACAGAAACAGCGCTCAGCCACATTACAAACGTCCTCCTCTGAGCACTCCCTTCATTCTCAGGCTCCTTAAACTCTGCTGCATTGAATGCACAGTCCCTTCCCACGGTCCAGCGCCTGCCCATCTAGATGTTACTGGTAAATCACTAGTTAGGGCTTCCACCCCTCTATCCGCTCTCTGTCTTCTGACATGCCCAGCTTTCCTTGCTGACTCCATACCACTTGGTGTACCCCAAGGTGTGCCTGGAAACTCTATTGTTTACCCTCCATGCCACCTCCTTTAGCTTTGCGTCAAGACTCTCACCCTGATATTTAAAACCTTCAAAGGAGCCATCCCTCGACACCTTTGCGAACTTGTCACACGCCACACCCATCAACGCAACCTGAACTCGCATCTAACTACCATGGCTAGCCAGGCACTATGATGCAGAGCACAAGCACCATCTAAAAAGAGTGCCTCTCCAGTCACCCCCTTTCCTCAGGAGTGTCTTTGAACTGGATGAGACCGATGTGCTGCAGTGGCACCCTTTTCAAACTAGGTGATGCAACTGTGAGAAGAGGACCACCGGATTACCCCTTACTTTCAGTGTCACGTTCAACATGCACCAATCAGAGCCAAGAATCTCTATTGTGAATAAAACACGCCTCATTCTCCAGCTCAAACCCCAGGACACCAAGAGTGATTATCACTGCCGCCTAAGAACCCTCCCAAACCAGGTTGTGGATCTGAATACTAGAGGCGGCTAGCCAAAGAGGCTACTTGGGATGCTGGCTAGAAAGGGGAAAGCGTTACCAGTCCAATAACGACGGACGTATGGTACATTGTGTGGTGGTTCTAAACCTCTAAACTTTAGCATGGGGTCTGAACTTTACTCCAGAGCCCGGTGTGTGGGGGGCACCCAGCACTACGGAGACGGCCCGTCTCCTCCTGTCCTGGGATTCATGATAACAGGACCCTTTGCACAGTCAACACTCCATTAGTTCCTCAACTCCAGTGGTTGCTGTGATTGAGCAGTCAAGGTTTACTCTGGATTCGGTATGAACTTTGGTGCAGATGCAAAATTATCAGGAGAACTGGAAATAACCTTTGACACAGGACTATATGATGAGACGGGGTTGACTTAATTACCCTTCAAGAAAAGGCAACATGTTTTACATATTAATTCACTAAAACAAATTACATGACCTCTGTGTCACTATCAACACATTTGTACATTGTAAGACACAAGGTTACAAAAGTGACCTCAGTGCTTCCCTGGGATCACAAGAGGCTCATTAGAACATCAGCCTTCCTACCTCTAACCCTTTACAATTCAAGCATTGAGACAGAGATGCAACTCTTGGCGCCTCTTCAAAGAATTCAGCTTTGAGAACAGAGTATGTGCTGTAAAAATGCATTTGCATGAAAACATTTTCTTGGCAAAGAAACAATCAGTCTTTCAACCCTATTTTAATTACACTTTCGTGTGTACAGTTAGTTCCTGCCACACCCATCAACTGGGGACGGTAACACCTTCCAGGCAATGAAGCAACGCAGAAACCAACAACCGCACCCGGTGTGTAGGGCACTAGTGAGGACGGGTAAATGAAGGGTAGGGCTACGAGGTGTACAACGAGTGTGTACAACAGACAAAAGATTTTCCTCAATTGCACTTATCTATTCGAGTCTCCACCGTGGCTCGGTGGATAGCACTACCTTAAGGCGACTGGCAACCTTTTACCTGGTTGGCAAAGAGGTGTTCCTCATGCTGGGAGCCTTCGGTCTACAGAGAAGTGTCAGCATTTCACGACACAGTCGAGGCCGATCCTTTTCCAGCTCGTTCCAGCGGCGGGTGGGAGCGCAGACAGCACATAGACTCATCGTCCTTTCTGCAGAGACCCAGTATTCGTTCAGTTCCGGAGAGGGGGGGGCCAGGGTACAGATCTCCCAAGCAGCTAGAAGTCTTTTTTTAGGTTTTAAATGAGGAAAGTGTCAATTAACAGAGCTTTTATAGGCTTTCCTCATAGGCCACATGGTTTGGGCCTGCAGAATGCTAAACAGCTCCAAGCCGGACAGCTCAGAGACAAATCCTGCATGGTCCCTCAGGATGCTGGTAATGGCTCTGGGGTAAAACCGGCCAGGCCCAATAATAACCCTCTAGTGAGCAGTCACAATCGCGTTACAATTGCCTGCTTTGGAGAAGGGATGCGGTGTGTATATTAATACAATCTTACCACAAGCTCTAGGTGGGAAGGCCCTCGTCCAGATGACACAAAGGGCGCTTTGAGTGAACAGCCAATCATAGAGTCGAGGCCGGCTGGCCAGGGCCTACAGCTAGCACCTGGGTGGTTTCCGTGGGCAGACGTCCACTGGGTTAAAATGAGCAGGATTTGGAGATAGGGTGGGGATGAAAGGAGGGACGGCTGCAGCACACATTTCCCCAGGAGGGAGCTCTACTCTTAGCCACAGCTATGTTACCCTTCAAGCTAATGTAGGCTCCAACCTCCTGCAACCTGTAGTCGCAATCCGTCTAGCACTTTATGTGCCTAACACCTGTTTCCCCAATTTATGGAACAGCAGCACACTTGTTTAGATGACCGCTTCCACCACCAGCCTATCTACTATGGCTATGAGGGCAGGGAATTTTATGCATAACTGAAGCAACCCGTAACCTACCTTGGGAGCAGAGTGCCCCTACTTTGTTGAAGTTGACCAGACATATGCACAGACCATTGTGATTACTGAACCATGACGAACAGGACTGTTCGCATTGCGCACACTATTGCGGTCACAGCACCCTTTTGGAGTGACAACTTACGCCACCTACCAGGCTTGCTTAACTAAAGCTCGATCACCGATACACACACACCTGCTAACCAGCTGTCACCCTTGATGCTCAATCCAGCTAGCGACCTAGTACTTTGTTATCCCAGAAATGATTGCCCTCCACAAAATCAAAGCCGCATATGAGCATATTGCCTTCACCTACTGAGATAGAGGTGCAGTGTGTGCTCTGGAATTGTCAGCGATGGTGCTCCAAACCTATATTTCTAGATGCTATTGGAGCCACGGCACACATTCTGGCCTAACCAACTGACGCAACCCACCTGGCTAACTTGCCGCTGCGAGATTTTGATCATATCACCATGCTCTCGTGGTTACCGGTGCACATCTTCTATAGGTCTTGCCCCCACTCTATTTATGCGATTCCTGCAATGTACCCTTCTGCCCCTGTATGGGCGAGTAAAATACCTGTAACATTGCAAATCCCACTGCCCTCACATTCTCGGGCAGTCCGGTGGGGGAGAGGGGTCTATAGCGTTGGTTCTGCTACATTACATGGCAAGCACCCTCGCCTGACAGCAGTCTATCTGCTGTGTCGGCCGTTCAATGTCCGCACCCTGGCGCAAGACGTCCCGTTCTATACTTCTGTTAACGGACTACCTTCAGTGAGGCTGGAGTGAACGGTTGTATGTTGTGCATCTGACAGTCAGAACCTTGGTTCGCTTTGGCTGGGGTAGAATTGTTGCTTCTGTCACACTCTGAATAGTGGCAATGTGCAGCTCTTTGCATTCTTCACTGCAGAGTGCGCCTGGTCCGATCCTAAATACACACTGCGTGCAAACCCGCTGTGACCCAAGATGCATAAACACTAGACCTGGTACACTTGGTTACCCCGGAATTAATTGCCCTCCTCCGAAATCCATGTGTAAGGGTAGCTGGTCCCTGATTGAATTCCAAGTAGTCTATGTGTTATGCCAAACTCCTTTTAAGCCTTTTTCAATGGCCCTACCCGCTCTCACAAGTGACTCGCTGGTAGCAAGTCCAGTGTAACCTGTGAATGGAGTTGTAATACTCCTAACAACTGCACTGAGGGCAAGCCACCCTCACTGCTACTGGTGTCTGACTAATTGGCCATAAAGGCCTTAGTAATACTGCATGGTCATCAGGCCCGCCCACTGTACAGTTGTAATTTGGTAATACGTGGCGCTGACGGCTGCAGGGGCCTAATACCGGGCTGAGTGTATGCGGCCCAGGATGAACATAAACAATTGGCTTCTGAATTAAGACTGCCAAATGTACTGGTAACTCTCGGCATTTGCACTCCCACCCCATTTTTTCCACACTGAGGAGGACAGCACTCTGTTTAGAAAAGCTACTGGGATGGTGAGAACAATGAATACAGATCCCCTACCCTTTCTTTAATAGTGGGACTGCCAAATTGGCCAAACAATTGTAGCCATTGTGCTGTAACCCAGAGTTCCCCAACACGTTTAGAACCCCAACCCACTTTTATGCATACTTGACAAACTTACACAACCCGCCAAGCTCCCCTGGCGATGAGGCGGTCGAGCTTGGCTTCCACCATTTCTGTTGAATTGACTAATACATGTGCACGGACAGGTTTCTTGATAAAACTATAATGAACAATTTTATAATGTATCGACCGGTTTCAGTGAATGTTTGTCTATGTGCACCTGCAAGTGCAACCGCCTTCGTGTGGATTGGTTATCAATGTTGCCGGGCAGTAGTGCCATACCTCTGCCCAAGCCTCCTGACAAGATGTGCCGTTGCAGGTAGAAGTCAGAGATATCCAACCCACCTTACCTCCCCTCTTCCAGTTGTCTGTGTATAGTGCTTGTTGGAGCATAACAATTATATATTTGTGAAGCGCGCGTGCTCCCGTAGGCATGACGGCGCTGAATACCGATAAATGTTACCCCACTCATTGATAACTCACAGAAAACTTGCCCTTTCTTGATTTACTGGAATAGTGAATGCTTACCAAGACTATGGCCTTCTAGCTCCAACCCAGTTTTACCCCAAAACTTTGGCACCACCGCATACTGTCAGGATGACAAGCTTTCGCAACCCGCATGGCCACACTGGCGGAAAGGCAGGCAACCTCCAACACCCACTATAGCTCATTTCCTGTTGAAATGAAAATTACACTTACCCAGACCGTTTTGTTGCTAACAAGTTAATAATGCGTTAATCCCTTTCAGTGAATGTTTGTCCTACATGCATCCGCCAGGAAGAACCTGCCAAGATTTGTTTGGCTGTGTTTAAATTGCTAGCGAGGAGATGGTCTTGTGCCATATTATAGACTCCTTACCGAACTACTTGTTCGAGGAGGTACATCTTGTGCATAGTGAAACCATAAATCTGGGTTAATCATGGCTTCCCTACTTGACCTGTCTGTGAGAACTACAGCTGGCTGTCTTTTGGGGGGCTTCATAGCAGGGTTCATCACGCTGACCTAGAATGCAGGGTCTCTGGGGACATAGTAGGGCGCACTTTGGCCTCCAATTCCTGCTTCCCAGGTTCTCATAAAGGTGCCATATTAACATGCGCAAAATCTGGCGGTTCCTTAGACTAATTCCACTTAAGTTTATCCTTCAATTGGCTAGTATCAAAGATGGAAGGGCATTTTCAGCGACCTGTGTCCTAATAAGTGGATAGGCAACAAGTCTGTTGCCGAAGGAAGGTAACAACAATTCGGCCACAATCAAGTGTAACTTGGGGCTCGCTGCCACCCTTCTTTATCCAGTGGCCCCAAAAACGTGGCACGTTTCAAGCGCGAGACAATACCATTACCTATTACATACTGTTGTAAACAGTCGGTTGGGTCTGCGGGGGTGAGGGGGGGGCAGCAGGAGGGGGGAGGGCAGCCATGCGCTGAATTCAAAAGGCACTGCCCGAACACCATATGACCCTGGGACTCATTCGTCTCTCTGGGACCACGAATGCACCCCCCCTTCACAATCTGCCAACACCGAACCCCAGGAGACCAAGGCCGCTTGCCCTGCGACCTCGAACTCTCAGTGGCACGCCTTATAAACAAACAAATGTCGTCGCCCGAGCGGCCATGCAGCCTTGATGCAACCAACAACCGGGGAAGAGACGAACCTCTCTGCCCCGACGAGCTCAACTCACCAAAACATCAACTGACGCACCACAAAGGCTGGCCCGTATCGCCAGACGTCACCCGACCGACAGAGTGTCGGGCGGTGAACACAGAGGCTCCATGGCCTTAAATGGCTGCCGGGTGCACCGGAGGCTGCTGAGGGGCAGGAGCAAGCACACGGCCCTTCGGAGCCGCGGCCGCAACACATGCTAGGGCCCACCATCCAGCAGGCCATTGTCAACCTTCTGACCCCGCCGCCCAGCAGCCCGGAGCCACCAGATGGCGTGTTGTCCGTCAAGGCCCGGGCACCCAACACCGGCCGCGCCTGACCCGAGCTAGCCGCCCCCATCCATAGCTGCCAAGGTTTCTGATAGCTATGGGTGACATTTTCGTAATTTCAGTGCAACTATGAGTGACATTTCTAAGACTGAGTGACACTTTCTAGCGAGCAAAATCAAACAGAGACGATGGGGGAAACATATCAATATCAGTACTTACACCCATTAGAGCAACGAAAATTCTAAAAAACAGACCAGGTTTTAAGGCTGCTTTTGAGAAACATTTCCGAGCTTGGAGTGTGCCTATATGTGACATTAACATGTATGTGACACTTTGGGCGGCAAAGTGCCTAGGTATGGTATGAAATTGACATAGCTCAGATGGAGCAGAGCATCACATACATAAATATACACCGTCAGTCTAAACAGCCTGGCACAGTTGGGTACAGGAGGTGGGCACATGCCAACTGCAACCTTTGAGGACCTGGAGGATGGAAGAGCAGAGAGTGCACCCGCTGAGGGTCTTTCATGAATACTGCAGCTACCCCTGTGGTTTTTCTGCTCCTTACGGCCTGACTCGCAGGGTTAGACTTAGAGGGAGAACTGGGCCAGCTCAGGACAGTAGAGATCATCAGCCTGAGTGCTGGCGCCAAGAAAGAGGGGGGCCAGGCAAGGTCACAACAAGAGGCCACCATCAGTGCAGCTGGCCCTCTCTTCTTGCTGGCTGCACGCCAGTGTGTCTGACCATAGCACACAGAAGCAGGCAAATGCTCAGCTAGGCGCTCAGTAAACCCCGAGCCGCATTCATGACATCCTATGATCTGCCTCAAGAGCAACAGTGCAGCATCCTCTCTTCCCTTCCAACCCCAACCTATGAGCTGTCAATCTGCAATACGTAATCCATCCTATTGTTAGGTCTCGCCTGAGCCAGCGCATGCGCTGCTCTGCGAGACATTTAGTCAGTGGCTTTTGGAAGTGCTACCAAAGGCTGTTGCCGGCCACCAGCTTTCAGTTACGCGCACGTGAACGTGCATGCAAAGCTGCCATCTGGCTTTTGTAATGGCTCATTAAGCCTTACAATGCTCCTCCACCCCCCTCTCTCTCTCTGCTCTCACTACCCCCTCCCTCCTTGTAAGCTTTATGGCAGCGCGTGAATCCTGGCTAATTAACCCTTCCTGCACGTGAATTATGCTCCTCAACCCCTTGTTGTCTGCTCTTCGTACCCCCTCCCTTCTCCCATGGCAGCGCGTGAATCCTGCTTCTCCAGCTCCTTCCTCTCTGCTATCACTACCCCCTCCCGTCTCCCTTTCTTTCTTGTTAGCTTCAGGGTAGACTTTATTGTCTAAACAAATTGAAACTATGTTCGATTTCCCTAAAGACAGTCTTGGCCACAAGTCACACAATTTCTTACATTGCATCTCCTGGACAGAATTCTGTGGCATGACGTTTTTTTTCCCGAAAGTCAGCCTTGTCTCCAGCTTACACATGGTTTCGTTCTTAAACAAACATTACCGGGTTGTTGTTTCACCATGTGTCATCTGGAGACAAAGCTGTCTTTCGTGAAAAAGTACGTCATGCCACAGAATTCACTTTAGACGATGCAATCTAAATTGAAAAATGCACTATCACTAACAAACTCTCTCACTCTAAATAACTAATGCTGCAAATCTCACTTACTAAATAACTCTCACGCTCTGTATCACTGACTAACTCTCCCACATTGTAACACTAAAAAAAAAAAAAAACTGAGTCTCAATAATTAACTAAAACAATATCTCACACTTAATAAGTAACTCACTCTCTCTCTATCACTAACTACTTAACTCATCTAATCTCTCTCACTACTTGACTATCTCACACACTGTCTCACTCACTAACTCTCCCACTCAGTCTCACTCACTAACTCTAACACTCTCTATCACAAACTAACTAAATCAACCACTCTCAATAACTAACTAACTAACTATTCCAATCTCTCTCAATAACTAACTAGCTCTCGGTTGGGATAAATAAATAACTCTCCCACTCACTATCACTAAATAACTCTGCCACTCTCTGTCATGGACTAACTCACCCACTCTCTCTCAATAACTAACTCTAGCACTCTCTATCGCTAACTAAATAACTCAATAAATCTCACTAACAAACTCTCACTAACAAACTCTCTCACTAACAATAACAAAATACGTCTCCAAAAATATCAATAACTCTAAAACACTGTCTCAATAACTAACTCTCACACTCTATCACACTAGCTAACTCTACTACTCTCTCTCACTAACGGAATCAGTCACTCATTTTCACTAACAAACTATCAAAAACAAAGTCACACTCTCACAATATCACTAACACACTCACAAAAACAACTTTTCAAAAAAAACATTTGCGCTAGCACTCTCTATCACTAACTAACTCTCACACTCTCAAACACTAACTCACTCGCTCACACTCACTAACTCTAATAATCTCTCACAGTCACTAACTCACTCAATCACACTCACTAACAAACTATATTTAAAACAGTCTCTCTCAGTCGATCTAACTCAATGTCTCAAAATCACTCTCGCACACTTACTCTCTCTTACTCACTCACTCTAAAACACTCTATCTTAATCACTCTCTTATACTCACTATTACAAACTCACACTCACTTACTAACTGCCATAAACAAACTCTCACTTACAACTGATTATAATTGTTGGTTGCCCGATTTCATAATTTCGTCAATTTTAAGGACAAGACTTATTCAATCCAATGGATCATAAAATAATACACTAATCTGCATTTAAAACTACAGTTTCATAACCTCTGTCAGGCCACCTAATTGGGGCATTTCCCATATTTAAGGTTTTGTATTGTGCACACTATGCCTCCCAGCAACACTATGTAAACGAGCATTGGCATAGCCAATAGGTCTCGCCTTTAGGACCTTATAAGTGTTTAGCCATGCAACAGTTGATGTTGTTGCACCAAGGATATTGTGCTGCATAACTAAATACTAATAAGGTCCCAAAAGCGAGACCTATTGGCTATGCCAATGCTTGTTTTTTCTTTGTGTTCTGGTTCTTAAAGGAGTATGATGGCTGTTAATCCAAACCACAAGTGTTAAAATGAGGATGCAATTTTTAAATGATACACATGAACATTTGTAAATGTTCCACTAACACTAGAGCTGCAGGATAAAAAATCTTGCTTGCTGCATTTCTGCTTTCTGCAGGGAGACACTTGGATACTGTTAGTCCAATGCGCGCCCTGATTATACATATATAAAGTGCATATTTACATGTCCAAGCACTCTCGGATCAAGCAAACACAAATATTACAACACGTATGTACAACCTTTGCACAGGCCATACATGGTTTCCAGAGAAGGGCACTCTCAGAGCCCCGTTTAACGAGGTGGGAAGCCTCTATCACTTGGTGTGTGTATAAACACACACTAAAAACATTTTCATGACTTCATGGGAGTTAGGACACTGGCCTGTCAGAGACGACAGCTGAGCCTGGCTGCAGCTGTCCGAGCCCGGGGGTCACTGAGATGCCGGCGCCCCCTACACCGGTGATCAGGGGGGGGTGAGCTAATGGTTAGGACTTGGGAAGCACTGTTAAGATCATGGTGCGGAGCACTTCAATCGCCGAGCAGCAACTCCGCACCCTCCTGCACGCGCTGCAGGCTGCGTGGGAATCCGGGCCCAGCTACATGTAGAGGACGAAACAGCTGAAATGCTGCCGTGAACATAAATAGAGGCCTTCGCCCTCGGACAGGGCAGCGGCACGCCACCTCCTATTAAGGTGTGAAGTGTGGGGAGCGGCCCGCACCATGCACTCTTGCCGCCAACTGCGTTTATTTATTTTATTATTTAAATTAGGACAAGCCTCAGCGGACGACGCACGAGGGTGACCTTTCAGTATGACATGGGGCTTCACACCCCCGGCCCGCGAGGGACTGGTGATCCCAATATGCTGGGCCCCCTTCACCCGGAGGAACCGAACTAATAAAGGACCTAGCCCCTTAATTTTACTCAAAATGTAGCCCCTCAGCACCGACCCCCTCCCCCGTTGCGTGGTGGGGTTAGAGAGGTGAGGGAGTGTCCCGGTAAAGACGCTGCTCATGCGCAAACTATAAAAAGCGTCGGGCCTGGCGACGGACACCACGGCCCACTCCGGCCCCAGACCTCTCCCCCCCCCCCCAACGGGGATACACAAACTGGTAGGATCGGCATGCACAGCAAGACTTAGGTGCAACAAACGAAGACCCCACCACCACCGCTGGAGCCAGAACCTTTATCCCAGCCTAGGGCGGTGAGACCAACCTTGAAAGCACTGCCCGTGAGCCCAGACGGCCCTCCCAAGATGGCCACAGGCGGGGGCACTCCGACACACACCTCCATGACCACAGCAGAGCCTCCGAGCCACACCAACGAGACTCAGTCACCCGTGATCGAGGTGAGCGTTAGGACGCAAACCCATACACCAGGCATGCAGCGACTCCATCACAGCTCCTGGGCCGCGCCGCATTCGCAAGCGAAGCCTCTTTGATGCATTCACATAACGCCCAGATAGAGAGCAGCCCTGATCGCTCCTTAGCCCTACAACGAGGCTCAAAATATATCTCTTCCACCCCCAGATGGGTCTCGAACACTCAATTCCTAGTTTAGAAAAAGGCCAGCGTCTTCTCCATTGGGGTACATGTAATTTATGAACCTCGAAACGGACTAAAGTCGGCAACTTAGTTAATTATGCCACACGCGCACGACCCAAATTGTGACAAGTAAGCGCTCCCTACCGACAGCCTCATAGAAACGGAGGGGACACAACTGATTGCAGCTGCTCCACCCCCGCAACTGCAGGCACGCACTCGCACCCGAGATGCCACGTAACGGAGGAGCAGAGGCAGCAATAAACACCGCTATGGCCAAGCGCATGTACAGAACCAAACGAGGTTCTCATTGCCAAATCCAATTCAATCTATTTAAACGTGGACACCGGCATCCAGGCTACCTCCCCCGAGCAAAATTGGACCCGACGCTTCACTGCTCTGCCCGACGCCTATGGTCAAATCCCTAGGACATGCCCATCTGCCACACAAGTCGGGACCCCGGCCTAGCCAAATGTTTCACCGGTGGGGGACGATCTCCTGCCCCAGCAACCAGATCCCACCAACCAACGGGACACATCGAGCCACACAGTGAGTGCACAATTGGAACGCCTGGGGGCATGGGCATCTAGCCCGAAAAGATCGTGCTGCGATCAAACTGCCTGCCCCCCCCCACACCCCGGGTGTCCTCGATTAAGAACAGCGAGGAGACAGGAGGGGCAGCGGTGAACACCGATTACAGCGCCTGGCGGAGGCAGGGGCATCCAGCCCCACCATACAGCCTCAGGGGGTGAGAGAAACTGTCCCCCAGGCCCAGACTCACCGCAAGAAAGCCACCGACTCTGCCTCCCGACCACAGAAAATGACGCAGAACCAAGAGCCGACCTATAGACGGCGTGTCCGGCGCCAAGAGGGTGCCAGAAAGGCAGGGGGAGGTATAAGTACCCTCCCCCGACCCTCTAAGCGCCGGAAGTGATGCGTCTAGCACGCTGTGCAGAGGGACTCCTCCCCGAGTCCCACAACTAGAGGGGTGATGGTTGTGCCTAATTGGCACTATGGGGGCCACCCTTTTAGGTCTTCTTTTAGTAACTAACTCCTGCGGCAATAATATGAAACACCGTCACAGGGAGGTCCAAACACGTGTTCACCACGTGCATTACCGCCTGCCAGGAGCTGCGGCGTGGACTTGAGTCCTAGTGAGCTTCTGGTGACTGAAATTGGAGAATGTGCGAGGCCTCCACAGGACGTTGCAGAGCGCCAACTGTCACACAGCTATGTGAGGCCTCCCAGCACAACCCAAACACAGCTCGCCCGTTACTGTCTGGGCCGCTCAAAGCACACACCACCTACTCCGGCGGTGCGACACAGGCCCAGCTCTTCGTGCACACCACCTCTCACTAGTAGTCATCTCCTGCAGGGCTGGGCTGGGCCCAGCTCTTCGTGCACACCACCTCTCACTAGTAGTCATTGTAGGAGAGTAGGATCTGCATCTTATGGTTACCCCCACTTTTTGCTGGTGTATCACTGTTTTTCGACTTTAGTCTGGCTGGGGCCCTGCTATCCAGGACCCCAGCCTAGCTGCTTCCTCTCTAAATTGACTCCCTGTACCTTAAGTACACTTCAGATTGGATTCTGGGGTGCCCTTATAAGTCCCTAGTATATGGTATACTATGTACCCAGGGCATAGGTACCCCAGAGGCCTACCAGGGGTTGAAGCATGTATTGTGCCACCCCTGGAAGGCCCTCCAAAATGACACCACAGGACTGCTACTGCAGCCTGAGTAAGGTGGTGCATGCACCCTGTCACTGCACATAGAAACCTATCAGTCACCCCTATGGCAGGCCTTATCAATCCTGAAGTCAGGGTGCTTGGTTTTATGTGAGAGGGTGCCCATGCATGAGCAGAGCCCTCTGCAGCCTTTGGAATCTCCTCTCCGGGGTTGTCTGTGGTGCAGCCTGACCATATACTCTTAAGTGCATTATATCTAATCGGTAAATGCTAACTTTGGGATGGCTGCACGGAAACATGTCGTGTTTGGTGTCAAACACCTTGGAATCATACCCCCACACCAGTAACTGGTGTGGGAGTATGATCCCACCCTTCTAGAGGGAGAGACATGACAGCACCGGTATACCCGGTACCACCTAACCAGAGCCTGGCATCACAAAATGGATGCTGCAGCCACAGGCACGAGTCTGGCCTCCTGCTGCTGACCGAAACTCCGGCAGGGGAGGCCTGGACACATGGGTTTCCTGTCTCAGGGAGGTGTTACCGCCTCCCAGACAGGCCTTAGTGGATTGGGGTTGGGTGGGTGCACTCCAAGAGTGCTTTGAAGTCCTGCACTGGGGGCACATTTGGTGTCCTCGTGCATACCCCAGTTCAAACCGGTTGCAGGGGCTGCCAGCCCCTGCTCTGGCGCGAAACTGGACAAAGGAAATGGGTGTAGCCACCCCTCTTTCCAAACCCTCCCATAGGTGGGTCCCCAGAGTTAGTCCAACCCCTTTCTTTAGTATAAGTAGGGGAACCCTGGCAACAGGACTTTAGATATCCCTGGACGAAACTCTGTAGCTGAATCCTGGACCTTCGACGCTCTACATCAAGATTAGAGGACTGAAGGATCTCCCTTGGGGTCAAGGAGTGACTCCCCAGCTTGGCAGGCACCAATGAAGCATCTGTCCGGTCTACATCACTGAAGCTCCCGCCGGACGCCGAAGTCTTTGCATCACCAGAGGTAGATTTCTAGACTTCGCCGAGGCTGCCCTGAGTCCCCAGGAAAGCTGAGGCCCGTAGCTGTTGTGGGTAACGTGGAACCGTGACCCCTGGACACCGAGCACATTTGCAAGTGCACCAACTTCCTGATGCCTCTCGAAGCCGTGCTTTGGGTTCCAAGTAGCCCTAGCCCCGAGCACCAACTGCAGCGAAGATCACTGGCCTACACTCCACGAGTGTCCTGTGGGCCAGCTCCAAGTGCGACTGCTCGAGGCTCCTTCGCGATCTCTAGTACGTTGGCTAGTGGGTCCCCACGAAGGCAACTCTTCATTTGCTTGGGCGTTCCTGGTTGCTCCAGAAGTGCCCTGACTTACCCTTGCTGGGTGAGTCCCTCAGACCTTGCTGGTCTGCACCGCAGCCTTTTCTTTGTTTCCCCATGACTTGCCGTTGCCAAGGCTTGTTGGGTCCAATCTGGTCGCCAACACTGCAGCACTCGACAGACTTCGTGGGACAGCTCGATTCCAGCTCCTGGTCATCGTCGACATCTCCTGGATCTCGTGGCTGAAGAGTCAAGGCACCCATCAACTCACCTGAAGCACCCGACATCTGAGGGCATTCGACTATCGTGCCCCTGGTCACTGGCTAGTGACCCAGACTCTGTCCCCTCTGCTTTCAGGCCTTCCTCTTCCTCGATCCAGGCTTGGATCGCACCGGACACTCTTCCTCTTCACGGCAGCAGCACTTTCCAGGAGGTCGCCATTGAAAACGACAACGATTCCCGACACCTTTTTACACATTTATGCACCCGGCTTCCCTGGGTGAGGTAACTCGAGTATTTCGGTACTCACGTGGGTGTGGGCCCTAGAAACTCTTACGTTTTAAGGGGTTAACTGGAAGTCCTCTCCGAAGTGTCCTTTTCTTTTAAAATCCAACCGCGACTTTCCCCATAGAAGTTAACGGCGATTCGCAGCTGTGTTCTCACACTGCACGCGTCCCCCGTGGGTCCCCTGTGTCACTACCTTGGGTGGTTCCTTGGGGTCCAGGCACTTCTACAGGCTCTAGGCCTTGTGTTCTAGCTCAGTCGTGGTTCTTATACCACTATTTTAGTATATGGTTTGCTACGCCCCTGGGGCTCAAACGTGTATTGTGCTAATAACTGCTGATATTTGCCTTGTAACTTATGTACTTCGAACTCTAGCCTCATAAAGAGACTAGAGGGGTGTGTTTTATATATATACCTGGTGTGGTCCTCTTTCATTTGGTCACTCAAGAGATTATAGACTGGTAAAACAAGCTGCTTTACATTCCTCCAAGACTTAGCCTGAAGGCTGCTCTCCATAGCTACCACTAGGATAGCTTTCAATAAAGGTTGTCTTTAACCTATCATCAATAAGGGGTTGTTTGGACTGGTACAGGGTGCCCACTATAACTAGTGGACAGCATATACCAGGCCAACTTCTCACATTGGTGTGCAGCGTGTGGGATTCCAGCTTGCTATTGTTTTACCAGATAATCTCAAGTGTGTGACTAACTGAAAACTACCAAAGGTACCTGAGGTACATATAAATTCAAGCTTAGAAATACAGTAAGTTCTACTGAACTTAGAGTTGTGTGTCAAGGGCTTAGCACACCCTTTCTACAACTCAAGAGAGTTTAGTAGGCCACACTAGAGTAGGTAGTGCATACACCACACCCTCACTAGTGATGTCTTCAGGGCCAGGAACCAGTAGGTCCCTGCCAGGAACCAGTGGGCTCCTACCCTCCAAATATGACAACCTCCCATTCTTGGAATTGAGAGAGTTGTGCAAGATTAGGAAGCTGAAGACAGGCAAAAGTGCCAACACCCAACGTCTCATGGAGATGCTTCTGCTGGATGATCTCAGAAGACCCCTAGGGTCTGCAGGGGTAGGCAGAGAGGGTGGGGCAGAAGATACGGAAGGGACCAGGGGTGAAAATACCCAGGACCTGACCCCTGAAACTGGCCAGGAAGATGAAAATGATCTTGCCCTGGACAATCCAGCTCCTCCTGCAGATGAGGAGGAGGATCAGAATGACCTCCCCTTTGTCCCACCAGGAAGAGTTGTGAGTGTGCCTAGAAGGTCCAGATCTCCTTCTCAGGAGTCTAACCATTTTAACACCTCAGTAGGGACCTGTAGGAAGGTGGAATCTGACTATATGGTTGCCCCCACTTTTTTCCTGGTGTTTTGCTGGTTTATGACTTAGTTGGACTGGGATCCTGCTATTCAGGGCCCCAGTCTATCTGCTTCCTCTATAAAATGGTTTCCATGTGCCTTAGGCACATCTCTGATTGGAATCTGGAGTGCCCTTGTAAGTCCCTAGTATATGGTATACTATGTACCCAGGGCATAGGTACCTCAGAGGCCTCCCAGGGGCTGAAGCATGTATTATGCCACCCCTGGAAGGCCAGCCAAAAGGACACCACAGGTCTGCTACTGCAGCCTGGGTAAGGTGGTGCATGCACTCCTTACTGTGATATAGGTTACCTATATCCCTACATACATACACACATATAAACCTATAAGTCACTCCTATGGCAGGCCTTATCAATCCTGAAGGCAGAGTGCGTGGTTCCTATGTGAGAGGGTGCCCCTGCATGAGCAGGGCCCCTCTGCAGCATTCGGAGACCTTTCTCTGATGCTGTTTGTAGTGCAGCCTGACCATATACTCTTAAGCGCATTATAACCTCGCGTTAAATGCTAACTTTGGGATGGCTGCACGGAAACATGTCGTGTTTGGTGTCAAACATCTTGGAATACTACCCCCGCCACTTCTGGCGGCGGGGGTAGCATTCCACCCTTCTAGAGGGAGAGACATGTGCACACCGGCCTGCCCGGTAACTTCTTTCCAAGCCCTGGCATCACAAAATGGATGCCGCTGCCACAGACACGAGTCTGGCCTCCTGCTGCTGACCGAAACTCCGGCAGGGGAGGCCTGGACAATAGGTTTCCTGTCCCAGGGAGGTGTGACCACCTCCCCAGACAGGATAGTGTGTACTGGGCGGGAGCACTCTCTGGTGCATTGAAGTCCTGCACTGGGGGCACATTTGGTGTCCCTGTGCATACCCCAGTTCAAACCGGCTCAGGGGCTTCCAGCCCCTGCTCTGGCGCGAAACTGGACAAAGGGAAAGGGGTGTAACCACCCCTCTGCCCTGACCCTCCCATAGGTGGGTCCCCAGAGTATGTCCAACCCCCTAACTTGGTATAAGTATGTGACCCCAGTCCTTAGGACTTTAGATTTACCTGGACGAAACTCTGACACAGAATCCTGGACCTTCGACGCTCTACTTTAAGATTAGAGGACTGAAGAATCTCCCTTGGGGTCAAGGAGTGACTCCCCTGCTTGGCAGGCACCAACGAAGCAATTGTCCGGTCTGCATCGCTGAAGCTCCCGCTGGACGCCGAAGTCTTTGCATCACCAGATGTGGATTTCCAGACTTCCCCGAGGCTGCCCTGAGTCCCCAGCAAAGCTGAGGCCCGTAGCTGTCGTGGGTAATGTGGAACCGTGACCCCTGGACACTGAGCACATTTGCAAGTGCATCCTCTTTCTGGGCTCCCACGAAGTTGTGCTTTGGGCTCCGAGTAGCCCCCGCCTCCAGCACCGAACGCACCAAAGATCACTGGCCCCCACTCCACGAGTGTCCCGTGAGCCAGCTCTAAGTGCGTCCACTCGAGGCTCCTTCGCGGTCGCTAGTCAGTTGGCTAGTAGGCACTCCCGAAGGCCAATCTTCTTCTGCTTGGGCTCCCTGGTTGCTCAGACCTTGCTGGTCTGCACCACCGTCCTTCTTCTATTTCCACGAGACTTGCCGTTGCCAAGGCTTGTTGGGTCCAATCTGGTCGCCGACACCTCAGCAATCGACAGACGTCATGGGACAGCTAGAATCCAGCTCCTGGTCATCGTCGACACCTCCTGAACCTTGTGGCTGAAGAGTCAAGACGACCATCAACCTAGCTGAAGCACTCGACATCGGTGGGCATCTGCTCATCGCCTTCCTGGTCACTGGCTAGTGACCCAGACTCTGTCCCCTCTGCTTTCAGGTTCTTCAGATCTTCGATCCACCTTTGGATCCACCCGAACACTTTCGACTTGGCCGCCAGCAACACTTTGCAGCAGATCGCCATTGAAAACGACGACGAAACCCGACCCCGAAAAACACCTATGCACCCGGCTTCCCTGGGTGAGGTAACACGAGTACTCCGGTGCTCCCGTGGGTATAGACTCTAGAACGACCCAGTTCTAAAAGGGTTTGCTCCAAGTCCACCTCTAAGTGTCCCTTTTCTTTAAAATTCCAACCGCTATTTTCCCCATAGAAGTCAACGGTGATTCGCGGCTGTGTTCTCACACTGCACGCTTCCCCCGTGGGTCCCCTGTGTCACTACCTTGGGTGGTTCCTTGTGGTCCAAGCACTTCTACAGGCTCTAGGCCCTGTGTCTAGCTCAGCAAGATTGTCCCTCCCTACCAGAGTGGGGATGACATCCACAAATGGATAACTGCACTTGAGAGGGCCTGTAAAGTACATAGGGTCCCTCAGGAGCAGTGGGCAGCAATCTTGTGGCTCTCCTTTGCAGACAAAGGTAGAGACAAGCTCCTCAATGTAAGAGAAGAGGATGCTGACAATTACAAAGTCTTGAAGAGTGCTCTGATTGATGGGTTTGGCTTACAACTGAACAATACAGGTTAAAGTTCAGAGATACCCAAAAAGCACAGACTCAAGACTGGGTAGACTATGTGGATTGTTCTGCTAAGGCTCTGGAAGGTTGGATACATGGCAACAAGGTGCATTACTTTTTAGGATTGTACAATTTGATTATGAGGGAGCAGATCCTTAATAATTGTCAAAACCAGCTTTTACACCAGTACCTGGTAGACTCTGATCTGACCTCTCCCCAAGAATTGGGAAAGAAGGCAGACAAATGGGTCAGAACCAGAGTAAAGACTAAGAATCAGGGTGGTGACCAGAAGAAAGATTCTACCAAGTCCCAAGAGAAAGGTGGGGATAAATCTAAAGATACATCCACTACAGGGCCCCAAAAGTCCTCTTCTGGGGGTGGGTCCCAAACTCCTTCCTCTCCTGAAAAGAAACCCTATTGCCATGTCTGTAAAAAGCCTGGACACTGCAAAACAGATCCCAGTTGCCCCAGGATTGGCAATAAAGAAAATGTTCCTCCAACAACTACTACCACCCCTCCTGGTACTACCAGTAGTAATCCTCCAGTTGGGAGTAGTGCACCCAAAAGTTAGGTGCTTTTGCAAGAGGAACAGAGGTGGGCCCTAGTTTAGACAGGACCCCCTCAACAGACTCCTCTGACTCTGATGGTGGTATAGGATTTGCCACCTTTACCATGGGCCCCAATGCATTGGGCAGGTACAGAATGGAGCCAATAATTAATGGTCAGAAAGCTGTGGCATTTAGGGACACAGGGGCTAGTGTCACCATGGTGGCAGGGAAACTAGTCCCCCCTCACCAGCTTTTACCTGAGTTTAAATACCAGGTGACCAACATTGATGGTGTCAGAACAGATCACCCCATGGCCATAGTCAATCTCAGCTGGGAAGGGGTCACAGGCCCAAAAAGAGTGGCAGTGTCCGCAAACTTGCCTGTAGATTGCCTGATGGGCAATGATCTGGAAATTTCAGCCTGGGCTGAAGTTGAACACCAAACCCATCTGAGAATGCTGGGCGTCCCTGTAAAAGTTAGTGGGGCTGTGATGGCCACAGCCCAAGCCCAGGGAAAGTTTGGAGATATGGAGCCTGGAAGAATGGCCCACTCTCCCCCAAAAGAGAGCACAAGGGTTGAAGAAAAGTCTTCTTCCCTCCAGACAGTAGGTAAGGGTCAGCCTCCTCAGGGAACTGACCCTACCCCTAGTGAAGGAACTGCCCCAGAGGTAGTCAGGCCTGGCCTGGCCACACCCCTGATGGCAGAGGACCCTTCCAAGGTGGTACCCAGTCTAGAGCAGGTAACCTGCCCCTCTCTACCCTGCCTCAGTCAGCCCAGGGCTGCAGAGGTCAGGGAGGTCAGTGGACCTCCCTGACCTGAGCAGATTAGGGGCACCCAGTCTAGTAGCCCTAGCCAGGTGAAAATTCCTCAACACACTGAGGGATCCCCCATACCTTTGTGTAGGGACCTCCCCAGAAGGACTCTGTTAGGCAAGGGAAAACCTGGGACCAAAAGGTTCCAAACCTGCCATGTCCCTCCAGTGGTCCATCCAAAGGGACCCAGCCCCCAGCTGTAGGCAGCCAAAGGTTGACCCTTAGAGCAAAGTGCAACTCAGTCGTGGAAAGACAGGCATACATGGTGACCAGTGATCTGAGGAAGCTGAGACCAACCTTCCTAGGGCCTCACTTCCCTACTCAGACACCTCACCAGCCTTGTACTTTACCAAAGCACACCACAGGTAGTAATTCCCCATGGTGGAGACCCTCTCATACCCTTAGGGTGAGGGATGGCTTAGTGGACCATAAGACAGGGGGCAACCATGCTAGTGCAGGTGCTTCCTTATATGGCAACTTAGTCAATAAAGGCTCAACTGGCCAAGGTTAGCCTTATCTCCTTTCGTTTGGGGGGGGGGGTTATGTAGGAAGGTGGAATCTGACTATATGGTTGCCCCCACTTTTTTCCTGGTGTTTTGCTGGTTTATGACTTAGTTGGACTGGGATCCTGCTATTCAGGGCCCAGTCTATCTGCTTCCTCTATAAAATGGTTTCCATGTGACTTAGGCACATCTCTGATTGGAATCTGGAGTGCCCTTGTAAGTCCCTAGTATATGGTATACTATGTACCCAGGGCATAGGTACCTCAGAGGCCTCCCAGGGGCTGAAGCATGTATTATGCCATCCCTGGAAGGCCAGCCAAAAGGACACCACAGGTCTGCTACCCCCCCCGCCAGTTCCACCCTTCTAGAGGGAGAGACATGTACACACCGTCCTGCCCGGTAACTTCTTTCCAAGCCCTGGCATCACAAAATGGATGCCGCTGCCACAGACACGAGTCTGGCCTCCTGCTGCTGACCAAAACTCCGGCAGGGGAGGCCTGGACAATAGGTTTCCTGTCCCAGGGAGGTGTAACCACCTCCCCAGACAGGATAGTGTGTATTGGGGCTGGGCGGGAGCACTCTCTGGTGCTTTGAAGTCCTGCACTGGTGGCACATTTGGTGTCCCTGTGCATATCCCAGTTCAAACGGGCTCAGGGGCTTCCAGCCCCTGCTCTGGCGCGAAACTGGACAAAGGGAAAGGGGTGTAACCACCCCTCTGCCCTGACCATCCCATAGGTGGGTCTCCAGAGTATGTCCAACCCCCTAACTTGGTATAAGTATGGGACCCCAGTCCTTAGGACTTTAGATGGTCCCTGGACGAAACTCTGACACAGAATCCTGGACCTTCGATGCTCTACTTTAAGATTAGAGGACTGAAGAATCTCCCTTGGGGTCAAGGAGTGACTCCCTGCTTCGCAGGCACCAACGAAGCAATTGTCCGGTATGCATCGCTGAAGCTCCCGCCGGACGCCAAAGACTTTGCATCACCAGAGGTAGATTTTCAGACTTCTCCGAGGCTGCGCTGAGTCCCCAGCAAAGCTGAGGCCCGTAGCTGTTATGGGTAACGTGGAACCGTGACCCCTGGACACTGAGCACATTTGCAAGTGCATCCTCTTCCTGGGCTCCCACGAAGTTGTGCTTTGGGCTTCGAGTAGACCCCGCCTCCAGCACCGACTGCACTGAAGATCACTGGCCCCCACTCCACGAGTGTCCCGTGAGCCAGCTCTAAGTGCGTCCACTCAAGGCTCCTTCGCGGTCGCTAGTCCGTTGGCTAGTAGGCCCTCCCGAAGGCCAATCTTCTTCTGCTTGGGCTCCCTGGTTGCTCCAGGCGTGCCCTGACTTACCTTTGCTGGGTGAGTCCCTCAGACCTTGCTGGTCTGCACCACCGTCCTTCTTCTATTTCCACGAGACTTGCCATTGCCAAGGCTTGTTGGGTCCAATCTGGTCGCCAAAACCTTTAGCAATCGACAGACGTTGTGGGGCAGCTCGGATCCAGCTCCGGGTCGTCGTCGACACCTCCTGGACCTCGTGGCTGAAGAGTCAAGACAACTGTCAACCTACCTGAAGCACTCGACATCGGTGGGCATCTGCTCATCGCCTTCCTGGTCACTGGCTAGTGACCCAGACTCTGTCCCCTCTGCTTTCAGGTTCTTCAGATCTTCGATCCACCTTTGGATCCACCCGAACACTTTCGACTTGGCCGCCAGCAGCACTTTGCAGCAGATCGCCATTGAAAACGACGACGAAACCCGACCCCGAAAAACACCTATGCACCCGGCTTCCCTGGGTGAGGTAACACGAGTACTCCGGTGCTCCCGTGGGTATAGACTCTAGAACGACCCAGTTCTAAAAGCGTTTGCTCCAAGTCCACCTCTAAGTGTCCCTTTTCTTTAAAATTCCAACCGCGACTTTCCCCATAGAAGTTAACGGTGGTTCGCGGCTGTGTTCATACACTGCACGCGTCCCCCGTGGGTCCCCTGTGTCACTGCCTTGGGTGGTTCCTTGTGGTCCAAGCACTTCTACAGGCTCTAGGCCCTGTGTCTAGCTCAGTCGTGGTTCTTATACCACTTTATTGGTATATGGTTTGGTACGCCCCTAGGGCTCAAACGTGTATTTGTGCTATTACTGTTTGTTAGAAATGGGGGTCTCTAGTTGGCAATGGCTGGCCACTGTCCAAGTAGGGACCCTTCTTCCTAAGTCAGAGTGAGAGGGCTACCCTCTTTAATACCCCTGCTCAACCCTGTGGTAACGTAGCACGAGCAGGTAGGCTTATCTCAGAGGCAGGGTGTGAAGCATTTATGATCATACACAGTAACACAGTGAGGAACACTACAAAGGGACACCACACAAGTAGTTATTATAAAAAATAAGTATCTTTATATAAAGGCAGATTTATCACAAGACCAATAACTGTAAAAGCCACAATACTGTCAAAAATAGGATAGCTGTTGAAGGGCTGTCAAAAATAGTTCAAAGGTTGCAAAAATAAGGTTCAAGTTCAAAGCAGTGGTCTCTGCAACCCTTTCTTTCACAAAGTACCTGGGTTTAGTAGCAAAACCAACAAAGTGTCGCAAATAAGCTGTAGCGTTGATTCTCGGCACGCGAGGCCGGCGATGCGTTGAAATCCTTGCCGCAAGGGAGGATGATGCGCCGATCTGCGGAATGCGTGCGGAGACGATGCGACAAACTTCTGCACGCTGGACCGCCGATGCGATGACTTTCTTGCCGCGTGGGAGAAGTCGATGCAGTGATCCTGTTGCGCTGTGCGATCGTGTTGCGATGCGAAGACAAGACGCTCCGCGAGGGAGCAACGAAATTCGGTGCAATGCTATCAAAGTGGCGGACGCACGGCGTCCGCACTGCGATGTCTCGAAGCGATGATTTCTTTAAGGGTTGCGAGTGTGCGGCGACAGCAGCGCGATGATCTTTCCAGCGCGTCTCGGCTGCAGCGGCTCGCAAAGGGGCGTCAGCGATGGTTTCGTGTTGCGGGCCCTCGGCGGCAGTAGCGCGATGATTTCCCCAGCGCTCTCGACTGCAGCGGCCCGCAAAGATGCGTTAGCGTCGATTTCTCACACTCTTTTCTCTGATGCAAACTAGAGGCCCTGGAACTCACAGGAGCCTCATCAGCAGATAGCAGTCCTCGCAGGGAGGAAGCAGGAGGTTGGTGGTGGAGTCTGATGTGCCTGAGACTCCAGCAGGAGGCTAGCTCTTTTCCTAGCCCTTGGGTAATTGCTGTAACAAAAATAACAGTTCTCTCAAGAGTTCCTTTTCCTCTTCTTCAAGGTCCAGTGGTCACTGCTGCAGGCCAGTGCAAGAAACAACACACAGCACAGGGACAGTCACTTCCTGCAGATTCCTCCAGTGGCACGGACAGAGTTTCCTCTCCAGATCCAAAAGCAATACCAGTCACTGAACCTAGCCAGAACCAGTTCTGCTCAGGCCTGGAGCACTTTGTTTACCAGGCTGCATCCTTCCTTTCAGAAAGAGGGGGTCTGCTAGTAGACACACAGTGGGAGGTGGAGCCAGCATTCACCTTGCCAGGCACAGCCCTATTCAGGTCAAGGAGCCACCCCTCCCCACACTCTAAATGCAGATCTCTCACTCAGCCTGTCCTGCCCCTCTAAAACCAGACAGCCAATACACATAACGGCAGAGCACACTGGAAGGCTTAGGCAAGAAAATACCTACTTTCTAAAAGTGGTATTTTCAAACCCAGAATATAAAAATAAACTTCACTAAAAGATGTATTTTAATATTCTGAGCTCAGGCATACTAAATTCGTTTTTCTACCATGTTCCTGGGGTCAGTTAGGACTATAGAATGTAATAGTCAAACTGCCCATTCTAGCCTATGAGGAACAGGTAGCCTTACAGTAGTGAAAAACGAAATGGGGCATAATTCACTACCAGGACATGCTACACACACCAAGGCATGTCCTGCCTTACACATACAAGGCACCCTACCATAGGGGTGACTTACAGGATGCCAAGGGAAGGTTCAGGGGCTGGGAAGTGAGTGCACTTCACAGCCAAGATGGCAGTTCTGGACTGCACACAGACACTGCAGTGGCAGGTCTGAGACACACTTTACAAGCTGCTTCTGTGGGTGGCACACATCAGTGCTGCAGGCCCACCAGCAGCATTTGGTTTACCAGCCCTGGGCACACATAGGCCACACTACTAGGGACTAACAGGTAAACCAAATAAGCCAATCAGGGATATACCAATTCACATAGACATATTTATACAGTGAGCATTCGCGCTGTGACACTGAATGGCAGTGGCACAGCGCCCAGAGCATCTAACACCAGTAAAACAGAGGAGACAACAGCGAAAAATGGAAGGGAGACCCACGCCAATGGTGCCAGGTCTAACACACGTCCCCTCCAGCTGAAATGTGGGGAGAACTACCCATCCCCTTGGAAGTTCTCATCGCTAAGGCGGAAAAATCTGGACAGACCATCAGCATTGGCGTGTTCTGTACCAGGGCGGTGTTCCACCGTGAAGTCCATACCCTGTAGGGAAATGGACCACCTCAACAACTTGGGATTCTCACCCCTCATCTGCATCAGCCATCTGAGGGGCCTATGGTCTGTCTGAACCCGGAAGTGAGTCCCAAACAGGTATGGTCTCAGCTTCTTCAGTGCCCAGACCACAGCAAATGCCTCACGCTCAATTGCACTCCACCTCTGTTCCCGTGGAAGTAACCTCCTACTGATGAAGGCTACAGGTTGGTCTAGTCCCTCCTCATTTATCTGTGACAGAACGGCCCCCACCCCATGCTCTGAAGCGTCTGTCTGGACAACAAATTCCTTAGCATAATTGGGCGCCTGGAGTACGGGTGCTGTACACATAGCAGTTTTGAGGGCATCAAAGGCTTTCTGACAGGTGTCAGTCCAGTTCACAATCTTTGGCCGCTTCTTGGAAGTCAGCTCAGTCAAGGGTGCAACAATGTTGCCATACACCTTGACAAACCTCCTGTAATAACCCGTGAGTCCTAAGAAGGCCCTCACCTGGGTCTGGGTCCTTGGGGGCTCCCAAGCCAGGATGGTTTCAATCTTGGGCTGCAGGGGCGCCACCTGGCCGCTCCCCACCTGGTGTCCCAAGTACACCACAGAACCCTGCCCAATCTGGCACTTACTGGCCTTGATTGTGAGGCCTGCTCTGCGCAGCGCCATCAACACTTCCCAGAGGTGGCGCAAGTGGTCCTCCCAGGAGGAACTAAACACTGCAATGTCATCCAGGTAGGCGGCACTGAAAGCCTCCAGCCCAACCAACACCTGGTTGACCAATCTCTGGAAGGTGGCAGGGGCATTCTTCATCCCAAAGGGCATCACACGGAACTGGTAGTGCCCATCTGGTGTGGAGAATGCTGACCTCTCCTTCGCCCCAGCAGTTAAGGCGATCTGCCAGTACCCAGACGTCAGATCAAAAGTGCTGAGGTACCGGGCAGCCCCTAACCGGTCTATGAGCTCATCAGCTCTGGGGATGGGGTGCGCGTCGGTCTTGGTGACCGAATTGAGACCTCGGTAGTCCACACAGACCCTCAGTTCAGGAGTGGCACCAGGCGTCGCAGCTTTTGGTACCAAGACCACGGGGCTGGAC
The DNA here is from genome assembly GCA_963921515.1 of Calotriton arnoldi. Lineage (NCBI taxonomy): Eukaryota > Metazoa > Chordata > Amphibia > Caudata > Salamandridae > Calotriton > Calotriton arnoldi. The sequence continues at coordinate 81,214 of CAWUFW010015796.1, read as the reverse complement.
CAGGGGCTGCTAGAGGACTCAACCACCCCTAGGGCGAACATTTTGGAGACCTCCTCCTTAATGCAAGCCCTGACCCTGTCAGTTACCCTGTAAGCCTTGTGCTTGACAGGAGAACTGTCCCCGGTATCCACCTCATGGACACACCAATCAGTGACACCAGGTACCAGGGAGAACAAATCAGAAAATTGCCCCAACAGGTGGTGACAATCTCTCTGCTGCTCAGGGGTCAGTGTGGTGGAGAGGATCACACCCTCCACTGACCCATCCTTCTCTTCTGCACACAGGAGGTCGGGGAGAGGCTCACTCTCCTCCTCAACCCCATCATCTGTGGCAAGAAGCATGCCCACTTCAGACCTCTCAAAGTGGGGCTTTAGGCGGTTCACATGCAGGACCCGCAAGGGGTTCCTGGGAGACTGAAAGTCCACCAAGTAGGTAACTGGACTTTTGCGCTCCACCACCTCAAATGGACCGGTCCACTTATCTTGGAGCGTACAAGGCTCCACTGGGGCCAGTACCCAAACCTTCTGACCAGGTTGAAATTCGACCAGAGTGGCATTCTGGTCGTGCCAACGTTTCATTTCTTCCTGGCTGGCTTCCAGATTTGCCTCAGCAATTTTTCTGAAACGCCGAGTCTGGTTCCTGAAGGCCAACATGTAGCTAAATACCTCTTGGGGAGGTTTCCTGGGAGATTGCTCCCAGCCTTCCTTGACCAGACTCAGAGGTCCTCTAACCGGGTGGCCATAGAGGAGTTCAAAGGGACTGAACCCTAAGGACTTCTGTGGCACCTCACGGTAGGCAAACAACAGGCATGGCAAGAGGACGTCCCACTTACGCCTCAGGGGCTCTTCTAGGCCCATGATCATGCCCTTCAAGGTCCGGTTGAACCTTTCAACCAGACCATTACCTTGGGGGTGGTAAGGAGTGGTGAACTTATACGTTACCCCACACTCCTTCCACAGAGACTTCATGTACTGGGAGATGAAGTTGGTCCCCCTGTCAGACACCACCTCTCTGGGGAATCCCACACGGGAGAAAATCCCCATCAGTGCACGTCCCACCACGGGGGCCGTCACTGTCCTGAGCGGGATGGCTTCAGGGTACCGGGTGGCATGGTCCACCAAGACCAGGATGAACCTGTTGCCCATGGCTGTCTTGGGGTCCAGAGGCCCCACAATGTCAATGCCCACTCGCTCGAATGGGGTACTCACAACTGGAAAGGGCTGGAGTGGGGCCTTGATCTTCCCCCACTCTTCCCACTTGCCTGGCAAGTCTCACAGGTCCTGCAATGAGTGTCTGAACTCTTGTGCATCTGGGGCCAATAAAAGTGGGCGGCCAGCCTCTCAAAGGTCTTGGTCTGCCCCAGATGTCCTGCCAATGGAATGTCATGAGCCAACCCCAGTAGGAAGGTTCTGAAGCACTCGGGTACCACCAGCACACGGGCTGACCCTGGCTCAGCAACCTTAGGCTCACTATACAGGAGACTGTTCTCCCAATAAATCAGATGTGAACCAGACATGTCACCTTCTGCCTGGGCTGCAGCCTGTCGCCGCATACCCTCAAGAGAGGGGCAAACTCTCTGCTGCTCACAAAATTCCTCCCTGGTGGGTCCCCCTTCCTGCTGCCAATGGGTCAGCTCAGGCAGGTCCCCCAGTTCGGTGATCTGCTCCCCGGTAGGCTCCAGGGCATCCCCCTCAGGGTCTGCTCCTTCCTGGGCCGTGGGAACCAAGGGGGCCGGCTTCCCACGCCCCTGCCCCTTCTCTCTAAGGCAGGGATCTGGGCCCTACTCTCAGGCTCCAGATCCTTTTCAACACCCTCCTTGGCTGCCATGGACCGAGTGGTAGCACACGCCCACTCAGGCAGACCCAACATCTCTAAGTGAGCCTTCCTCTCCACCGTAGCCCACGGGGAGTCCTCTAAATCATTGCCCAGCAGACAGTCTACAGGCATGGCGGGCCTCACAGCTACCTGAAGAGTTCCTGAGACCCCCACTCAAAGGGAACCTGAGCCACCTCACATTGGCTCTCTGAGTTGTCTGCGGACACTACTGGGTAGAATGCATGGGGGACAACCTGCTCTTTGGACACCAACCGGGAGCTGACAGCAGTTACACTGGCCCCTGTGTCTCTTAGAGCCTCCACCCTATGGCCACTGATGGTCACCCACTGCCTGTATTTTTTAGTGTTAGCAGGCAGTGCAGGCTTGGGGACCATCTCAAAGTCCCCTAATGAGACAAGGGTCAACTCTTCGGGATCCCACCCCTCTTGGGCACCCATCTCCTCCTCTCCCAGGGCTACACTAGCAATCTGGCGGGGTGGTGCACGGGGGTGCACTGGCCCCCTTTGCGGGCACTGGGGATCAAAATATCTGTGGCCCACTTGACCACAGTTGTAACACGTGGGGCCCCCTGGGAACAGGCCTACCTGTTGGGGGCCCTGTCCTCCTTTCTTGGGGGGCTGGGACACCACTGCTTGGTTCCCTGGGGGATTACTTTGGGGCCCTCGGTGGAACTCCCTCTGTTGTCCCTTGTCCCCCACTCCTCTGCTGGGGACCCTGCCCACCTTTGGCGACGTCTCCCACTGGACCCTTGCGGACCCGGGTGCTCACCCAGCGGTCCGCCTCCTCAGCAAGCTTTCTAGGGTTAGTCAGCTTGCAATCAATTAGGTGCTGGCGCAGCTCAGGAAAACAATTACTAGATAAATGCTCCCATGCAATCAAATCATAAAACTGTGCAAAAGTTTCTACTTTGCTACCTTTTACCCAGCGTTCCATGGCTCTGCAAAAAAAAGACACATATTCAACCCACGTGGTACCCTCTAGCTTCTTACAGACCCTAAACCTCTGCCTATACATCTCAGGGGTCAAACCATAGCGGGTCATCAACGCTTCCTTCATGTGGGCATAAACCATCCTACTTTCTGGGGGCAGGTCCAACAAGGTATCCCTCCCCTCACTCACAAAGCGTCCCCACAACCCCGCTCCCCAATCCTTCTCAGGGACCCGGTGGGACACCATGGCTAATTCATAAGCGGCAAACCATTGCCCAATATCTTCACTTTTGTGGAAATCTTTAATAACCTCCTTGGGTATATACACCCTACTCTCAGGGTGCACTACAGGTACGCTGCCACCAGAGGGGAGATTTCCATGCTCTTAGCTTTAATCTCCAACTCCCTCAATACTCTCTCATGCTCAAGCTTCATCCTCATAATCTCAATTTCTAACTTCTTGTTCTCTAGGTCCCGGTGACCATCCATTTTAAGCTTAGCCATCTCCATATTATGCCGCCTATCTCTCTCCCTGTCCTCCAGCTCTTCTGGGGACAGACCCTTAGCGGACACACTAGATCCCGGGTTGGAAAGGGCTGGATCTCCTACTAAGTCTACTACATCGCCCGGCTGCTCTCCTCCCTCCACAAGCTCTCCTATATCCTTAGGGGCATCCCTGGCTTCTAGCCAGGCCTTCAGCGCTTTGTAATACTCCTCCCTTCTAGTGAGACCTGTGATAGGGACTGTGAATTGCTTGCAAAAATATTTGAGCTGCTTGGCATTGTAGGTTTCTATTTTCTCTTCTTCCCAGGAGAGATCCTCTGAGGCATTGGATCTGGGCTTGCCCATTGTAGAAATAACTGGCAATATCAATAAAGGACAGAAGAAAACTTCTCAAAAAATGTAAGCGGGTGAAAAATCACCGGCAATATCAATCACAATATAGGATCCTAAAACTCTCAGAAATGTGCGCGGGTGAAAAATCACCGGCAATATCAATTACAATAGGGGATCAAAAACTTTCAACAAATGGGCGCGGGTGAAGAATCACCGGCAATATCAATCACAATATATGATCCCAAAAACTCTCAGAAAATGTGCGCGAGTGAAAAATCACCGGCAATATCAATTACAATATAGGATCCAAAAAAACTCTCAAAAAATGTATGCGGTACGTTATGGTCTGCACTCATTAGTAGTGTACACTATAATTACTGTATGCGATCATAAATGCAAGTCCAGATCCTCACCGCTGACCACCAATGTTAGAAATGGGGGTCTCTAGTTGGCAATGGCTGGCCACTGTCCAAGTAGGGACCCTTCTTCCTAAGTCAGAGTGAGAGGGCTACCCTCTTTAATACCCCTGCTCAACCCTGTGGTAACGTAGCATGAGCAGGTAGGCTTATCTCAGAGGCAGGGTGTGAAGCATTTATGATCATACACAGTAACACAGTGAGGAACACTACAAAGGGACACCACACAAGTAGTTATTATAAAAAATAAGTATCTTTATATAAAGGCTGATTTATCACAAGACCAATAACTGTAAAAGCCACAATACTGTCAAAAATAGGATAGCTGTTGAAGGGCTGTCAAAAATAGTTCAAAGGTTGCAAAAATAAGGTTCAAGTTCAAAGCAGTGGTCTCTGCGACCCTTTCTTTCACAAAGTACCTGGGTTTAGTAGCAAAACCAACAAAGTGTCGCAAATAAGCTGTAGCGATGATTCTCGGCACGCGAGGCCGGCGATGCGTTGAAATCCTTGCCGCAAGGGAGGATGATGCGCCGATCTGCGGGATGCGTGCGGAGACGATGCGACAAACTTCTGCACGCTGGACCGCCCGATGCGATGACTTTCTTGCCGCGTGGGAGAAGTCGATGCGGTGATCCTGTTGCGCTGTGCGATCGTGTTGCGATGCGAAGACAAGACGCTCCGCGAGGAGCGACGAAATTCGGTGCGATGCGATCAAAGTGGCGGACGCACGGCGTCCGCACTGCGATGTCTCGAAGCGATGATTTCTTTAAGGGTTGCGAGTGTGCGGCGACAGCAGCGCGATGATCTTTCCAGCGCGTCTCGGCTGCAGCGGCTCGCAAAGGGGCGTCAGCGATGGTTTCGTGTTGCGGGCCTTCGGCGGCAGTAGCGCAATGATTTTCCCAGCGCTCTCGACTGCAGCGGCCCGCAAAGATGCGTTAGCGTCGATTTCTCACACTCTTTTCTCTGATGCAAACTAGAGGCCCTGGAACTCACAGGAGCCTCATCAGCAGATAGCAGTCCTCGCAGGGAGGAAGCAGGAGGTTGGTGGTGGAGTCTGATGTGCCTGAGACTCCAGCAGGAGGCTAGCTCTTTTCCTAGCCCTTGGGTAATTGCTGTAACAAAAATAACAGTTCTCTCAAGAGTTCCTTTTCCTCTTCTTCAAGGTCCAGTGGTCACTGCTGCAGGCCAGTGCAAGAAACAACACACAGCACAGGGACAGTCACTTCCTGCAGATTCCTCCAGTGGCACGGACAGAGTTTCCTCTCCAGATCCAAAAGCAATACCAGTCACTGAACCTAGCCAGAACCAGTTCTGCTCAGGCCTGGAGCACTTTGTTTACCAGGCTGCATCTTTCCTTTCAGAAAGAGGGGGTCTGCTAGCAGACACACAGTGGGAGGTGGAGCCAGCATTCACCTTGCCAGGCACAGCCCTATTCAGGTCAAGGAGCCACCCCTCCCCACACTCTAAATGCAGATCTCTCACTCAGCCTGTCCTGCCCCTCTAAAACCAGACAGCCAATACACATAACGGCAGAGCACACTGGAAGGCTTAGGCAAGAAAATACCTACTTTCTAAAAGTGGTATTTTCAAACCCAGAATATAAAAATAAACTTCACTAAAAGATGTATTTTAATATTCTGAGCTCAGGCATACTAAATTCGTTTTTCTACCATGTTCCTGGGGTCAGTTAGGACTATAGAATGTAATAGTCAAACTGCCCATTCTAGCCTATGAGGAACAGGTAGCCTTACAGTAGTGAAAAACGAAATGGGGCATAATTCACTACCAGGACATGTAACACACACCAAGGCATGTCCTGCCTTACACATACAAGGCACCCTACCATAGGGGTGACTTACAGGATGCCAAGGGAAGGTTCAGGGGCTGGGAAGTGAGTGCACTTCACAGCCAAGATGGCAGTTCTGGACTGCACACAGACACTGCAGTGGCAGGTCTGAGACACACTTTACAAGCTGCTTCTGTGGGTGGCACACATCAGTGCTGCAGGCCCACCAGCAGCATTTGGTTTACCAGCCCTGGGCACACATAGGCCACACTACTAGGGACTAACAGGTAAACCAAATAAGCCAATCAGGGATATACCAATTCACATAGACATATTTATACAGGGAGCATTCGCGCTGTGACACTGAATGGCAGTGGCACAGCGCCCAGAGCATCTAACACCAGTAAAACAGAGGAGACAACAGCGAAAAATGGAACGGAGACCCATGCCAATGGTGCCAGGTCTAACACAGTTGATAACTAACTTATAACTTGTGTACTTCGAACTCTAGCCTCATAAAGAGACTAGAGGGGTGTGTTTAGCAATAAATACTTATATTTTGAATATATACCTGGTGTGGTCCTCTTTCATTTGGTCACTCAAGAGATTATAGACTGGTAAAACAAGCTGCTTTACATTCCTTCAAGACTTAGCCTGAAGGCTGCTCTCCATAGCTACCACTAGGATAGCTTTCAATAAAGGTTGTCTTTAACCTATCTCCAATAAGGGGTTGTTTGGACTGGTGCAAGGTGCCCACTATAATTAGTGGACAGCATATGCCAGGCCAACTTCTCACAGGACCTCTGTTTCTTCTCAGAGGAGGGAGACCTCTAATGAAAGGAAAAAGAGACTGCTCCAGTATGAAGAAGCTCAACTTAGGATCAGAAGAGAGCAGCTGGCTATAGACAGGGAGTCCCTAGAGCTTCATAGACAAAGAAGAAAGTTGGGACTAGAGTCCCATGGTGGCAGCAACTTCCCTAGTGGTAGGGAAAGGTCTAATGACCATAGAAACCTGAGCAAGATTGTCCCTCCCTACCAGAGTGGGGATGACATCCACAAATGGATTACTGCACTGGAAAGGGCCTGTAAAGTTCAAAGGGTCCCCCAGGAGCAGTGGGCAGCAATCTTGTGGCTCTCCTTTGCAGACAAAGGTAGAGACAAGCTCCTCACTGTAAGAGAAGAGGATGCTGATGATTACCAAGTCCTGAAGAGTGCCTTGATAGATGGGTTTGGCCTAACCACTGAGCAATACAGGTTAAAGTTCAGAGATACCCAAAAGGCACAGGCACAGGACTGGGTGGACTTTGTAGATTGTGCTACCAAGGCTCTGGAAGGCTGGTTACTTGGCAGTAAGGTGTGTGACTTCAAAGGATTGTATAATTTAATCATGAGGGAGCAGATTCTTAATAACTGTCAGAATCAGTTCCTACATCAGTACCTGGTTGACCTGACCTCTCCCCAAGAATTGGGAAAGAAGGCAGACAAATGGGTCAGAACCAGGGTAAAGCAGAAGGTACAGAACCAAGGTGGTGACCAGAAGAAGCAAGATTCCAAAAACTCTGACAAAGGTGGGGAAAAGGGTAAAGACCAGAAGTCTTCTCAAGGTCCCCAAAAATCTGCTTCTGCTGGGGAATCCCAATCTAATAAAGGAAAAGGCCAAAAGAAACCATGGTGCAAAGTCTGTAAGCAAAAGACTCACTGGACCAATGATTGCGCCAAGTCCAAAGTCTCTAATCCAGCCACCATTGCCCCTAAGGCAACTGTTCCCCCTAGTCCAGCTACAAGTGGTGGTGGAAACACTCAGAATAAGGGTTTAGTAGGGTTGACTCTGGGTACTGAGATGGGCTCTGGCCTAGTCAGAGTGCCAACTCAGGCTGTCCTAGTCTGTGATGGGGGCATGGATATGTCCCCCTTTGTGAGTCCCAATAATTTGGGCAAATACAGACAGCAGCCTTTAATTAATGGAAGAGAGGCTTTGGCATTCAGGGACAAAGGAGCAAGTGTCACCATGGTGACACAAGATCTTGTGGATCCTGGGCAGATTATACTTGGTGAAATGTACCAAGTGACCAATGCTAGCAATGTCAGAACAGGCCATTCTCTGGCAGTTGTTAACTTCTCCTGGGGAGGGGTAACTGGCCTTAAGAAGGTTGTGGTGAGTGCAGACCTACCAGTAGAATGCTTGCTTGGCAATGATCTTGAAACCTCAGCTTGGGCAGAGGTGGAGCTCAGGAAACATGCAGAAATGCTAGGGATCCCTGCACATGTCTTTGCTGTGACTAGGTCACAGGCCAAAATGTCAAAAGCTGAACAGGCCCTGAATTCTGGAACAAAGGACCAGGTGCCTCCCAAGAGAAGGAGCAGTAGGGTTAAGGCAGTGCCTTCCCCCTTGGCTCAGGAAGCAGATCAGTCTTTTGAGGAAGATGATCTCAGGCCTGAAGAAGGAACTGTCCCAGAGGAGCTTGAACCTGATCAGGTTGAGTTCTTGGGGACAGGGGGCCTTCCAGGGCAGATCTGAGCCAGGAGCAGCTGAACTGCCCCTCTCTTGAACCCCTCAGATAGCAAGCTGCTCCTGAGGCTGCTGGGAATGCTAGTGGCACCCATAAGATATATTGGGATGATAGACTCCTGTACTCAGAGAGTAGAGACCCCAAGCCTGGAGCAGCCAGGAGGTTGGTTATACCTCTGAAGTTCAGGGGCTTCCTATTGACACTAGCCCATGATATTCCCTTAGCAGGTCACCTGGGCCAGAACAAGACTTGGGACAGAATTCTGCCTCACTTTCACTGGCCCCACATGTCTGAAGACACCAAGGAGTTTTGTCGCTCCTGTGTAACCTGCCAAGCCAGTGGGAAGGCAGGTGGCACCACAAAGGCCCCCCTGATACCACTACCTGTGGTGGGGGTTCCCTTTGAGAGGGTGGGGATTGACATAGTTGGTCCCAGGGATCCCCAAACAGCATCTGGGCACAGGTTTATCCTGGTGGTGGTGGACCATGCCACCAGGTACCCAGAAGCCATACCCCTTAGGACCACTACAGCCCCTGTGGTGGCAAGGGCCCTCCTGGGAATATTCTCAAGAGTGGGCTTTCCTAAGGAGGTAGTATCTGACAGAGATGCAAACTTTATGTCCAGTTACTTGACTGCAATGTGGAAGGAGTGTGGAGTGACTTATAAGTTCACCACACCCTATCACCCACAATGCAATGGTTTAGTTGAGAGATTCAACACAACCTTAAAGGGCATGATTAAAGGTCTCCCAGAAAAGCTTAGGCGAATATGGGACATACTCTTGCCCTGCCTTTTATTTGCATACAGGGAGGTGCCTCAAAAGGGGGTTGGCTACAGCCCTTTTGAACTTTTGTTTGGTCACCCTGTCAGGGGTCCATTGTGCTTGGTGAAGGAAGGATGGGAGTTACCTCTCAAGCCCCCAAAGCAAGACATAGTGGACTATGTACTTGGTCTCCGCTCCAGGATGGCTGAGTACATGAAAAAGGCAACCAAAAACCTTGAGGCCAGCCAGGAATTACAGAAAGCCTGGCATGACCAGAAGGCTGTGCTGACTATTTACCAGCCAGGGCAGAAGGTGTGGGTGCTGGAGCCAGTGGCCCCAGCAGCCCTCCAAGACAAGTGGAGTGGCCCCCATACCATTGTTGAACAGAAGGGAGAGGTTACCTATTTGGTAGACCTGGGAACTCCCAGGAGCCCCCATAGGGTGCTCCATGTCAACAGGCTGAAGCCATATGTGGACAGGGCTGACATGGGCTTGCTCATGGCAACTGATGAGGGACAGGAGGAAGAGAGTGATCCACTCCTGACCTGCTCTCACAGAACCCTGATGATGGGTCAGTAGATGGTGTAGCCTTGGCAGGCAGCCTCACTGCTCAGCAGCAAACTGATTGTAGACAGGTGCTCAATCAGTTCAGACACATGTTCTCTCTGACTCCAAGTCGGACCACCTAGTGCACTCATGAAGTGGACACTGGGGACAGTCTGCCTGTTAAAAGTAAGATTTACAGGCAACCTGACCAGGTCAGGGACTGTATCAGGACAGAAGCCCAGAAAATGTTGGAACTGGGTGTCATTGAGCCTTCAGATGGCCCTTGGGCTAGTCCAGTGGGCCTGGTGCCAAAACCTCACACAAGATGGTAAGAGAGAGATGAGATTTTGTGTGGACTACAGAGGCCTCAATGCAGTCACTAGGACTGATGCCCATCCAATCCCCAGGGCAGATGAGCTAATAGACACTTTGGCCTCAGCCAAGTATCTAAGCACATTTGACCTAACAGCTGGCTACTGGCAGATCAGACTAGCTGATGATGCAAAGCCAAAAACTGCATTTTCTACCCCTGGTGGGCTTTACCAATTTGTGGTGATGCCCTTTGGTTTGAAAAATGCACCTGCCACTTTTCAGAGGTTGGTGAACACAGTCCTTACAGGTCTGGAAGCCTATAGTGCAGCATATCGAGATGATATTGCTGTCTTTAGCTCCACCTGGGAGGATCACCTGGTCCACCTCAGAAATGTTTTGGAGGCCCTGCAGAAAGCAGGCCTAACTATCAAGGCCACAAAGTGCCAGATAGGGCAGAGTCAGGTTGTGTACCTGGGCCACCTTGTGGGTGGAGGCCAGGTTCAACCCTTGCAGAGCAAGATCCAGACCATCATGGACTGGGTTGCTCCAACTACCCAGACTCAGGTGAGAGCCTTTTAGGCCTGACTGGGTACTACAGAAGATTTGTCAAGGGGTATGGATCAATAGTGACACCCCTGAATGACTTAACCTATAAGAAAATGCCCAAAAGGTTCAGTGGACAGTTAGCTGTCAAAAGGCATTTGATGACCTGAAGCAGGCCATGTGCACTGCTCCCATTCTGCAAAGTCCTGATTACTCCAAAAGTTCATTGTGCAAACAGATGCATCTGAGTTGGGGGTAGGGGCTGTACTGTCACAGTTGAATGATGAAGGTCAGGATCAGCCAGTAGCTTTTATTAGCAGAAGGCTGACCCCCAGAGTGAAACGTTGGTCAGTGTGAGAAGTTCAAAACACACAAGATGATGGACGGAATGTTGCACATTGGCAAACATTCACCCCCAGTCACAGATCTGGGTTTAATCCATCGTTATTTTGCTTCACCACGCCACCCCAGTTCAGACACAGCCATATGCAAATCAGTCTTGACCCTGTGCCTCATGGGAACAGTCCAGACCGAACTGCCAAGCCATGTCTTCCCTGGACCGGAATCAAGCATCCTAGGACCGGTTTCGGGCATTCAGCCCTCATCAGCCAGGATAGCTTGACTCCAGTGGCGTAGTGAGCACGGGACCCACGTCTGGGCATACCCTTCCCACTTAGGGTGAAATGCAAAACACACAAGATGATGGACGGAATGTTGCACATTGGCAAACATTCACCCCCAGTCACAGATCTGGGTTTAATCCATCGTTATTTTGCTTCACCACGCCACCCCAGTTCAGACACAGCCATATGCAAATCAGTCTTGACCCTGTGCCTCATGGGAACAGTCCAGACCGAACTGCCAAGCCATGTTTACATTGGACCGGTACCAAGCATCCTAGGACCGGTTTCGGTCATTCAGCCCTCATCAGCCAGGATAGCTTGACTCCACTGGCGTAGTGAGCACGGGACCCACCTCTGGGCATACCCTTCCCACTTAGGGCGAAATGCAAAACACACAAGATGATGGACGGAATGTTGCACATTGGCAAACATTCACCCCCAGTCACAGATCTGGGTTTAATCCATCGTTATTTTGCTTCACCACGCCACCCCAGTTCAGACACAGCCATATGCAAATCAGTCTTGACCCTGTGCCTCATGGGAACAGTCCAGACTGAACTGCCAAGCCATGTCTTCCCTGGACCGGAATCAAGCATCCTAGGACTGGTTTCGGGCATTGAGCCCTCATCAGCCAGGATAGCTTGACTCCAGTGGCGTAGTGAGCACGGGTCCCACGTCTGGGCATACCCTTCCCACTTAGGGCGAAATGCAAAACACACAAGATGATGGACGGAATGTTGCACATTGGCAAACATTCACCCCCAGTCACAGATCTGGGTTTAATCCATCGTTATTTTGCTTCACCACGCCACCCCAGTTCAGACACAGCCATATGCAAATCAGTCTTGACCCTGTGCCTCATGGGAACAGTCCAGACTGAACTGCCAAGCCATGTCTTCCCTGGACCGGAATCAAGCATCCTAGGACCGGTTTCGGGCATTCAGCCCTCATCAGCCAGGATAGCTTGACTCCAGTGGCGTAGTGAGCACGGGACCCACGTCTGGGCATACCCTTCCCACTTAGGGCGAAATGCAAAACACACAAGATGATGGACGGAATGTTGCACATTGGCAAACATTCACCCCCAGTCACAGATCTGGGTTTAATCCATCGTTATTTTGCTTCACCACGCCACCCCAGTTCAGACACAGCCATATGCAAATCAGTCTTAACCCTGTGCCTCATGGGAACAGTCCAGACCGAACTGCCATGCCATGTCTTCCCTGGACCGGAATCAAGCATCCTAGGACCGGTTTCGGGCATTCAGCCCTCATCAGCCAGGATAGCTTGACTCCAGTGGTGTAGTGAGCACGGGACCCACGTCTGGGCATACCCTTCCCACTTAGGGCAAAATGCAAAACACACAAGATGATGGACGGAATGTTGCACATTGGCAAACATTCACCCCCAGTCACAGATCTGGGTTTAATCCATCGTTATTTTGCTTCACCACGCCACCCCAGTTCAGACACAGCCATATGCAAATCAGTCTGGACCCTGTGCCTCATGGGAACAGTCCAGCCCGAACTGCCAAGCCATGTATTCCCTGGACGAGAATCAAGCATCCTAGGACCGGTTTCGGGCATTCAGCCCTCATCAGCCAGGATAGCTTGACTCCAGTGGCCTCTAGGGACACTGTTGCTGCCACCAGGGGGTTCTAACCCCTCTTTTCTAGAAGCTCTCTGGAGCTCAAAGGCTTCTTTATCTAATGTTAACTGCTTCGTTTTGAGGGCAAATCTTGCTTCCTCATACTGCAGCAGTTTGTACAGTCTTTCAGAGGAACTCTCTCTTCTTAGGAAGTAGGAGTCTCTCTGGTGGACAGTTTCTCTGCCAGAGTGATAGGAGCGGTCAGAGTCCCTAGAAGGGGACCTAGGCCTCTCTCCCACTCTGTCAGGTCTCTTAGGGAGAATTCCTCTGTCCTGTTCAGACCCCTTTGGGTCTGGCCCTACAATCACAGAGTCCTGGTCAACTTGATGTTCATCATTTGACCCAGACACTGTAATTGACCCACCCCCTGATTCAGACCCATTAGCTCCTAGAGCTACTCTAAGATCATCTGCTGTCAGCAGATCTATCAGGTGTAGTGTGGAGGGACTCTGTCCTATCTTCAGGTGCCTCTCAGCACACATGGCTTTCAAGTCAAAGAAAGCCATGTCCTTATACTGAAGCTGGGTGGATCCACTGGGTCCATCCCTTAAGGACATTCTAGTGTTGTGCAGTGTTGTACTACCTACACTAGTTTGTGGCCTACTGATCCTAGCTTGAGCTGTAGAAAGGGTGTGCTATCCCTTGGCACACAGCTCTAAGTTCAGTAGAACTTATTGATACTGATGGAGCAGAGAAAATAAAAATGTTTAACCCCTAACAAATTTTATAAATAATTAATAAAATGTTCGTTTAAATGTATTAATCAACAATGTACGTGAGGGAAGGGTAACACGCAATTACATGGGCTAAATAATCTATTAACGAATGTCTGTGTGTCTAATTATAACATAAAATTAATTGCGTACTAAATAAATAATAAATGCATGATTGTGCTTCATAGAATATAAACGTGTCGTTGCAAAAACAATAGTGATGGTAAGTAAGGAACAGCTTAAATGTTGCTTTCTGCTAGGTAATAACTAATTGGGGTACGTAGATGACGGGAGGGAAACAAAAAGGCTATGTTTCTCTATTTTAATTATGTTTTGTTTATTTCAAAATAGTGCTTCTAAGTATAAACGAGTGGCGATATAAAATGGCTGCCGGTTATTGAAGTGCGCATGTGCGGGGAAACGCGTGACAAGGGAGAAAAAGTTGGAGAAAAGCTAACCACGTGATGATGCTGAGAGGCTAGGATGCAAGAATGGTCAAGGCTGATGTGACCTAATTGAACTGATAGTGTGCCGTGGTGATCAGCAAGGAACCGTGGGAAACCGTTTTAAGAGAAAGGACAATGCCTGCAGAGTTCTCGAATGTATCGAAAGAAGTTACAAATGTACTGATCGAAGCGGATGGAAACATGTCTTGAACTGTGAGAAAGGAAATGATCATATACATTCCAAAGAACAAGTTGGATCCGGGAGAACTTGATTAAGAATGAATAGATGAAATGAATGGACCAATGAAAGAAAAGCGCGTTATTAATGTTGCAACAATTAGTTAGCAAAGTTAGAATTAGGGTATAAGAGGGCCTACTCTTAGTGGGAGGGGTACACAGTCAGAGTTGGAGAGTCGCAGTCAGAGTCGGTGTTGGAGTTGGTGGCTTCCAGTGCTTGGTGGTCCAGATCGATCCATTTACTGAGCGGGAGATGCTGAAAGACTGTTAGATGAGACGGGTTGCAGGTAGCTGATGCTGACGAGCTGAAGTTTCTGTTGCTGTCTTATTTTTCCAGTTGAGTATGAGAATCAGGTTATTTTTAATTCGTAAACTTAGGTTAGAAATCCTTAGGCTAAATTAGGGAAGATAGGCAGGTAATTAGGGTTTTTGCTTCATGACAAAATTTCCTTTCTGCAATAAAATTGATTTTGTTTAATAAATATTTGAATTAATAATGAATGAATAATTGAATAAAAAGTCTAAATTCTTTCTCATGCTTTTAAAATTATATAAAATTTAAGATTCTTAATCAAACGACTCAGTGGTTATTTTGCTAAATGATTGTGACACTAGTAATTGGTTATTGTGATTTAGCTGGTCTTAATCACGACAAATTAATTTCTTACTAGATGATCCATCGACAAAACAATGAGCAGGAATATCTTAAGAAATAACTAAGAAAGCGATAGGTTAAGGTAATAAGGTATCCCGGCTCTTTCCAGCGGTACATAAATGATGTTTTTTATTAAGTTCTCATGTTTCTCCTAGGAGTATAGAATTTCGTAAAGGTGTAGGGATTTTCTGTACGAAAGGTGTGTAACTGAGATAGCAAATCACGTTTTCTTGTGAAACTTTGGCCTTAATTCTCAGGAGCCTAGTCTCCACATGTGTCTTATCCCCAGAGAAACAAGTTAATTGTTTGCTTGAAAGAAGGGTAAGGTAGAGGGAAGTGCTACTTTATCGGCGAAAGTTAATAATTCTGTGGTAGGGTAGAGGTAAGCGCTGCCTACTGGAAATACAGGATTCTTGTGTAAAAGGACAAAGCTGTCACTTTTGTTTAGCGAATCAGACTATGGAATTGTTTTAATTGTTGTAACTAACGAAGAAACAGTGAAAAGAAAATTGCCGATAAATTTTGTAAAGGAGGGGTCAAAGAGCAGGAGTGACATCGACAGTGCCGCGCTAGGATTGGATAGTGCGCTAGTCACGTGAACACAGAGTCAAGAGTGACGTAGAAAAGTGCCGCGCTAGGATTGGTTGGTCCGCGGACGAAGGGAATTGTTCTGATTGGTGCGTTAGTGTGAGTCGCGCTGTGATTGGTTGAAATTCCGTACACGGAACAGTGCTGGTTTGAAGAGAAAAACCAATCGAAAACAAGCCGTATTACGAGTATGAAAGGGAGAGAACGTCAAGGACGACAAAAATAAAGAATTTCTTTAAGAAAGACAAAAAGGTTGTGACTAGAGAGGGACAAGTAATTCCTCCGCCGAAATCAGCAGCTTCACATATGATGCTGAAATATGGATATCATACATGCATATGGTTGGAAAATTGGGCAAAGTATACGAAGAATGATGGTGCATTAGCTTTCCCTGAGAATGGTTCATTTAGTGTAGCGGTTTTGCGAAATTTGCGAGAAAAGATGACAAATCTAGAACCTAGACCTAGACCGACACAGTTTGAAGCATTGACGGAATGGGAGGATGAGATGTATGAGCGAGAGAGATTCAGAGGTTTAAGAGATCATGAGTTTATGCCTGGAAGAATGTGGGGAATAAATCATGAGGATAGAATAAAACGATGGAGATGTGCTAACATGACAGGAGGTTTGTTTCCGGCTTTTACAGTTGAGGAAGAGACTAAGAGAAAACGTACTGAGAAAAAGAAACATATGGAGAGGGAGAAATATATGCATGAGAGTGAAACGGATGATGAATTGCTGGAAGATATTTTAAATAGAAATCCACCTCCGTATCAGCAGAGTTCTACAGTGGTGACACCAAATGCGCCGCTAATAGAGACTGTGTGAAATAAAAGTCCGGTAAAAAGAATTGAAATAAATAGGTCACAAGATCAAATAAGAACTTCACAAAATGAAGGAATAGAAAGTGACAATGCAAGCGAATTAGCAAGGACAACAAAAGAACTAACTGAGAAAATTAGGGAATTAACGAAAAACATGGAAGCTGTGACTGTACCTGTAACAATAGGTCCAGTAATACCAGTTTTTGAGAATCAGAAAATTGATGAACGGTCATTAGTGATTCCTATGAGTTCACAATTTTAGAGAGAAAAAGAAAGGATGGAACCAAGTGCAAGTACAAGTAATTTGGCTAGTACTTACAGACCAAGTCCACCTACAAATTTGACTGTGAATGAGTGTAATGGTAGGAAAATGCATATGGTAACAGAATCTGCAAAAGAGACTCCTGAAAAGAGTGGTAATTGGATAGAACTAAATAATACACCCATAGGTCCGACTCCTGATGAGTTAAATGAGTGGATGAAGGCATTTAAAATGAAAGAACCAGAAGAAAAACCATTAGATGTAATTAGGTTAAAAATTGACATGGAAGAATTAATTCTAGGAACGATTGGTACAGAAAAGATAAAAAATTACCAGGATGATGAAATAATGTTTCTGTGCAAAAGTATTACATGGAGAGCAAAGAATTTACATGACAAACTAGAAGAGGTAGCCAGTGAAATTGGAATAGATTTTGCGAAAGTGAAAACATTGCAGAAACCCTACAGAGTAGACTTTTGTGAGAAAGATATTGAAAACTTGAACACAGCAGGAAGGCTGACACAGATAAAAGAGTTAATTGTGTTACTGAGAAAATGGAGTGATGTGGACAGATGGAAAGTTAGATGGACGAAAAAGAATGAGAAAACTACAGACAAAGCTTCTTTGGCTTTTATGATAACTGAAAAAGAACCTGTTGCCAGAGAATACCCTATGAGAGAAACTCCAGATGGTAGTTATGTGCATGTTCCCTGGACTAGGCAGGATATACTGTCATTTACAAATGAATTCCCGAAGCTGAGAGAGAAACCAGTTGAATGGTACCGACAAGTAGAGAGGTTTGTGAAGGTTTCAAAGTATTGTGGATAGATTTAGATGGATTATTTGACATAGTGGTACCAACTGATTTGTGGTCAGAGTGTAAAATTACAGTTGACTGGCCAACTACAGAATATCCAAGAGATCCTAAGACAGGAGCTCCAGGTCCTGAGGTGATGAGGAAGTACGATAAGGTGATTACCTTTTTGAAAAATAAGATTCCTCCTAAAGAAACAGATTGGGTGAAAATTGATAGAACTACACAGGAAAGTAAGGAGTCTGTACATGCCTATTATGAAAGGTTGTTGTTGGTTTTCAAGCAGTATAGTGGATATGAGGAATTGAGTGAAAAAGATATGAGTCATTTCGTATACAGATTTGTGTTTGGGTTGAAACCAGAGATTAGTGAAATGATTAAACAGCATATGATTAATTGGCAAAATGGCACGATAGATGAGGTACTGAGGTATGCTAAGTATTGTAGTGATGATATTGAGAGTAGACAGCGTAAATTGAAAGAGAAGGCAATGTGGGCACAGGTGAAAGTGGCAGAAAAGCAAGAAGCTCAATTGGATAATAATAGTGGGAATGAAGCAGGTCAGAATAAATCGCGACCTAACATAGGTAAAGGGAAAGGTCAAGTGAGTCTAGAGGAGGCAAAGAAGAAATGGCCCTGTCATAATTGCGGAAAATTAGGGCATTGGAGAAACGAGTGTAAGTTCCCACCTAAACCTAATCCGGAAAATCAATCATTAACTCCACAGGTGCAGAATGAGGTAGTTGTTCAACAAGGTCAGGTGCCACAAACACCACTTCCCAACACTGTTAACCAGCAAAGATACAGTACAGAAACAGGATTCTACGGAGGAGAGCAGGTAACACAGTTGCCGCGAGCAGCTAACATTTCTCAGTATTGGTTGCGACAGAGTGAGGATGAGGCGGATGAAAGTTCATGACGGTGCCTAGGAGAGGGAAAAGAGTGCGTACTTGGCGCAACTCTAGAGGTAGATCAGTCTGGTCCCTTTGTGGATGGAGAAGTGAATGGTGCAAATGTAACATTCCTTGTCGATACTGGAGCTACCCGTTCTACTGTTAGATCAGTGGAAATTCCAAACCTTCCTCTCTCAGGTGAATACATCCAAGTAGTAGGAGTAGCAAATCAGCAGATTAAAACACCACTTACTGAATTAGTGGAAGTAAAAATTGGTTCTTTTAGCAAAATGCATAGATTTGTAGTGTGCGATTGTAGTCCTGTAAATCTTTTAGGTCGTGACCTTTTGTGCAAAATGAATTGCACAATTTATTGTACACCAGATGGAATTGGATTTCAGACCCCAGATGAAGATGTATTGTATAAAGTAACTTTGATGAATCAGGAACCTGAAATGAATGGTTTGTTTCCTGCATTTGTTGCAGAAAAACTTCCAGAAGAACTGAAAATTGCAGTGAAGGAAAATGTGTGGGATTTTACAGGAGAAGATATTGGATTAATGAAAGAAGTTGATCCCGTAAAAGTAACAGTAAAAGAAGGAACAACTTACCCAAATACGCCACAGTATAAATTGACTCCAGAAATAATTGAAGGAATAACTCCTGTAATAAATAAAATGATCGAACAGGGAATTCTAAAAGAAATAATGAGCAGTCCATGTAATTCACCTATTATGGGACTGAAAAAGCCAAACGGAACATATAGAATAGTACAGGATTTGAGAAAGATTAACAAAATAGTTGTGCCTTGTTGTCCAATAGTGCCAAACCCTGCAGTAATTCTATACCAAATTCCACACGAAGCTGAGTGGTACACGGTGATAGATTTGTGTCACGCATTTTTCTCTATTCCTTTGCATCCAGATAGCCAGACATTATTTGCGTTCCGGTTCGGAGAGCGTATTTTGGCATGGTGCCGAATTCCTCAGGGGTATACAGAAAGCCCCTCGATCTTTAATCAGATTTTAAAGAAGTCTTTGGAAGATTTGAAAATGCCAGAAAAGTCAGTGATGGTGCAGTATATCGATGACCTGTTGGTGGCATCGAAAACAAAAGAAGCATGTGTAAGTGATACAATTGCTTTACTGAACCATCTAGAGAAAAGAGGACATAAAGTGTCCCCTTCAAAATTGCAATTTTGCCAAAAAGAAGTTCAATATTTAGGGCATAAAATTGAGAAAGGAGTGCGAAAGATAGCGACAGAAAGAGTAAAAATGATTCAAGGAATGAGAGCACCAATGACGCAAAGAGAGGTAAGAATGTTTCTGGGAATGGTTGGATATTGCCGACAATGGATAAGTGGTTTCTCCTTGATTGCTAAACCATTACAAAAACTGACCAAGAAGGATGTAAGAGACCCTTTTGAGTTAAATAACGAAGAAATGAAATCTTTCAAAGAGCTGAAAAAGAAATTGTGTGAGGCCCCTGCTTTAGGAATGCCTGATTATGAAAAGGATTTTGAATTGTACTGCAGTGAAAGAGATGGATGTGCATTTTCAGTGCTGGTACAAAAACATGGAACAATGAAGAGACCAATTGCTTATTTTTCAGCTGTTTTAGATCCTATAGCAAAAGCATTGCCTGGATGTCTGAAAGCTGTTGCTGCTACTTGTGTAAGTTTGGAACAAAGTGAAGGTATAGTGATGGGGTATCCACTGAGAGTATATGTTCCCCACTCAGTAGAGATTTTGTTGACAAGAACAAAAACACAGTACATGACACATAGTCGGCTGACTAAGTACGAAAAAGTAATCTTGAGTGCAGAAAATGTGACCATAGATAGATGTATGAATGTGAATCCTTCGACATCATTGCCAGATGAAGAGAGTATAATTGAACAAGATGAAGTAGATCATGATTGTCTGAATGTGCTGGAATATTGCACAAAACCAAGAGCTGACATAAAAGATGAGCCTTTAAAGGAATCGGATTATGTCATGTTTGTGGATGGCTCATGCTTGAGAACGAAAGAAGGAGTTTTAAGCGCAGCTTACGCAGTGTGCACAGTGGCAACTGTGATGGAAGCGTCTTGTCTGAAAGGAATAAGGTCTGCCCAAGTTGCGGAACTGATTGCTTTGATTCAAGCATGTAAGTTGGGAAGAAATGTACGAGTTACGATTGTGACCGATAGCCAGTATGGTTTCGGTATTGTGCATGACTTCGGTCAGATTTGGTCACAAAGAGGTTTCTTGATGTCTGCAGGAACACCTATCAGAAATGGAGATTTTGTTAAGAAACTGCTTGAGGCGATACAGCTGCCTAAGCAGATAGCTGTAGTGAAATGCAAGGCACATAAGAAAAACGAAGATTACATAGCTGTTGGTAATAACTATGCGGATGAGATAGCCAGATATTGTGCAGAGAACATGGTATCCCTAAACAAGAATAGAGAAAGGGAGCATATCTCTTCTCCTTTGCTTTTTACTAACACTGTCGAGACATGGGATGAGGTGAGACAGTTACAGGAAGCTGCAAATGATGAGGAAAAAGATTACTGGATAAAAGCAGGATGTAGAAGACAAGAAAACAATGGTGTGTGGGTTTACAGAGATGAAAGACCAGTTATGCCTGATAGCATGATTGCAGACATGGCACGGATGTACCATGGACAAGCTCATATTGGGAGAGATGCAATGATCAGACTTTTTAGTCAAACCTGGTATAACCCAAAATTCAGAGCCATAGCTGAAAGTCTTTGTCAAAATGTCTTATTTGTCAACAGTTTAATCCAGGAAGAAAGACAATAGTGAGTCTAGGAACAATAGAACGAGAAGGAGGTCCGTTCACTAGAATGCAATTAGACTTCATCGAAATGCCCCCTTGTAACAGACTAAAATATGTTCTAGTGGTCGTCTGTTTGTTTTCTCGTTGGGTGGAGGCATACCCCACTAGAAGGAATGATGGAATAACGGTAGCAAAACTTATGCTACGAGAGTTCATTCCAAGGTATGGTTTTCCAGTCACGGTTGAGACAGATAGAGGAACACATTTTCAAAATGAGTTGATCCAATTGATTTGTGAAGCATTAAGTATTAAACAAAAACTGCATTGTGCATACAGACCAGAGGCTTCTGGGGTAGTAGAGCAAATTAATGGAACAATTAAGAACAGGTTAGGAAAAATGTGTCAAGCTACAGGACTCAAATGGCCAGATGCACTGCCCCTTGTTCTGATGACCATCAGAAGCATTCCTGAAAAGAAAACTGGACTTAGTCCTCATGAGGTGATCATGGGACGAGCAATGAGACAAGCACAAGTACCTGTCAACAAGTTATTGACTATAACTGATGATCTAGTACTGGATTATTGCAAAGGACTGGCTGATGTGGTGTGTTCTGTGTTTCATCAGGTTGGACCGGATGCGACCACTCTTGAAAGAAAACCAGCCCACGACTTGAATCCAGGAGACTGGGTCCGCATAAAAATCCACAGGAGAAGAAACTGTCTAGTTCCTCGCTGGGATGAGCCACGACAGGTAATCCTAGTGACAACAACTGCAGTCAAGTGTGCAGGAGTGAAGAACTGGGTCCATGCCAGCCACACAATCAGAGTTCAAGAACCTACAGATCGACATGTGAGTCGACGTCTGGAAGTGTGGGATAAGAGTTCAGCGACTGGGTCAACAGGAATAAGAGAAAGGGTGCCAGAACTTGAAGATCGACCTGAAAGTCGACATCTGGAAACCCCAACTGCAAGCACCTCTAGAGAGGAAGAGGAAGAAGAAGAAGAAGGAAGAATTTCAGAAATTCCAGAACCTGAAGATCGACCTGTAAGTCGACATCTGGAAATATCTGACACGAGTTCAGGATCTGATGATTCAGTTGCAAACTGTGAAGAATTTCGAAGGAGAACTTGGGGATATAAACCAATTGGAGAAGAGAATGAACAAGAAAATGATCTAGATGAGCAACCAAGTACAAGTTATGGTGGAAATCCTTCAAAAGTAATATTAATAGACAAAGGGGCCGATTCCGATCTCGGCCGGTAGGGCTCCGAATCGGATTCGGCTTAACCGGATCCGATTCGGAGCCCTATTTCCCGACCGATCCGTACGCGCGTCCGGACGAGCGAGTACGATGCGAAATCGCCGACCGACTCATCCGGGCGTCCCGACCGCTCCGACCGACTCGATCCCGGCTCTAACTGCACCGACCGACTCGCACGGACACGACTAGCACCGCGCAATGGAGACGTTCCCCGGCCGGGTAAGTACGATGCGCGCCGCGAGCAGTCCGACCGAGCCGCGCACTCCGGCTCGAAAGAGCTGTCGGAGCCGTACTTTGGGGGTCCGTGTCGGACCCCTGTACGCGTAGCCACGCGAGTTGCACACAGGGGGACCCATGGGTCCCCCTACCTGTGCGTGTACGGCGCGACCGCTTCGCCGCGTACACGCTGTAGGGGCGCCCTTGTCCGCATCGCACCCATTGAGGCAATGGGAGCCCGCGTACGCGTTATACGACAGGCTCCCATTGACTTCAATGGGAGTCCAACCGACTCGAGTCCGATGGCATACGTGCGCATCGTACTCGTTCGGTCGGGCTGCACGGGTCCGATTCGGTCGGATATCTCTCCGGGTCCGGCTCGGTCGGAGAGATTTCCGGCCCGAATCGGAATCGGCCCCAAAGTAGGGAAAGAGATAAATAAAAAGTTAGAAAATCGAGAAGAACCCCGAGGAGCAATAGGGACAGATAGTGAAACAAAAGAACAGGGAAATTCAGAAGTAGGGAGTGAGGAAAATACCAATTCGGAAGAACACCGAGGAGGGACAGTAATAAGGGAACACAAGAAGGAGAAAACAGATCCACCAGTAAGAGAAGATGAGATCATAAGCTTCAAAATAAGAGACAATTGTGAAAAGGTTGAAACAGAATCTGAAGAAAGTGGAGAAGAAGAGAAAACAAAAACTGAATCAAGAAAAAGAAACTGGAAATCAGAAAGAGGAGAAAAAGAAGGTGAAGCCAAAAGGCCAAGAAAAGGAGATAATTGGCCCAGCAACTATATAAGAAAATTGAGATACAGAATAATCAGAACAGGAGAAAAAAGTGCTGAACAGGTGAATGAAATAACAAGTCAAAAGGAACAAGAAAAGCCAAGTGGAAAACGACTGCAAAAGTCTAAAAGAACAAAGAAAGTGAATTCAAAGTACAAGTCACCTGAGTGGCTGTACATCGCACTAACGGATTACAAAGAAGAAGGAAACACTCACGAGAACCCGAGACTAAGAAACCGAATGGGTAAAGGTGAGATGCAACAAACCTGAAGTGAAGACTTAAAGTGCTTCTACCGGACGTGACAATTTTACTGGATATGACAAATCACCGGATGTGACAACGAAAGAATTCTGAAGAGAATTAAAAGAAAGTACCAAGCAAAGACTTTTGAAAGCAGAGTGGCATCTAAGTTATTTCTGAGGTGTAGTGACACAATTTTCTGAAACTTAACAAAAGATAAAAGCAAAATGGAAAATACTAGAGATAGAAGAGATAAATGTGAGTTTGTAAAAAGATGGTGTAAAATGTGCTGCTTTTGTACAGGTTTATTAATGACAGTATGGATAGTTTTAGCAATCACAATTCCTATTAGTTTAGCTGTAATAGAAGCAAAGAATGATACTAAACCAGGAAAAGAAACTAATATTAAAGAACCAGTTATTTTAAGAAGTAGTGCAGAATTACATAAGGATAAATCAGTAACAGACTTTTCTAAAAATGTTTTTACAAAATTGTTGTACGAATATGTAGAGACAATGGATATGAGAGATTGTTATGTTTGTATGCAGTTGCCTGCATCAGTGTCAGACGGTGTGACTTATCATCACCTACCTCTAACTTATGGAATAACCTGTAGTGTAATAGCAAGTTTATTTTATAAAACAGGTAGATTAGAGTTTTATTATACTGATATAGATAAGATTTTTGCAAATGTTCCTGTAGTTCCAGAACTTAACAAAGTAAAACAAGCAAAAGTTTTAGGAGAATTCTTTTAGAACATAGAAAATTAACATTAGAAGAAATAGCTAAAAACAACCTTACCTGTGAATTAAAGAAAGAAGAAAAGGTATTTTTAGAAATGGTTGAAGAAAGAAGATTGAAATTTCAAAGAGAAGCAATAAAAGAGGAAGGAACACATCTGTGGACATTTGAGGAAGGAAATCATGAAGGGAAAAAGATAAATGCAGCAATGACATTAGATTGGCCGCAAACAGGAAAGTTGTGTATTAGAAGAAATAAGACAGTCTATGACAATTACTTTGTAGGTTCCAGTATCTGCCATGACAATTATCAAATTTTAGGAGGTTGGGGATTCAAAGGTGGAAAGGATCCAATATTTCCAGGTATCTATTATATTTGTGGGAATAGAGCTTATTACAGGTTACTGGACCATTGGTATGGAACTTGCTATGTAGGCCTGGTCTTTCCAAAAATCTTTCATATGGACAGAGAAGAAAAAGGAACATACAAAATGATTAATAGCTTTACACGTAGAAAGAGGGAAAGTTTTTCAGAAATTGTAGGTGATATTTTTGGAGCATTAATACCAGCAGTGGGAATATCTTTGAATGCATTTAAAATTCGGAAGTTATCCACAGTAGTAGATCGTTTGTCTACAGATACTGCGGGAGGGTTCTTGATGGTAAATACCGAAATGGTTGCCATGAGAGCTATGGTGATGCAAAATCGGCTTGCCCTTGATATTCTTTTGGCAAAAGAGGGTGGAGTCTGTGGAATGCTGAAAGTCCAACATTGTTGCACTTACATTCCTGATAAAAGTGAAAATATACAAAAGTATATTACAAATATTACAAATTTGCACAAAGAACTAGTTCCACTGGAGGTTGAAAGTGTCTTGGGAAAACTTGGTAGAGGGTTTTCTTCCATAGCAAATTGGTTAACAAGAATGAGTAGACTAATGATAGGGAAAGTTATAATAATAGCAACTGTAGCAATATTGTTAGCCATGGTGTTGAAAATTGTAATAACGTGTATAAAAAGAAAAGTAAGACAAAATAAGATAAAAAGAAATAACAGAATAATGAAAGAGAGAGAGAGAGAAATTGGTGAAATTGAGTTAGAGAAAATGAAAGAAAGCATGTATAAAGAGACAAGAAGTCAAGATGAAATGGAAACAGATGTGTAACTAACAAAAAGCAAAAGGATGAAAGACATATGCTGCCTGGAAAAGAAGTATAACTTGGGTTTTATGTGGTGATTTAAAAATCACCAAAGGGGGGAGTTGATGGAGCAGAGAAAATAAAAAATGTTAACCCCTAACAAATTTTATAAATAATTAATAAAATGTTCGTTTAAATGTATTAATCAACAATGTACGTGAGGGAAGGGTAACACGCAATTACATGGGCTAAATAATCTATTAACGAATGTCTGTGTGTCTAATTATAACATAAAATTAATTGCGTACTAAATAAATAATAAATGCATGATTGTGCTTCATAGAATATAAACGTGTCGTTGCAAAAACAATAGTGATGGTAAGTAAGGAACAGCTTAAATGTTGCTTTCTGCTAGGTAATAACTAATTGGGGTACGTAGATGACGGGAGGGAAACGAAAAGGCTATGTTTCTCTATTTTAATTATGTTTTGTTTATTTCAAAATAGTGCTTCTAAGTATAAACGAGTGGCGATATAAAATGGCTGCCGGTTATTGAAGTGCGCATGTGCGGGGAAACGCGTGACAAGGGAGAAAAAGTTGGAGAAAAGCTAACCACGTGATGATGCTGAGAGGCTAGGATGCAAGAATGGTCAAGGCTGATGTGACCTAATTGAACTGATAGTGTGCCGTGGTGATCAGCAAGAAACCGTGGGAAACCGTTTTAAGAGAAAGGACAATGCCTGCAGAGTTCTCGAATGTATCGAAAGAAGTTACAAATGTACTGATCGAAGCGGATGGAAACATGTCTTGAACTGTGAGAAAGGAAATGATCATATACATTCCAAAGAACAAGTTGGATCCGGGAGAACTTGATTAAGAATGAATAGATGAAATGAATGGACCAATGAAAGAAAAGCGCGTTATTAATGTTGCAACAATTAGTTAGCAAAGTTAGAATTAGGGTATAAGAGGGCCTACTCTTAGTGGGAGGGGTACACAGTCAGAGTTGGAGAGTCGCAGTCAGAGTCGGTGTTGGAGTTGGTGGCTTCCAGTGCTTGGTGGTCCAGATCGATCCATTTACTGAGCGGGAGATGCTGAAAGACTGTTAGATGAGACGGGTTGCAGGTAGCTGATGCTGACGAGCTGAAGTTTCTGTTGCTGTCTTATTTTTCCAGTTGAGTATGAGAATCAGGTTATTTTTAATTCGTAAACTTAGGTTAGAAATCCTTAGGCTAAATTAGGGAAGATAGGCAGGTAATTAGGGTTTTTGCTTCATGACAAAATTTCCTTTCTGCAATAAAATTGATTTTGTTTAATAAAATATTTGAATTAATAATGAATGAATAATTGAATAAAAAGTCTAAATTCTTTCTCATGCTTTTAAAATTATATAAAATTTAAGATTCTTAATCAAACGACTCAGTGGTTATTTTGCTAAATGATTGTGACACTAGTAATTGGTTATTGTGATTTAGCTGGTCTTAATCACTACAAATTAATTTCTTACTAGATGATCCATCGACAAAACAATGAGCAGGAATATCTTAAGAAATAACTAAGAAAGTGATAGGTTAAGGTAATAAGGTATCCCGGCTCTTTCCAACGGTACATAAATGATGTTTTTTATTAAGTTCTCATGTTTCTCCTAGGAGTATAGAATTTCGTAAAGGTGTAGAGGAAATCCAGGTGTGTGTGTGTGTGTGTGTAATAGGCGAAGTTTATGGGCCCCATCGTCATGTGGATGTGAGAAAATATAAGTCGCCCCTGGATGACCGATAAGTGACCTAGGAGGAAAATAGTTTTTATTGTAGGCGCTGCATCAATACTAAGCTTGACTTTATATGTACCTTGAGTACCTATAGTGGTTTTCAGTTAGTAATTCAAATAGACATTTTCTGGTAAAACAATAGCAAGCTGGAATCCCACACGCTGCCACCAATGTGAGAAGTTGGCCTGGTATATGCTGTTCACTAGTTAAAGTGGACACCTTCCACCAGTACAAGTCGACTCTTATGGTAGATAGGTTTAAGACAACCTTTATAGAAAGCTATCCTAGTGGTAGCTGTGGAGAGCAGCCTTCAGGCTAAGTCTTGGAGGAATGTAAAGCAGCTTGTTTTACCACACAATCTCTTGAATCACCAAATGAAAAGACACCACACAGGTATATATATCAAATATATATGTATTTATTACTAAACAACTCTCTACTAATCTCTTTATGAGATTAGAAGTCAGGAACATATGTACAAATCAAATGTTATCAAAAATAAGTTAGCACAATTAAATATCACAATCTTAGTTTGGCTAGACCTGGGTCTAGAGCATATAGAATCGAGGGACCCCCAAGAACCACCCCAGGTAGTTGTAGGAGACCCACAGGGGACGGACGCGGTGTTCAGGCACCGGTGCGAGTCCTGTACGAGTCTATGCGAACAGACGCGATTGAGATTTCAATGTTAAAGATCCCTTGCATGTTCGAGGCGAACACACCGATCGGTCCCAGTACGAGTCGAAGGACGCGGTTACAGATAGAGTTGCAAGGGAGGTGGACGCGATGTGTCTAACACAGACGCGAACCCTGTACGAGTCAGCGCGATAGTCGCACTTGGAAAATAGGAGTTTTAGGGTACTTCTAGAGTAGCTACAAGCAAGTCACTTACAGGGTAAGTAGTTCTAGGGCCAATACCCACAGGAGCACCATAGTGCTGAAGTTACCTCACCCAGGGGAGCCGGGTGCATAGGTGTTCTTTGGTGTCGGGTCGCGGCGTCATTTTCAATGGGAGCCAGTGAAGACTTGCTGCTTGCGACGACAGAAGAAGTGTCCGGTGGAATCCAAGCCTGGATTCGGAAGATGGAAGACCTGAAAGCAGAGGGGACAGTGTTCAAAGTCACTTGGCAGTGACCCGGGGCAAGGAAGATGAATGCCCACCGTCGTCGACAGGATTCAGGTTGTTCACGGGTGTCTTGACTCTTCGACCATGAGGTCCAGGAGGCGTCGAGGATGGCCAGGAGCTGGATTCAGCGTGTCCCACGAAGTGTGCAGCTGACTGCGGTGTCGGCAACCCGATTGGAGCCAACAAGCCTTGGTAGCAGCAAGTCTCGTGGAGGAGAACAAAAAGTCAATGGTGCAGACCAGCAAGGTCTGTGGGACTTACTCAGCAAGGGAAGGTCAGGGCAGGCCTGGAGCAACCAGGGGAGCCCTTTGGTTTGGTTAGAAAGTCTTCTGGGGACCCACAAGCCAGCTAGCAAGGGATCGCAAAGACGCCTCGGGAGGATTCACTCAACAGGGGCCCACGGTCACTCGGGATGGTGTAGGCCTCTGATTTTGGGAGGGATCTCTGCTAGAGGCTGGGACCACAC
The DNA here is from genome assembly GCA_963921515.1 of Calotriton arnoldi. Taxonomy (NCBI): domain Eukaryota; kingdom Metazoa; phylum Chordata; class Amphibia; order Caudata; family Salamandridae; genus Calotriton; species Calotriton arnoldi. Next base: position 52,503 of record CAWUFW010015796.1, on the reverse strand, counting down.
GTGGTCCAAAGCACAAGTTTGTAGAACATCATGAAGGTGTTGCACTCGACAATAGTGCACGGTACCCAGGGTCTGCGGTTCCTCGTTGCTCGTGGGGTCCACTTGCCTCAGCTTTGCTGGGGACTCACGATGGCCTTGAAGAAGTCAGGAACTCCTCTTCCTGGGCTGCAGGGACTTCGGGCTACGGCAGGAGCGGCGTAGTTTGCGACCGTCATTGTAGTTTTAGGTGCCTGCCAAGCAGGGGAGTCACTCCTTGACTCCAAGGGAGATTCTTCAGTCTTCCAAAGGTAGTGGAACGTCGAAGGTCCGGGATTCTTCAGTAGAGCATCGTCCAGGGGTATCTATGTTGCAATGCACAGGTTCCCCCTCTTATACTAAAAAGAAGGGAGGGACTAGCTCTATAACCCCACCTATGGGAGGGTCAGGGGAGTGGGTGGCTACACCCACTTCCCTTTGTCCAGTTTCGCGCCAGAGCAGGGGCAGGTAGCCCCTGAGCCGGTTTGAACCGGCATATGCACAGAGGAGCCTTCTGCTCCCCCAGTGCAGGACTTCAAAGCACTCTAGGAGTGCACCCACCCAGCCCCAATACACTAAACCCTGTCTGGGAGGTGGTCACACCCCTTGGGACAGGATATCTATTGTTGGGCTTCCTCCACTGCGAGTGTCGGTCATCAGCAGGAGGGCAGCCCAGTGTCTGTGACTGGTGGCATCCATTTTGTGATTTAATGTAAATAACAAGGACCCCCTGCAAGGAATAAAGAACCCTAGGGCAGGGCAATAATATATGTGAAAATAAATCTCTAGGCAATCATATGGTCAAATACAGTCAAAGACTCATGTCAAAACCAGGCATGATGCAATTAACTCAGTGTCAACTACAGACATAACTTTTATAAAAGTTTCTATTGTTTATTAATCTCATTTAAAAAACACATAGACAATACTAGACATACATGTGTATATAACTCATCAGTACAGTAAATCAATCATACAATTTGAAAACAAACAACATAAATACAATGAAATATGTTACAAAAAATCCAAAATTGGGTACAATAGAAAATTAATTAAATTGATAACGGAATTATAAAACCAAAATTGGTTGAACAGTGGCTACAAGATGGATCTTCTTCAACGCGTTTGGCGCACACTGCGCCTTCATCAGGAAAAGCCACAAACAGTGTCCTTGAATAAGTGCGAAGGATGAGGTATAATTCCTACAAGTCGTCAAAGTAGGCTGCTAGGACCGATAAACAGCAATTCAATTCTTAATTATGCTTGAATAGCTGGTACACAATGAGCCAAGTATGACGCTTTTAATTGTTTAACTTTGCAAAGGTCGATGTGAAAAAGTGAAGGAATTATATAAGACTGCCAGAAGACTCGAAGTCAATGGTTAACGCTCTTGATTGTGCTCAATGCGCTGGCACACGATATATGAAACACGAAATTTAAAAACTCTTCAAGAGTCGATGTAAGTTGGTAATGGTAAACAGCCTGCGGTCTGGCGTCTTGGATAAACGCTTGATACTAGCAGAGTAGTTACGTTCGCACTTCTGCAAGATAGGCGAGTGGAATCTATCTTGCAGAAGTGCGAACGTAACTACTCTGCTAGTATCAAGCGTTTATCCAAGACGCCAGACCGCAGGCTGTTTACCATTACCGAACTTACATCGACTCTTGAAGAGTTTTTTTAAATTTCTCGTGTTTCATATATCGTGTGCCAGCGCATTGAGCACAATCAAGAGCGTTAACCATTGACTTCAGTCTTCTGGCAGTCTTATATAATTCCTTCACTTTTTCACATCGACCTTGCAAAGTTAAACAATTAAAAGCGTCATACTTGGCTCATTGTGTACCAGCTATTCAAGCATAATTAAGAATTGAATTGCTGTTTATCGGTCCTAGCAGCCTACTTTGACGACTTGTAGGAATTATACCTCATCCTTCGCACTTATTCAAGGACACTGTTTGTGGCTTTTCCTGATGAAGGCGCAGTGTGCGCCGAAACGCGCGTTGAAGAAGATCCATCTTGTAGCCACTGTTCAACCAATTTTGGTTTTATAATTCCGTTATCAATTTAATTAATTTTCTATTGTACCCAATTTTGGATTTTTTGTAACATATTTCATTGTATTTATGTTGTTTGTTTTCAAATTGTATGATTGATTTACTGTACTGATGAGTTATATACACATGTATGTCTAGTATTGTCTATGTGTTTTTTAAATGAGATTAATAAACAATAGAAACTTTTATAAAGAGTTATGTCTGTAGTTGACACTGAGTTAATTGCATCATGCCTGGTTTTGACATGAGTCTTTGACTGTATTTGACCATATGATTGCCTAGGGATTTATTTTCACATATATCCATTTTGTGATGCCAGGGCTCTTTAGGATTCTACCGCGTTTCCACAGTAGTTACATGTCTATCCCTCTAGAAGGGTGGGATCATACTCCCACACCAGGTACTGGTGTGGGGGTATGATTCCAAAGTGTTTGACACCAAACACGACATGTTTTGATGCAGCCATTCCAAAGTTAGCATTTACCGCGAGGATATAATGCACTTAAGAGTATATGGTTTGACTGCATTCACAAACAGCCCCAGAGAATGGACTCTGAGGGCTGCAGAGGGGCACTGCTCAGGCAGAGGCACCCCCTCACATAGAAACTAAGCACCCTGCCCTCAAGATTGATAGGGCCTGCCTTAGGGGTGACTGATAAGTCTCAATGTGTGTGCAGGAGAGATATAGGGGACCTAAATCTCAGTGAGGAGTGCTAGCACTTCCTCACCCAGGCTGCAGTAGCTGTGAGAAGTTGGCCTGGTATATGCTGTCCACTAATTATAGTGGGCACCTTGCACCAGTCCAAACAACCCCTTATTGGAGATAGGTTAAAGACAACCTTTATTGAAAGCTATCCTAGTGGTAGCTATGGAGAGCAGCCTTCAGGCTAAGTCTTGAAGGAATGTAAAGCAGCTTGTTTTACCAGTCTATAATCTCTTGAGTGACCAAATGAAAGAGCACCACACCAGGTATATATTCAAAATATATGTATTTATTACTAAACACACCCCTCTAGTCTCTTTATGAGGCTAGAGTTCGAAGTACATAAGTTAGAAGTTATTTAAACACAGTAATAGCACAAATACACGTTTGGGCCCTAGGGGCGTACCAAACCATATACCAATAAAGTGGTATAAGAACCACGACTGAGCTAGACACTAGGCCTAGAGCCTGTAGAAGTGCTTGGACCACAAGGAACCACCCAAGGTAGTGACACAGGGGACCCACGGGGACGCGTGCAGTGTAGTAACACAGCTGCGAATCGCCGTTAACTTCTATGGTGAAAGTCGCGGTTTGGAATTTAAAGAAAAGGGACACTTAAAGAAGGACTTGGAGCAAACCCTTTGAGAACTAGGTCGTTCTAGAGTCTCTACCCACGGGAGCACCGGAGTACTCTTGTTACCTCACCCAGGGAAGCCGGGTGCATAGGTGCCTTTCGGGGTCGGGTTTCGTCGTCGATTTGAATGGCGATCTGCTGCAAAGTGCTGCTGGCGACCAAGTGAAAAGTGTCCGGGTGGATCCAAGGGTGGATCGGTGATCTGAAGAACCTGAAAGCAGAGGGGACAGAGTTTGGGTCACTAGCCAGTTACCAGGAAGGCGATGAGCAGATGCCCACCGATGTCGAGTGCTTCAGGTAGGTTGACGGTCGTCTTGACTCTTCAGCCACGAGGTCCAGGAGGGGTTGTCGGCGACCAGGAGCAGGACTCGGGCTGGTACACGATGTCTGTCGAGTGCTGAGGTGTCAGCGACCGGATTGGACCCAACAAGCCTTGGCAACGGCCAGTCTCGATGAAGATGAAGATTGACGATTGTGCAGACCAGCAAGGTCTGAGGAACTCACCCAGCAAGGGTAAGTGAGGGCAAGCCTGGAGCAAGCAGGGAGCCCAAGTAGAAAAAGATTGGCCTTCGTGAAGGGCTACTAGCCAACGGGCTAGCGACCGCGAAGGAGCCTCAAGACGGTGCACGTGGAGCTGGCTCACAGGACACTCGTGGAGTGGAGGCCAGAGATCTTCGATGTAGTTGGTGCTGATGGCTGGGGCTACTCGGAGCCCAAAGCACGACTTCGTGGGAGACCCAGAAGAGGATGCACTTGCAAATGTGTGCGGTGTCCAGGGGTCACGGTTCCACGTTACCCACGACAGCTACGGGCCTCAGCTTTGCTAGGGACTCAGGGCAGCCTCGGGGAAGTCTGGAAATCCACCTCTGGTGATGCAAAGACTTCGGCGTCCGACGGGAGCTTCAGTGATGCAGACCGGACTATTGCTTCTTTGGTGCCTGCCAAGCAGGGGAGTCACTCCTTGACCCCAAGGGAGATTCTTCTGTCCTCTAATCTTTAAGTAGAGCGTCGAAGGTCCAGGATTCTGTGTCAGAGTTTCGTCCAGGGACCATCTAAAGTCCTAAGGACTGGGGTCCCATACTTATACTAAGTTTAGGGGTTGGACTTACTCTGTGGTCCCACCTATGGGTGGGTCAGGGTCAGAGGGGTGGCTACACCCTTTCCCTTTGTCCAGTTCACGCCAAAGCAGGGGCTGGAAGCCCCTGATCCGGTTTGAACTGGGGTATGCACTAGGGACACCAAATGTGCCCCCAGTGCAGGACTTCAAAGCACCCGAGAGTGCTCCCGCCCAGCCCCAATACACACTATCCTGTCTGGGGAGGTGGTCACACCTCCCTGGGACAGGAAACCTATTGTACAGGCCTCCCCTGCCGGAGTTTCGGTCAGCAGCAGGAGGCCAGACTCGTGTCTGTGGCAGCAGCATCCATTTTGTGATGCCAGGGCTTGGAAAGTCAGTACCGGGCATACCGGTGTGTACATGTCTTTCCCTCTAGAAGGGTGGAATGCTACCCCGCCGCCAGAACTGGCGGGGGGGTAGTATTCCAAGATGTTTGACACCAAACACGACATGTTTCCGTGCAGCCATCCCAAAGTTAGCATTTAACGCGAGGTTATAATGCGCTTAAGAGTATATGGTCAGGCTGCACTACAAACAGCATCAGAGAAGGGTCTCCGAACGCTGCAGAGGGGCCCTGCTCATGCAGGGGCACCATCTCACATAGGAACCACGCACTCTGCCTTCAGTATTGATAAGGCCTGCCATAGGAGTGACTTATAGGTTTATATGTGTGTATGTATATAGTGATATAGGTAGCCTATATCACAGTAAGGGGTGCATGCACCACCTTACCCAGGCTGCAGTAGCAGACCTGTGGTGTCAGTTTGGATGGCCTTCCAGGGGTGGCACAATACATGCTGCAGCCCCTGGTAGGCCTCTGAGGTACCTATGCCCTGGGTACATAGTATACCATATACTAGGGACTTATAAGGGCACTCCAGATTCCAATCAGAGATGTGCCTAAGGCACATGGAAACCATTTTAGAGAGGAAGCAGCTAGGCTGGGGTTCTAATTAGCAGGGCCCCAGCCAGACTAAGGTCGAAAAACAGTGAAGCATCAGCAAAAAGTGGGGGTACCCATGTGAAGCAGATCCTACTCTCCTACACAACCCCCCCCCCCAAACGTAGGGACATTAAACTAACCTTGCCCAGTTAAGTCTTCATGTTCTAAGTGGAAGTACCTAGAGAGTTCATCTGCATTGGCATGGTTACTCCCAGGTCTATGTTCCACTGTGAAGTCCATCCCCTGTAGGGAAATGGACCACCTAAGCAGTTTGGGGTTTTCACCCTTCATTTGTTTTAGCCATAAGAGGGGCTTATGGTCTGTCTGAACCAGGAAGTGTGTACCAAACAAGTATGGCCTCAACTTCTTCAGAGCCCAGACCACAGCAAAGGCCTCCCTCTCAATGGCTGACCAACGTTTCTCTCTAGGGGTCAGCCTTCTGCTAATGAAAGCTACTGGCTGATCCTGACTTTCTTCATTCAATTGTGACAGTACAGCCCCTACCCCCAATTGAGATGCATCAGTTTGAACAATGAACTTCTTGGAGTAATCAGGACTCTGTAGAATGGGAGCAGTGCACATGGCCTGCTTCAGTTCATCAAATGCCTTTTGACAGCTAACTGTCCACTGAACCTTTTGGGCATTTTCTTGGAAGTTAAGTCATTCAGGGGTGTCACTATTGATCCATACCCCTTGACAAATCTCCTATAGTACCCAGTCAGGCCTAAAAAGGCTCTCACCTGAGTCTGGGTAGTTGGAGCAGTCCAGTCCATGATGGTCTGGATCTTGCTCTGCAAGGGTTGAACCTGGCCTCCACCCACAAGGTGGCCCAGGTACACAACCTGACTCTGCCCTATCTGGCACTTGGTGGCCTTGATAGTCAGGCCTGCTTTCTGCAGGGCCTGTAAAACATTTCTGAGGTGGACCAGATGATCCTCCCAGGTGGAGCTAAAGACAGCAATATCATCTAGATATGCTGCACTATAGGCTTCCAGACCTGTAAGGACTGTATTCATCAACCTCTGAAAAGTGGCAGGTGCATTCTTCAGACCAAAGGGCATCACCACAAATTGATAATGCCCACTAGGGGTTGAGAATGCTGTTTTTGGCTTTGCATCATCAGCTAGTCTGATCTGCCAGTAGCCAGCTGTCAGGTCAAATGTGCTTAGATACTTGGCTGATGCCAAAGTGTCTATTAGCTCATCTGCCCTAGGTATTGGATGGGCATCAGTCCTAGTGACTGCATTGAGACCCCTGTAGTCCACACAAAACCTCATCTCTCTTTTCCCACCATTGGTGTGAGGTTTTGGCACAAGGACCACTGGACTAGCCCAAGGGCTATCTGAGGGTTCAATAACTCCCAAATCCAACATTTTCTGGACTTCTGTCCTGATACAGTCCCTGACATGGTCAGGTTGCCTATAAATCTTATTTTTAATAGGCAGACTGTCCCCAGTGTCCACTTCATGAGTGCACCAGGTGGTCTGACTTGGAGTCAGTGAGAACATGTGTCTGAACTGATTGAGCACCTCTCTACAATCAGTTTGCTGTTGGGTAGTGAGGCTGCCTGCCAAGGCTACACCATCCACTGACCCATTGTGAGAAGTTGGCCTGGTATATGCTGTTCACTAATTAAAGTGGACACCTTGCACCAGGGCAAATCGACTCTTATGGTAGATAGGTTTAAGACAACCTTTTAAAGAAAGCTATCCTAGTGGTAGCTGTGGAGAGCAGCCTTCAGGCTAAGTCTTGAAGGAATGTAAAGCAGCTTGTTTTACCATATAATCTCTTGAATCACCAAATGAAAAGACACCACACAGGTATATATATCAAATATATATGTATTTATTTCTAAATAACTCTCTACTAATCTCTTTATGAGATTAGAAGACAAACATATGCACAAATCAACGTTTCACAATAAGTTAAGCACAAAATATGGCTGGGGCCCTAGGGGCGTACCAGACCATATACTAAAAAAAGACTTAGCAACAACGACTTGCAGGGAGACAAGGCCTAGGGCCTTCAGAAGTGCTGGGGCCTCACGAAACCACCCATGGCAGGTAAGTAAAGGACCCACGGGGGACGCGTGCAGTGTGGATACACAGGCGCGGATCGCCGTTAACTTCAATGGGGCAAGTCGCGGTTGGAAATTAAGAGTTCTAGGAGACTTCGGGAGAACCTACAAGCAAGCCACTTACAGGGTAAGTAGTTCTAGGGCCCACACCCACAGGAGCACCGTAGTGCTGGAGTTAGCTAACCCAGGGAAGCCGGGTGCATAGGTGTCCTTTGGTGTCGGGTCGCGGCGTCGTTTTCAATGGCGAACAAAGAAGACTTGCTGCTTGCGGGAGCTGAAGAAGTGTCCGGTGGAATCCAAGCCTGGATTCTGAAGAAGGATGACCTGAAAGCAGAGGGGACAGTGTTCAAAGTCACTTGGCAGTGACTCGGGGCAAGGAAGATGGATGCCCACCGTCGTCGGTTGATTCAGGTCGGTTGCGGGTGCCTTGACTCTTCAGCCACGAGGTCCAGGAGGTGTCGACGACAACCAGGAGCTGGATTCTGTGTCTCCCACGAAGTCTGCAGCTTACTGCAGTGTCGGCAACTCGATCGGAGCCAACAAGCCTTGGCAACAGCAAGTCTCGGGGAGATGAAGAAAAGTCGATGGCACAGACCAGCAAGGTCTGAGGGACTCACCCAGCGAAGGTAAGTCAGGGCAGGCCTGGAGCAACCAGGGAGCCCTTTGGTTTCTTTAAGAAGTCTTCTGGGGACCCACGAGCCGGCTGGCAAGGGATCGCGAAGACACCTCGGGCGGAATCACTCAACAGGGGCCCACGGTCACTCGGGACAGTGTAGGCCTCTGATCTTCGGAGGGATTCCTGCTAGAGGTCTGGACCACACGTGGTCCAAAGCACAAGTTCGTGGAATGTTGTGAAGGGGTTGCACTCGACAATAGTGCACGGTACCCAGGGGTCGCGGTTCCTCGTCACTCGTGGGGTCCACTTGCCTCAGCTTCGCTGGGGACTCACGATGGCCTTGGAGAAGTCAGGAAATCCACTTCTTGGGCTGCAGGGACTTCGGACTCCGGCGGGAGCGGCGTAGTTTGCGACCGTCGTTGTCGTTTTTGGTGCCTGCCAAGCAGGGGAGTCACTCCTTGACTCCAAGGGAGATTCTTCTGTCTTCCAAAGGTAGTGGAACGTCGAAGGGCCAGGATTCTTCTGTAGAGCGTCGTCCAGGGGTTATCTAACTAGCAAGTTCAAGGGTTCCCCTTCTTATACTGAAAAGAGGGGATGGACTAGCTCTATGACCCCACCTATGGGAGGGTCAAGGGAGGGGGTGGCTACACCCACTTCCCTTTGTCCAGTTTCGCGCCAGAGCAGGGGCAGGTAGCCCCTGAGCCGGTTTGAACTGGCATATGCACAGAGGAGCCTTCTGCTCCCCCAGTGCAGGACTTCAAAGCACTCTAAGAGTGCACCCACCCAGCCCCAATACACTAAACCCTGTCTGGGAGGTGGTTACACCTCCCTGTGACAGGATGCCTATTGTTGGGCTTCCTCCACTGTGAGTTTCGGTCATCAGCAGGAGGGCAGCCCAGTGTCTGTGACTGGTGGCATCCATTTTGTGATGCCAGGGCTCTTCAGGATTCTACCGCGTTTCCACAGCAGGTACATGTCTTATCCCTCTAGAAGGGTGGAATGCTACCCCCGCCGCCAAGATTGGCGGGGGGTAGTATTCCAAGATGTTTGACACCAAACACAACATGTTTTGATGCAGCCATTCCAAAGTTAGCATTTTACCGCGAGGATATAATGCACTTAAGAGTATATGGTTTAACCGCATCCACAAACAGCACCAGAGAATAGACTCTGAGAGCTGCAGAGGGGCCCTGCTCAGGCAGAGGCACCCCCTCACATAGAAACCAAGCACCCTGCCCTCAGGATTGATAGGGCCTGCCTTAGGGGTGACTGATAGGTTTATATGTGTGTGCAGGAGAGATATAGGAAACCTATATCTCAGTGAGGAGTGCTAGCACCACCTCACCCAGGCTGCAGTAGCAGGCCTGTGGTGTCAGATTTAGACTGCTTCCCAGGGGTGGCATAATACATGCTGCAGCCCCTGGTAGGCCTGTGAAGTACCTATGCCCTTGGTACCTAAGGTACCATATACTAGGGACTCATAAGGCACCACAGTATCCAATCACTAGTGCACCTAGAGTGCACTCCATGTCGTTTAGAGAGAACAGAGAGACTGGGGCCCTGAATAGCAGGGTCCCAGTCCAACTAAGTCATAAACCAGCAAAACACCAGGAAAAAAGTGGGGGCAACCATATAGTCAGATTCCACCTTCCTACATAATCCCCCAAACGAAAGGAGATAAGGCTAACCTTGACCAGTTGAGCCTTTATTGATTAAGTGGTCATATAAGGAAGCACCTGCACTAGCATGGTTGCCCCCTGTCTTATGGTCCACTAAGCAATCCCTCACCCTAAGGGTATGAGAGGGTCTCCACCATGGGGAATCACTACCTCTGGTGTGCTTTGGTAAAGTACAAGGCTGGTGGGGTGTCTGAGTAGGGAAGTGAGGCCCTAGGAAGGTTGGCCTCAGCTTCCTCAGATCACTGGTCACCATGTATGCCTGTCTTTCCATGACTGAGTTGCACTTTGCTCTAAGGGTCAACCTTTGACTGCCTACAGCTGGGGGTTGGGTCCCTTTGGATGGAACACTGGAGGGACATGGCATGTTTGGAACCTTTTGGTCCTAGGTTTGCCCTTGCCTAACAGAGTCCTTCTGGGGGAGGTCCCTACATAAAGGTATGGGGGATCCCTCAGTGGGTTGAGGAATTTTCACCTGGCTAGGGCTACTAGACTGGGTGCCCCTAATCTGCTGATGGGGGGTTCCTCTGGACAGGGGGCCCTGGGGGTCCACTGACCTCCCTGACCTCTGCAGCCCTGGGCTGACTGAGGCAGGGTAGAGAGGGCAGTTTACCTGCTCCAGACTGGGTACCACCTTGGAAGGGTCCTCTGCCATCAGGGGTGGGGCCAGGCCAGGCCTGACTACCTCTGTGGCAGTTCCTTCACTAGGGGAGGGTCAGTTCCCTGAGGAGGCTGACCCTTACCTACTGTCTGGAGGGAAGAAGACTTTTCTTCAACCCTTGTGCTCTCTTCTGGGGGAGAGTGGGCCATTCTTCCAGGCTCCATCTCTCCAAAATCTTGGGCTGGGGCTGTGGCCATCACAGCCCCACTAACCTTTACAGGGACACCCAACATCCTCAGATGGGTTTGGTGTTCAATTTCAGCCCAGGCTGAAATTTCCAGATCATTGCCCATCAGGCAATCTACAGGTAAGGTTGGGGACACTGCCACTCTTTTTGGGCCTGTGACCCCCTCCCAGCTGAGATTGACTATGGCCATGGGGTGATCTGTTCTGACACCATCAATGTTGGTCACCTGGTATTTAAACTCAGGTAAAAGCTGGTGAGGGGGACTAGTTTCCCTGCCACCATGGTGACACTAGCCCCTGTGTCCCTAAATGCCACAGCTTTCTGACCATTAATTATTGGCTCCAGTCTGTACCTGCCCAATGCTGTGGGACCCACGGTAAAGGTGGCAAATCCTATACCACCATCAGAGTCTGAGGAGTCTGTTGAGGGGTCCTGTCTAAACTAGGGCCCACCTCTGTTCCTCTTGCAAAAGCACCTAACTTTTTGGGTGCACTACTCCCAACTGGAGGATTACTACTGGTAGTACCAGGAGGGGTGGTAGTAGTTGTTGGAGGAACATTTTCTTTATTGCCAATCCTGGGACAACTGGGATCAGATTTCCAGTGCCCAGGCTTTTTACAGACATGGCAATAGGGTTTCTTTTCAGGAGAGGAAGGAGTTTGGGACCCACCCCCAGAAGAGGACTTTTGGGGCCCTGTAGTGGACTTATCCTTAGATTTATCCCCACCTTTCTCTTGGGACTTGGTAGAATCTTTCTTGTGGTCACCACCCTGATTCTTAGGCCTTACTCTGGTTCTGACCCATTTGTCTGCCTTCTTTCCCAATTCTTGGGGAGAGGTCAGATCAGAGTCCACCAGGTACTGGTGTAAAAGCTGGTTTTGACAATTATTAAGGATCTGTTCTCTCATCATTAGATTATAAAATCCTTTGAAATCAGTAACCCTACTGCCAACCAGCCAACCCTCCAGAGCCTTGGATGCACAATCTACAAAGTCAGTCCAGTCCTGAGTCTGTGCCTTCTGGGTATCTCTGAACTTCAACCTGTACTGCTCAGTGGTTAAGCCAAACCCATCTATCAGTGCACTCTTCAGGACCTCATAATCATCAGCATCCTCCTCTCTAACAGTGAGGAGCTTGTCTCTTCCTTTATCTGAAAAGGAGAGCCACAAGATTGCTGCCCACTGCTTTTGGGGGACCTGCTGTACTCTACAGGCCCTCTCCATAGCAGTTATCCACTTGTGGATATCATCCCCACTCTGGTAGGGAGGAACAACCTTGCTCAGGTTCCTATGGTCAGGAATATATTCTCTGCCTCTAGGGACACTGTTGCTGCCACCAGGGGTTCTAACCCCTCTTTTCTAGAAGCTCTCTGGATCTCCAGGGCTTCCCTATCCAGTGCCAACTGCTTGGTTCTGAGGGCCACTTTGGCTTCCTCATACTGGAGCAGTTTGCACCTTCTTTCAGAGGAGGTCTCTCTTAAGGAAAAGTATGAGCTCCTCTGCTGGACAAATTCTCTGCCAGAGTGATAAGAGTGGTCAGATTCCCTGGAAGGGGATCTGTGCCTCTCCTCCTCTCTGTCAGTTCTCTTAGGGAGAATTCCTCTGTCCTTTTCAGGCCCCTTGAAGCCTGGCCCTTCAATCACAGAGTCTTGGTCATTCTGATTTTCATCATCTGACCCAGATACTATGACTGACCCACCCACTGATTCAGACCCTTTAGCTCCTAGAGCCAATCTAAGGTCATCTGCTGTCAGCAGATCTATCAGGTGTAGTGTTGAGGGACTCTGTCCTAGCTTCAGGTGTCTGTCAACACACATGGCTCTCAAGTCAGAGAAAGCCATGTCCTTATACTGAGGCTGAGTGGATCCACTGGGTCCACCCTTTAAGGACATTCTAGTGTTGTGCAGTGTTGTACTACCTACACTAGTTTGTGGCCTACTGATCCTAGCTTGAGCTGTGGAAAGGGTGTGCTATCCCTTGGCACACAGCTCTAAGTTCAGTAGAACTTATTGATACTAAGCTTGACTTTATATGTACCTTGAGTACCTATAATGGTTTTCAGTTAGTAATTCAAATAGAGATTTTCTGGTAAAACAATGGCAAGCTGGAATCCCACACGCTGCCCACCAATGTGAGAAGTTGGCCTGGTATATGCTGTTCACTAATTAAAGTGGACACCTTGCACCAGGGCAAATCGACTCTTATGGTAGATAGGTTTAAGACAACCTTTTAAAGAAAGCTATCCTAGTGGTAGCTGTGGAGAGCAGCCTTCAGGCTAAGTCTTGAAGGAATGTAAAGCAGCTTGTTTTACCATATAATCTCTTGAATCACCAAATGAAAAGACACCACACAGGTATATATATCAAATATATATGTATTTATTTCTAAATAACTCTCTACTAATCTCTTTATGAGATTAGAAGACAAACATATGCACAAATCAACGTTTCACAATAAGTTAAGCACAAAATATGGCTGGGGCCCTAGGGGCGTACCAGACCATATACTAAAAAAGGGACTTAGCAACAACGACTTGCAGAGAGACAAGGCCTAGGGCCTTCAGAAGTGCTGGGGCCTCACGAAACCACCCAAGGCAGGTAAGTAAAGGACCCACTGGGGACGCGTGCAGTGTGGATACACAGGCGCGGATCGCCGTTAACTTCAATGGGGCAAGTCGCGGTTGGAAATTAAGAGTTCTAGGATACTTCGGGAGAACCTACAAGCAAGTCACTTACAGGGTAAGTAGTTCTAGGGCCCACACCCACAGGAGCACCGTAGTGCTGGAGTTACCTCACCCAGGGAAGCCGGGTGCATAGGTGTCCTTTGGTGTCGGGTCGCGGCGTCGTTTTCAATGGCGAACAAAGAAGACTTGCTGCTTGCGGGAGCTGAAGAAGTGTCCGGTGGAATCCAAGCCTGGATTCTGAGGAAGGATGACCTGAAAGCAGAGGGGACAGTGTTCAAAGTCACTTGGCAGTGACTCGGGGCAAGGAAGATGGATGCCCACCGTCGTCGGTTGATTCAGGTCGGTTGCGGAGTGCCTTGACTCTTCAGCCACGAGGTCCAGGAGGCGTCGACGACGACCAGGAGCTGGATTCTGGGTGTCCCACGAAGTCTGCAGCTTACTGCGGTGTCGGCAACTCGATCGGAGCCAACAAGCCTTGGCAACAGCAAGTCTCGGGGAGATGAAGAAAAGTCGATGGCACAGACCAGCAAGGTCTGAGGGACTCACCCAGCGAAGGTAAGTCAGGGCAGGCCTGGAGCAACCAGGGGAGCCCTTTGGTTTCTTTAAGAAGTCTTCTGGGGACCCACGAGCCGGCTGGCAAGGGATCGCGAAGACACCTCGGGCGGAATCACTCAACAGGGGCCCACGGTCACTCGGGACGGTGTAGGCCTCTGATCTTCGGAGGGATTCCTGCTGGAGGTCGGGACCACACGTGGTCCAAAGCACAAGTTTGTAGAACGTTGTGAAGGGGTTGCACTCGACAATAGTGCACGGTACCCAGGGGTCACAGTTCCTCGTCACTCGTGGGGTCCACTTGCCTCAGCTTCGCTGGGGACTCACGATGGCCTTGGAGAAGTCAGGAAATCCACTTCTTGGGCTGCAGGGACTTCGGACTCTGGCGAGAGCGGCGTAGTTTGCGACCGTCGTTGTCGTTTTTGGTGCCTGCCAAGCAGGGGAGTCACTCCTTGACTCCAAGGGAGATTCTTCTGTCTTCCAAAGGTAGTGGAACGTCGAAGGGCCAGGATTCTTCTGTAGAGCGTCATCCAGGGGTTATCTAACTAGCAAGTTCAAGGGTTCCCCTTCTTATACTGAAAAGAGGGGATGGACTAGCTCTATGACCCCACCTATGGGAGGGTCAAGGGAGGGGGTGGCTACACCCACTTCCCTTTGTCCAGTTTCGCGCCAGAGCAGGGGCAGGTAGCCCCTGAGCCGGTTTGAACTGGCATATGCACAGAGGAGCCTTCTGCTCCCCCAGTGCAGGACTTCAAAGCACTCTAAGAGTGCACCCACCCAGCCCCAATACACTAAACCCTGTCTGGGAGGTGGTTACACCTCCCTGTGACAGGATGCCTATTGTTGGGCTTCCTCCACTGCGAGTTTCGGTCATCAGCAGGAGGGCAGCCCAGTGTCTGTGACTGGTGGCATCCATTTTGTGATGCCAGGGCTCTTTAGGATTCTACCGCGTTTCCACAGCAGGTACATGTCTTATCCCTCTAGAAGGGTGGAATGCTACCCCCGCCACCAAGCATTGGCGGGGGGTAGTATTCCAAGATGTTTGACACCAAACACGACATGTTTTGATGCAGCCATTCCAAAGTTAGCATTTTACCGCGAGGATATAATGCACTTAAGAGTATATGGTTTAACCGCATCCACAAACAGCACCAGAGAATAGACTCTGAGAGCTGCAGAGGGGCCCTGCTCAGGCAGAGGCACCCCCTCACATAGAAGCCAAGCACCCTGCCCTCAGGATTGATAGGGCCTGCCTTAGGGGTGACTGATAGGTTTATATGTGTGTGCAGGAGAGATATAGGAAACCTATATCTCAGTGAGGGGTGCTAGCACCACCTCACCCAGGCTGCAGTAGCAGGCCTGTGGTGTCAGATTTAGACTGCTTCCCAGGGGTGGCATAATACATGCTGCAGCCCCTGGTAGGCCTGTGAAGTACCTATGCCCTTGGTACCTAAGGTACCATATACTAGGGACTCATAAGGCACCACAGTATCCAATCACTAGTACACCTAGAGTGCACTCCATGTCGTTTAGAGAGAGCAGATAGACTGGGGCCCTGAATAGCAGGGTCCCAGTCCAACTAAGTCATAAACCAGCAAAACACCAGGAAAAAAGTGGGGGCAACCATATAGTCAGATTCCACCTTCCTACACCCATCATCAGGGTTCTGTGAGAGCAGGTCAGGGAGTGGGTCACTCTCTTCCTCCTGTCCCTCATCAGTAGCCATGAGCAAGCCCATGTCTGCCCTGTCCACATATGGTTTTAACCTGTTGACATGGAGAACCCTGTGGGGACTCCTGGGTGTTCCTAGGTCTACTAAATAGGTAACCTCACCCTTCTGTTCAACAATGGTGTGGGGTCCACTCCATTTGTCTTGGAGAGCTGCTGGGGCCACTGGCTCCAACACCCACACCTTCTGTCCTGGCTGGTAAACAGTCAGCACAGCCTTTTGGTCATGCCAGGCCTTTTGAAGTTCCTGGCTAGCCTCAAGGTTTTTAGTTGCCTTTTCATATACTCAGCCATCCGGGAGCGGAGACCAAGTACATAGTCCACTATGTCTTGCTTTGGGGGCTTGAGAGGTAACTCCCATCCTTCCTTCACCAAGCACAATGGACCCCTGACAGGGTGACCAAACAAAAGTTCAAAAGGGCTGTAGCCAACCCCTTTTGAGGCACCTCCTGTATGCAAATAAAAGGCAGGGCAAGAGTATGTCCCATCTTCGCCTAAGCTTTTCTGGGAGCCCTTTAATCATGCCCTTCAAGGTTTTGTTGAATCTCTCAACTAAACCATTGCATTGTGGGTGATAGGGTGTGGTGAACTTGTAAGTCACTCCACACTCCTTCCACATTGCTTTCAAGTATCCAGACATAAAGTTAGCACCCCTGTCTGATACAACCTCCTTAGGAAAGCCCACTCTTGAGAAAATTCCCAGGAGGGCTCTTGCCACCACAGGTGCTGTAGTGGTCCTAAGGGGAATAGCCTCTGGGTACCTGGTGGCATGATCCACTACCACCAGGATAAATCTGTGCCCAGATGCTGTTTGGGGATCCATGGGACCAACAATGTCAATCCCCACCCTTTCAAAGGGAACCCCCACCACAGGTAGTGGTATCAGGGGGCCTTTGTAGTGCCACCTGCCTTGCCACTGGCCTGGCAGGTTGCACAGGAGCGACAAAACTCCTTGGTGTCTTCAGACATGTGGGGCCAGTGAAAGTGAGGGACAATTCTGTCCCAAGTCTTGTTCTGGCCCAGGTGACCTGCTAAGGGAATATCATGGGCTAGGGTCAATAGGAAGCCCCTGAACTTCAGAGGTATAACCAACCTCCTGGTAGCACCAGGCTTGGGGTCTCTACACTCTGAGTACAAGAGTCCATCATCCCAATACACAGTATGGGGACCACTAGCTTTCCCAGCAGCCTCAGCAGCAGCTTGCTGTCTGAGGGGTTCAAGAGAGGGGCAGCTCTGCTGCTCCTGGCTCAGATCTGCCCTGGAAGGTCCCCCTGTCCCCAAGAACTCAACCTGGTCAGGTTCAAGCTCCTCTGGGACAGTTCCTTCCTCAGGACTGAGATCATCCCCCTCAAGGGACTGATCTTCCTTCTGAGCCAAGGGGGAAGGCACTGCCTTTACCCTACTACTCCTCCTCTTGGAAGGCACTTGGTCCATTATTCCAGAATCCAAGGCCTGTTCAGTGCTAGACATTTTGGCTTGTGACCTGGTCACAGCAAACACATCTGCAGGGATCCCCAGCATTTCTGCATGGGTCCTGAGCTCCACTTCTGCCCAAGCTGAAGTTTCTAAGTCATTGCCAAGCAAGCATTCGACTGGTAGGTCTGCACTTACCACAACCTTCTTAAGGCCAGTTACCCCTCCCCAGGAGAAGTTAACAACTGCCAGAGTATGGTCTGTTCTGACATTGCTAGCATTGGTCACTTGGTACATCTCACCAAGTATAATCTTGCCCAGGATTCACAAGGTCTTGTGTCACCATGGTGACACTTGCCCCTGTGTCCCTAAATGCCAAAGCCTCTCGTCCATTGATTAAGGGCTGTTGTCTGTACTTGCCCAGATTACTGGGACTCATAGAGGAGGTCATATCCATGCCTCCATCACAGACTAGGACAGCCTGAGTGAGTTCTCTGACTAGGTCAGAGCTCATCTCAGTACCCAGGGTCAACCCTACTAAACCCTTGGCTTGTGTACTCCCACCACCAACTGTCACTGCACTAGGGGAGCAGGTGCCTTAGGGGCATTGGTGGGGGCTGGAGTAGAGTCTTTGGACTTGGTGCAATCACTGGTCCAGTGGGTCTTTTGCTTACAGACCTTGCACCATGGTTTCCTTTGGCCTTTCCCTTTGGTAGACTGTGAATCCCCACCTGAAGAAGATTTTTGGGGGCCTTGTGAAGACTTTTGATCTTTACCCTTCTCCCCACCCTTATCAGAGGTTCTTAGAATCTTGCTTCTTAGGGTCACCACCTTGGTTCTGTACCTTCTGCCTCACCCTGGTTCTGACCCATTTGTCTGCCTTCTTTCCCAATTCTTGGGGAGAGGTCAGATCAGAGTCCACCAGGTGCTGATGCAACAGCTGATTTTGACAGTTATTAAGAATCTGCTCCCTCATTATCAGATTGTACAATCCTGTGAAGTCACATACCTTACTGCCCAATCAACCAGCCTTCCAGAGCCTTGGCAGAACAATCAACATAGTCCACCCAGTCTTGAGTCTGTGCTTTTGGGCATCCCTGAACTTTAACCTGTATTGTTCAGTGGTTAGGCCAAACCCATCAATTAGAGCACTCTTCAAGACTTTGTAATTATCAGCATCCTCCTCTCTAACAGTGAGGAGCTTGTCTCTTCCTTTGTCTGCAAAGGAGAGCCACAAGATTGCTGCCCACTGCTCCTGAGGGACCTTCTGTACTTTACAGGCCCTCTCTAGAGCAGTTATCCATTTGTGGATGTCATCCCCACTCTGGTAGGGAGGGACAATCTTGCTCAGGTTTCTATGGTCATAAGACCTTTCCCTATCTTTAGGGAAATTGCTGCCACCATGGGACTCTAGTCCCAACTTTTGTCTCTCTCTGTAGAGATCTAGGGACTCCCTGTCTAGAGCCAATTGCTGCTTTCTGAGTTCAAGCTGAGCTTGCTCATACTGAATCAGTCTCTTTCTCCTCTCATGAGAGGATTCCCTCCTATGAGAGGAGACAGAGGTCCCTATTGAGGTGTCAGAGTGGTTAGACTCCTGAGAAGGAGACCTAGACCTTCTGGGCACACTCAGAATCTCTTCCTGGGGGGACAAAGTGGAGGTCATTCTGATCCTCCTCCTCCTCCTCCACAGGAGGAATTGGGTTTTCCAGGTCAAGGTCATTGTCACCCTCCTGGCCAGTTTCAGAGGGCGGCTTGGGGTGTTGCTCCTGGCCCCATCCTCATCTTCTGCCCCACCCTCTGCACCTACCCCTTCAGTCCCTATGGGTCTGCTGAGATCATCAGCCATTAACATCTCTCTGAGATGTTGGGTGGTGGCACTTTGGCCTGCCTTCAGCTTCCTCAGTATTGCATAATGCTCTCAATTCCAAGAATGGGAGTGTATCATACTTGGAGGGAAGAAGCCCAGTGGCTTCTGGCAAGGACTCTCTGGGTCCTGGCTTTGAAGACAATCACTAGTGAGGTGTGGTGTATGCACTACCTACTCTAGTGTGGCCTACTAAACTCTCTTGAGTTGTAGAAAGGGTGTGCTATCCCTTAACACACAACTCTAAGTTCAGTAGAACTTACTGTATTACTAAGCTTAATTTATATGTACCTTAGGTACCTTTAGTGGTTTTCAGTTGATCAATTCAATTGAGATTATCTGGTAAAACAATAGCAAGCTGGAATCCCAGACGCTGCACACCAATGTGAGAAGTTGGCCTGGCATATGCTGTCCACTAATTATAGTGGGCACCTTGCACCAGTCCAAATCAACTCCTTATTGGTAGATAGGTTTAAGACAACCTTTATTGAAAGCTATCCTAGTGGTAGCTATGGAGAGCAGCCTTCAGGCTAAGTCTTGAAGGAATGTAAAGCAGCTTGTTTTACCAGTCTATAATCTCTTGAGTGACCAAATGAAAGAGCACCACACCAGGTATATATTCAAAATATATGTATTTATTACTAAACACACCCCTCTAGTCTCTTTATGAGGCTAGAGTTCAAAGTACATCAAGTTATAAGTTATTTAAACACAGTAATAGCACAAATACACGTTTGGGCCCTAGGGCGTACCAAACCATATACCAATAAAGTGGTATAAGAACCACGACTGAGCTAGGCACTAGGCCTAGAGCCTGTAGAAGTGCTTGGACCACAAGGAACCACCCAAGGTAGTGACACAGGGGACCCACGGGGGACGCGTGCAGTGTAGTGAACACAGCCGCGAATCGCCGTTAACTTCTATGGAGAAATTCGCGGTTTGAATTTAAAGAAAAGGGACACTTAGAGAAGGACTTGGAGCAAACCCTTTGAGAACTAGGTCGTTCTAGAGTCTCTACCCACGGGAGCACCGGAGTACTCTTGTTACCTCACCCAGGGAAGCCGGGTGCATAGGTGCCTTTCGGGGTCGGGTTTCGTCGTCGATTTGAATGGCGATCTGCTGCAAAGTGCTGCTGGCGACCAAGTGAAAAGTGTCCGGGTGGATCCAAGGGTGGATCGGTGATCTGAAGAACCTGAAAGCAGAGGGGACAGAGTCTGTGTCACTAGCCAGTGACCAGGAAGGCGATGAGCAGATGCCCACCGATGTTGGGTGCTTCAGGTAGGTTGACGGTCATCTTGACTCTTCAGCCACAAGGTCCAGGAGGCGTCGACGATGACCAGGAGCTGGATTCGAGCTGTCCCACGACGTCTGTCGATTGCTGCGGTGTCGGTGACCGGATTGGACCCAACAAACCTTGGCAACGACAAGTCACGTGGAAACAAAGAATGGACGTTGATGCAGACCAGCAAGGTCTGGGGGACTCACCCAGCAAGGGTAAATCAGGGCCCTTCTGGAGCAACCAGGAAAGCCCAAGCAGAAGAAGAGTTGCCTTCGGGAGGGCCCACTAGCCAATGGACTAGCGACTGCGAAGGAGCCTCGAGTGGACGCACTTGGAGCTGGCTCACAGGACACTCGTGGAGTGGAGGCCAGTGATCTTCGGTGCAGTCGGTGCTGGAGGTCGGGGCTACTCGAAGCCTAAAGCACAACTTTGTGGGATACCAGGAAGAGGATGCACTTACAAAAGTTCTTGGTGTCCAGGGGTCACGGTTCCACATTACCAACGACAGCTACGTGCCTCAGCTTCGCAGGGGTCTCAGGGCAGCCTCGGAGAAGTCTGGAAATCTACCTCTGGTGTTGCAAAGACTTCAGCGTCTGGTGGGATCTTCAGCAATGCAGACCGGACAATTGCTTCTTAGGTGCCTGCCAAGCAGGGGAGTCACTCCTTGACCCCAAGGGAGATTCTTCAGTCCTCTAATCTTTAAGTAGAGCGTCGAAGGTCCAGGATTCGGCTTCAGAGTTTCGTCCAGGGATATCTAAAGTCCTAAGGACTGGGGTCCCATACTTATACCAAGTTAGGGGGTTGGACATACTCTGGGGACCCACCTATGGGAGGGTCAGGGAAGAGGGGTGGGTACACCCATTCCCTTTGTCCAGTTTCGCGCCAGAGCAGGGGCAGGTAGCCCCTGCAACCGGTTTGAACTGGGCTATGCACAGGGACACCAAATGTGCCCCCAGTGCAGGACTTCAAAGCACCAGAGTGCTCCCGCCCAGCCCCAATACACACTATCCTGTCTGGGGAGGTGGTTACACCTCCCTTCGACAGGAAACCTATTGTCCAGGCCTCCCCTGCCGGAGTTTCGGTCAGCAGCAGGAGGCCAGACCCGTGTCTGTGGCAGCTGCATCCATTTGGGGATGCCAGGGCTCTGTAAAGTTAATACCGGGTATGCCGGTGTGTACATGTCTCTCCCTCTAGAAGGGTGGAATGCTACCCCCACCGCCAGAACTGGCGGGGGGGGTAGTATTCCAATATGTTTGACACCAAACATGACATGTTTCCGTGCAGCCATCTCAAAGTTAGCATTTAACGCGAGGTTATAATGCACTTAAGAGTATATGGTCAGGCTGCACCACAAACAGCATTAGAGGATTGACTCCGAACGCTGCAGAGGGGCTCTGCTCATGCAGGGGCACCCTCTCACATAAAAACCAAGCACTCTGCCTTTAGGATTGTTAAGGCCTGCCTTAGGAGTGACTTATAGGTTTATATGTGTGTGCAATGGTAGTGATATAGGTAGCTTATACCACAGTAAGTGGTGCATGCACCACCTTACCTAGGCTGCAGTAGCAGTCCTGTGGTGTCATTTTGGAGGGCCTTCCAGGGGTGGCATAATACATGCTTCAGCCCCTGGTAGGCCTCTGGGGTGTCTATGCCCTTGGTACATAGTATACCATATACTAGGGACTTATAAGGGCACCCCAGAATCCAATCTGGGATGTACCTAAAGTACATGGAATCAATTTAGAGAGGAAGCAGCTAGGCTGGGGTCCTGAATAGCAGGGTCCCAGCCAGACTAAAGTCGAAAAAAAGGGATACACCAGCAAAAAGTGGGGGTAACCATAAGAGGCAGATCCTACTCTCCTACACAACCCTCCCCCCCCAAAACGCAGGGACATTAAACTAACCTTGACCATTTAAGTCTTCATGTTCTAAGTGGAAATATCTGGAGAGTCCATCTGCATTGGCATGGTTCCTCCCAGGTCTATGTTCCACTGTATAGTCCATCCCCTGTAGGGAAATGGACCACCTCAAAAGTTTGGGGTTTTCACCCTTCATCCGTTTTAGCCGTAAGAGGGGCTTGTGGTCTGTTTGAACAAGGAAGTGAGTGCCAAACAAGTATGGCCTCAGCTTCTTCAGAGCCCAAACCACAGCAAAGGCCTCCTCTCTATGGCTGACCAACGTTTCTCTCTGGGGGTCAGCCTTCTGCTAATAAAAGCTACTGGCTGATCCTGACCTTCATCATTCAACTGTGACAGTACAGCCCCTACCCCAACTCAGATGCATCTGTCTGCACAATAAACTTTTGGAGTAATCAGGACTTTGCAGAATGGGAGCAGTGCACATGGCCTGCTTCAGGTAATCAAATGCCTTTGACAGCTAACTGTCCACTGAACCTTTTGGGCATTTTCTTAGAGGTTAAGTCATTCAGGGGTGTCACTATTGATCCATACCCCTTGACAAATCTTCTGTAGTACCCAGTCAGGCCTAAAAAGGCTCTCACCTGAGTCTGGGTAGTGGGAGCAGTCCAGTCCATGATGGTCTGGATCTTGCTCTGTAATGGTTGAACCTGGCCTCCACTCACAAGGTGGCCCAGGTACACAACCTGACTCTGCCCTATCTGGCACTTTGTGGCCTTGATAGTTAGGTCTGCTTTCTGCAGGGCCTCCAAAACATTTCTGAGGTGGACCAGGTGGTCCTCCCAGGTGGAGCTAAAGACAACAATATCATCTAGATATGCTGCACTATAGGCTTCCAGACCTGTAAGGACTGTGTTCACCAACCTCTGAAAAGTGGCAGGTGCATTTTCCAAACCAAAGGGCATCACCACAAATTGCTAAAGCCCACCAGGGGTAGAAAATGCAGTTTTTGGCTTTGCATCATCAGCTAGGCTGATCTGCCAGTAGCCAGCTGTTAGGTAAAATGTGCTTAGATACTTGGCTGAGGCCAAAGTCTCTATTAGCTCATCTGCCTTGGGGATTGGATGGGCATCAGTCCTAGTGACTGCATTGAGGCCTCTGTAGTCCACACAAAACCTCATCTCTCTCTTACCATCTTTTGTGTGAGGTTTTGGCACCAGGACCACTGGACTAGCCCAAGGGCTATCTGAAGGCTCAATGACACCCAGCTCCAACATTTTCTGGACTTCTGTCCTGATACAGTCCCTGACCTGGTCAGGTTGCCTGTAAATCTTACTTTTAACAGGCAGACTGTCCCCAGTGTCCACTTCATGAGTGCACCAGGTGGTCTGACTTGGAGTCAGAGAAAACATGTGTCTGAACTGATTGAGCACCTGTCTACAATCAGTCTGCTGCTGGTCAGTGAGGCTGCCTGCCAAGACTACACCATCCACTGACCCATCATCAGGGTTCTGTGAGAGAAGGTCTGGGAGAGGGTCACTCTCCTCCTCCTGTCCCTCATCAGTTGCCATGAGCAAGCCCATGTCAGCCCTGTACACATATGGCTTCAGCCTGTTGACATGGAGCACCCTATGGGGGCTCCTGGGAGTTCCCAGGTCTACCAGATAGGTAACCTCTCCCTTCTGTTCAACAATTGTATGGGGGCCACTCCACTTGTCTTGGAGGGCTGCTGGGGCCACTGGCTCCAGCACCCACACTTTCTGCCCTGGCTGGTAAACAGTCAGCACAGCCTTGCAGTCAAGTAACTGGACATAAAGTTTGCATCTCTGTCAGATACTACCTCCTTAGGAAAGCCCACTCTTGAGAAAATTCCCAGGATGGCCCTTGCCACCGCAGAGGCTGTAGTGGTCCTAAGAGAATGGCTTCTGGGTACCTGGTGGCATGGTCCACCACCACCAGGATAAACCTGTGCCCAGATGCTATTAGGGGATCCATGGGACCAACTATGTCAATCCCCACCCTCTCAAAGGGAACCCCCACCACAGGTAGTGGTATCAGTGGGTCCTTTGTGGTGCCACCTGCCTTCCCACTGGCTTGGCAGGTTACACAGGAGCGACAAAACTCCTTGGTGTCTTCAGACATGTGGGGCCAGTGAAAGTGAGGGACAATTCTGTCCCAAGTCTTGTTCTGGCCCAGGTGACCTGCTAAGGGAAGCCCCTGCTAAGTCAATAGGAAGCCCCTGAACTTCAGAGGTATAACCAACCTCCTGGCTGATCCAGGCTTGGGGTCTCTACCCTCTGAGTACAGGAGTCCATCATCCCAATATATCTTATGGGTGCCACTAGCATTCCCAGCAGCCTCAGCAGCAGCTTGCTGTCTGAGGGGTTCAAGAGAGGGGCAGTTCAGCTGCTTCTGGCTCAGATCTGCCCTGGAAGGGCCCCCTGTCCCCAAGAACTCAACCTGATCAGGTTCAAGCTCCTCTGGGACAGTTCCTTCTTCAGGCCTGAGATCAGCTTCCTCAAAAGACTGATCTTCCTCCTGAGCCAAGGGGGAAGGCACTGCCTTAACCCTACTGCTTCTTCTCTTGGGAGGCACCTGGCCCATTATTCCAGAATCCAGGGCCTGTTCAGCTTTTGACATTTTTGCCTGCGACCTAGTCACAGCAAAGACATGTGCAGGGATCCCTAGCATTTCTGCATGTTTCCTGAGCTCCACCTCTGCCCAAGCTGAGGTTTCAAGATCATTGCCAAGCAAGCATTCAACTGGTAGGTTTGCACTCACCACAACCTTCTTAAGGCCAGTTACCCCTCCCCAGGAGAAGTTAACAACTGCCAGAGAATGGTCTGTTCTGACATTGCTAGCATTGGTCACTTGGTACATTTCACCAAGTATAATCTGCCCAGGATCCACAAGATCTTGTGTCACCATGGTGACACTTGCTCCTGTGTCCCTGAATGCCAAAGCCTCTCTTCCATTAATTAAAGGCTGCTGCCTGTATTTGCCCAAATTACTTGGACTCACAAAGGGGGACATATCCATGCCCCCATCACAGACTAGGACAGCCTGAGTTGGCACTCTGACTAGGCCAGAGTCCATCTCAGTACCCCGGGTCAACCCTACTAAACCCCTTATTCTGAGTGTTTCCACCACCACTTGTAGCTGGACTAGGGGGAACAGTTGCCTTAGGGCAATGGTGGCTGGATTAGAGTCTTTGGACTTGGTGCAATCACTGGTCCAGTGAGTCTTTTGCTTACAGACTTTGCACCATGGTTTCTTTTGGCCTTTTCCTTTATTAGATTGGGATTCCCCACCAGGTGCAGATTTTTGGGGACCTTGAGAAGACTTCTGGTCTTTACCCTTTTCCCCACCCTTGTCAGAGTTTTTAGAATCTGCCTTCTTCTGGTCACCACCTTGGTTCTGTACCTTCTGCTTCACCCTGGTTCTGACCCATTTGTCTGCCTTCTTACCCAATTCTTGGGGAGAGGTCAGATCAGAGTCAACCAGGTACTGATGTAGCAACTGGTTCTGACAGTTTTGAAGAATCTGCTCCCTCATGATTAAATTATACAATCCTTTGAAGTCACACACCTTACTGCTAAGTAACCAGCCTTCCAGAGCCTTGGTAGCACAATCTACAAAGTCCACCCAGTCCTGTGTCTGTGCCTTTTGGGTATCTCTGAACTTTAACCTGTATTGCTCAGTGGTTAGGCCAAACCCATCTATTAGGGCACTCTTTAGGACTTGGTAATCATCAGCATCCTCCTCTCTAACAGTGAGGAGCTTGTCTCTACCTTTGTCTGCAAAGGAGAGCCACAAGATTGCTGCCCACTGCTCCTGAGGGACCCTCTGTACTTTACAGGCCCTCTCTAGGGCAGTAATCCATTTGTGGATGTCATCCCCACTCTGGTAGGGAGGGACAATCTTGCTCAGGTTTCTATGGTCATAAGACCTTTCCCTACCACTAGGGAAGTTGCTGCCACCATGGGACTCTACTCCCAACTTTCTTCTTTGTCTATTTGTAACCATGTTCTGAAACAATGTTTCTTCCTCATGTAAAGCGCTCTGATACCTCCGGGTCAAGCCAGCGCTATATAAAACTCAATAAATAAATAAATAAATGAAGCTCTAGGGACTCCCTGTCTATAGCCAACTGCTCTCTTCTGATCCTAAGCTGAGCTGAGCTGAGCTTCTCCAGCCCCAATACACACTATCCTGTCTGGGGAGGTGGTTACACCTCCCTTCGACAGGAAACCTATTGTCCAGGCCTCCCCTGCCGGAGTTTCGGTCAGCAGCCGGAGGCCAGACCCGTGTCTGTGGCAGCGGCATCCATTTTGTGATGCCAGGGCTCTGTAAAGTTAATACCGGGTATGCCGGTGGGTACATATCTCTCCCTCTAGAAGGGTGGAATTCTACCCCCGCCGCCAGAACTGGCGGGGGGTAGTATTCCAAGATGTTTGACACCAAACACGACATGTTTGCGTGCAGCCATCCCAAAGTTAGCATTTAACGCGAGGTTATAATGCACTTAAGAGTATATGGTCAGGCTGCACCACAAACAGCACCAGAGGATTGACTCCAAACGCTGCAGAGGGGCTCTGCTCATGCAGGGGCACCCTCTCACATAAAAACCAAGCACTCTGCCTTTAGGATTGTTAAGGCCTGCTATAGGAGTGACTTATAGGTTTATATGTGTGTGTAATGGTAGTGATATAGGTAGCCTATATCACAGTAAGGGGTGCATGCACCACCTTACCCAGGCTGCAGTAGCAGTCCTGTGGTGTCATTTTGGAGGGCCTTCCAGGGGTGGCACAATACATGCTTCAGCCCCTGGTAGGCCCCTGGGATGCCTATGCCCTTGGTACATAGTATACCATATACTAGGGACTTATAAGGGAACCCCAGAATCCAATCTGGGATGTACCTAAAGTACATGAATCAATTTAGAGAGGAAGCAGCTAGACTGGGGTCCTAGATAGCAGGGCCCCAGCCAGACTAAAGTAAAAAAAAACAGTGATACACCAGCAAAAAGTGGGGGTAACCATAAGAGGCAGATCCTACTCTCCTACAGTCACCCCCTGCTGCGGTGCGAGGCCTAGCTACTCCTAACATACCCACCTCACACTGTCACCCCCTCCTGCGGTGCGAGGCCTAGCTACTCCTAACATACCCACCTCACACTGTCACCCCTTCCTGCGGTGCGAGGCCTAGCTACTCCTAACATACCCACCTCACACTGTCACCCCCTGCTGCGGTGCGAGGCTTAGCTCAGGCCGCCTTCGCACCCATCCATAACCTCCCAGCAGTGCAAGGCCTAACCTAGGCGCACACCTTTGCCTCACACTCATTACCTCCTCCCACGGCAGCTGCAGGGGCTGGGGCAGAGGGAGGTGTGGGGAATACATCAATTATATTACACAACAAGCCGGGCGCTCACATTTAATCACAGCTCTTTCAAGTAAATCAACTGACGACAGAACATGGCGTCTCATTCCTGGACTGGCAGCAGAGCCAGCCGTGCCCAGGCTTGAATGTGCACCATCATTCTAAGCACTATTATCCTTATGGTTATTACTTTCTGCGCCACTGGTGAATTCTATGCTGGGACTTATATAATGGGTGTTGCTGCCCAACCCCAATAGTTCTGAAGATGAAAAGATGAGAAGGCGCCGTCATGATTAAAACTTGACTTTCTTGCGTCCTGGACAGACGCACTTTGCCAAGGGTCTCAGGTGGCCAATGGCACCCCGTGAATCGGCCAATCGTCTGCCTGATTTCTTTCGACCCGGGAGGCAGTGGAGAGGGAAAGATTGCAGCTCTTAGCGCTTTTGGTGCCAGCTGCTGCCAAGTGTTATCGTCAGCAGCTGCCCGAGCTGGGTATCCCCTTGTGCACTGCGGGAGCTCTAACAGCGGGCACGGGAGTGTGGCAGGGCGGGCAGCACACACCAGGCCACACCCACCTGTGAACCAACCTTGTGCCCAGGGCGCACAACATCTCTCTTTCTGGACTGGCAAGACTGCGGCTTGAAACGGGCACCAGTGCTGCTCCTGGGTAGGTAAATCCAACCCACCGACCTCGGCCAAGCATCGCTCTGTCAGTTCGGTCCCATCTAGCAGGGCTGGGCCATGCCTCCATCCTTTCAGGGTGGGCACCGCAGCTTGTTCGGTGCTGGCAAGTCGAAAAGGTGCATTCATTCTTTCTCCGGTTAAAGCCGAACACACAACTCACGAAGGAGTCATTTACAAAACAAGCATTGGCATAGCCAATAGGTATCGCCTTTGGGACCTTATAAGTGTTTAGCCATGCAACAATTGTGCTGCATAACTGACACCTGGTTAAACACATATTCGGTCCCAAAGGCGAGACCTATTAGCCAATAGGTCTCGCCTTTGGGGCCTTATAAGTGCTTAGGATGAGCTATTGGTTTTGCCAATGTTTTTAAGAGCATTGTGGCTGCTGTGCAGCATGTTGAAAAGTTATAATAAAAAAGACTTATAAGCATTTTTGTTACTTTATATATAACTAAGACGTACATTATGTACAATTGAATGACCCAATTAAAAAAGAATAAACATAAGAAAGGTCTTGTCGTTTATTTTGTCGTTGCAATGTTGGCAACTTCTTCCTGCCTATTCTAATGTTGAGGTGGTGCTTAGTGATGCTGAGGTGGTGTTGAGTGATGTTGAGGTGGTGCTTAGTGATGCTGTGGTGGTGCTGAGTGGTGTTGAGGTGGTGCTTAGTGATGCTGAGGTGGTGCTGTGGTGGTGCTGAGTGATGCTGTTGTGGTGCTGAGTGATGCTGTGGTGGTGCTGAGTGATGCTGGGGTGGTGCTGTGGTGGTGCTGAGTGGTGGTGTGGTGGTGCTGTGGTGATGCTGAGTGATGCTGTGGTGGTGCTGAGTGGTGGTGCTTGCTTTCTGTCTGTATTTATCTGTAAAAATCAGTAAAAACGGAAAACAGGGAGCCTTATTTTTGTTCGTGTCGGGGAAGAGTTTGTATGGGTTTTGGTTTAATTATGGGCAGTTGAGCAGGTTAATGTTTTTGGATAGTGTGATATGATATTTATTTTTTATAGTTTGCTTTTGCAGTTTAATATAGCACAAACTCGACTCAAAGGTATTGGAGCGTTTTACATGAGCACCAGTCACATTACAGATGGACACATTCATTTTTGGTAGGCACGGGGTGATTAAGTGATTTGCCCAGAACACCAGATGTTGAGCCGACACAGAGACTCGAACTTGGCTTCCCAGTTCTGGTCATTAGATGTGTTTTAGGGTCTGCATGAATTGTAAAATATGGATTTTCTGCCATTTATTGAGACTCAGTGTCTTGTTTTAAGGTGTGTGAAGCTAATACATTTTAAAGATGTCCCTTACACCAAAGTTGGGGAAATGTAATCTTGGATCCTGATGGAGAATACCTCCTCTCATCTCAGTACACTATCTTCAGAGATCCTCAGCCTTACAGTCCAGTACATATGCTTAGGACTTGGAATGCATTGCCAGATGAGGAAAATGTAGCTCCTGGCCCATTATTTTTGAATTTGTGGTTCTGATCAGTCGTTCACTTATTGCTCATCTCTTCCGTCTCAGGTTCTCTCTTGGATTCTGGTGGCCACAGCTCTCCATGCTGCTGGACGGGGAGATTACAGCTGGTGACCGGCTGACCAGTGCAGCTACCCGGGTGATGTCCCTGAGGTCCGTCTGTCTGCTGCACGACGAACTAGTGCATCCAGACTCCATCAACCGCTTTGGGAAGACAGCTCTTCAGGTAGGTGCCAGGGTGGGTCATTGATGTGGGTTGCAGGTTCTGGTGTAGGGGTTTATGATGGATCAGGGCAGGGTGTAGGTAGGTGCCAGGGTGGGTCATTGATGTGGGTTGCAGGTTCTGGTGTAGGGGTTTATGATGGATCAGGGCAGGGTGTAGGTAGGTGCCAGGGTGGGTCAGTTGATGTGGGTTGCAGGTTCTGGTGTAGGGGTTTATGATGGATCAGGGCAGGGTGTAGGTAGGTGCCAGGGTGGGTCATTGATCTGGGTTGCAGGTTCTGGTGTAGGGGTTTATGATGGATCAGGGCAGGGTGTAGGTAGGTGCCAGGGTGGGTCATTGATGTGGGTTGCAGGTTCTGGTGTAGGGGTTTATGATGGATCAGGGCAGGGTGTAGGTAGGTGCCAGGGTGGGTCATTGATGTGGGTTGCAGGTTCTGGTGTAGGGGTTTATGATGGATCAGGGCAGGGTGTAGGTAGGTGCCAGGGTGGGTCATTGATGTGGGTTGCAGGTTCTGGTGTAGGGGTTTATGATGGATCAGGGCAGGGTGTAGGTAGGTGCCAGGGTGGGTCATTGATGTGGGTTGCAGGTTCTGGTGTAGGGGTTTATGATGGATCAGGGCAGGGTGTAGGTAGGTGCCAGGGTGGGTCATTGATGTGGGTTGCAGGTTCTGGTGTAGGGGTTTATGATGGATCAGGGCAGGGTGTAGGTAGGTGCCAGGGTGGGTCATTGATGTGGGTTGCAATATAAACTGGATATTCCCCTTTAATCACCCCTCTTTTTTCCTTCTCATGTCCAGGTGATGATGTTCGGCAGCCCTGGGGGCTAGTGTCACCATCCAGGATTACAATGGCAGCACTCCAGCCCACGATGCAGCGCATACTGGCTTCCTTGAGACACTACAGCTTCTGGTGGAGCATGGTGCCGACTTCAATGTGCCCGATTGTCATGGCTCACTGCCCATCCACTTGGCCGTCCATGAAGGCCACGAGGATGTTGTTCTTTTTCTGTCAGCAGACTCTAACTTGCAGCAACAGGACACTGAGGGTCTGACTGCACTTGATCTAGCAAGACGCTTTGCTGGGCCCCGGGTGGTTGCCATTTTGGAGCAGCACCTCTCTTTGCTAACATAGTGGAAGTTGAGTGGGGTTTAGGGAAGCTTTGTGTTCAGTACGGTCTCTATTCTCATGTTCCTCTTGTATTGCATAACCAGTTGGAGAAGAGCTTGTGTCTGGACTTGGTGGCAGAGCATTAAGAAGGTGTTGATATCTGCTGCCTGTTTTCACAGTAGCCCCGCCACCCCATGCATCGGTTAGCTTGCTTCAGCACTTGGTTTAACGGTTCACTTCTCTCCTTCGGTTCTTGTTTCTTTGTATTTTTCCATGTTTTCGTTATTTGTGGTTCTTTTAATGTTAACCGTTACAGTGATCCACAAAGGTGATTTCAGCCTTCCAAACTCCTACAGCCTGCTACAACGATGCTGTATTATATGCTGAACAAAATGGGTTGCCTAGTTTGTGTCCACGTTTGAATAGTGCTCTGCATGCATGGCACTTACACAATCAGGCTAGCCCCTTTCTCTGCCTTACCCTACACCCAACTTGGTCTCCAAAGTTAATCCTGACTTCCCTGATACCATGATTTTCCTTGTGTCGGCTTTCTAAGTCAACACTTCCTTTAAAATATTTGTAACTACTCGGCCCCTCCCAGTTGCCTTAAGATAAGTTATTCATATAACAGCCCATTGGTGTCAATGAATTCCAGCCAATTTATAAACATCTCTGCCACGTAAGCTCGTCTAGATTTTACGTCCTACGTTGTATTTATTTAGTGGGGCAGCTGCCTGTGAGGTACTTCCTGGCAAGAAGATGCTCTATCCTGAGTCCTGATCTGGCCGAAGCCATGTCACTTGGTTTGAAGTCCACGACGAGGATGGCTTTAGAAGGCCACAGGGTAGGGCTGGACCTTGCACTGTGACCTTGGTGTTTATGTGTTTTATGAAGAGCACTTTGGATTTTACGTGCCTGTAATAGGAAGTACACTCAGTTGATTCCGATAAAAGGTACAGTTTCCTTTAACCTTTGAAGGTAATCCTTGTCTGCTCGTTGAGTCATCAATGCGCTTTTTGCCGACGTAAGGAGCTGGCACTCTGGCTGTCGGTCCTCGCTGAAGAAATTACCTAACTTGTAACGCTGCCTCTTGCCCTCCTGTGCAGTTGGCAAGAAAACTGCCTGCCGTCGCAGCACTTGTCTTCCATAGATTGACTGGAAACAAAAACAACATGGCTTCCCCACTGTATCACACACTTGTACTCGAGGCCATGTTCTCTAAATGCATGCACCCCAGGAAACACTGCCAAGATGTCGACGGCTTTCGGGCAATGCATAGAATGAGTTTGCCAATCTAGGTTTCTTTGTGCTTTTAGTTTGCGATGAAAAACCTTATCGCTTCCCTTTATAACCATGGCAGTGATTTCAGTTAACCCGTTTCTGCAATTAAACAACAGAGCTTGCTTAATCTCTTTGTGGCAGATAATACTTAAAAATAGAAACTCTCTAGCTTGCCACTGTGGGGACACAAGTTGCGACAGCGAGTTGCTTCTCCAGCTGTGCTTGCGTGTCTATTCAGTCGCTGTTCCTGGTTTTTGTTTGGCAGGGAAAACCCATAATTGCTGCCTCTCCCTCAGTGGCAAGTAATTCCAAGCGCTTGGGTGTGGTATGTTGCGATTGGGCAACCTGTGCCCCGCAGGTGTGGCTCACAAATCCCAAAACATGGCACTCCCCTCTTTGTGAAGCGTAGTCTTTGTACTGTTGGCGTAAGTCGTCCCTGTTAATTTTTCTTTGTCACACCAACGTTCCCCAAAAATGAATTTCATACCTTGTTAATTTCGAGTGTACATAGTAGTTTTTTTAATTCTATTTATTATGCTTTTGAAGGTGCAGAGTGATGCTGTGGTCGTGCAGAGTGATGCTGTGGTGCTGCTGAGTGATGCTGTGGTGCTTCTGAGTGGTGTTGTGGTGCTTAGTGATGCTGTTGTGGTGCTTAGTGATGCTGTGGTGGTGCCGAGTGATGCTGTGGTGGTGCTGAGTGATGCTGTGGTGGTGCTGAGTGATGCTGTGGTGGTGCTGAGTGGTGCTGTGGTGGTGCTGAGTGATGCTGTGGTGGTGCTGTGCTGAGTGATGCTGTGGTGGTGCTGAGTGGTGGTGTGGTGGTGCTGAGTGATGCTGAGGTGATGCTGAGTGATGCTGAGTGATGCTGTGGTGCTGAGTGGTGCTGTGGTGGTGCTGAGTGGTGCTGTTGTGGTGCTGAGAAATGCTGTAGTGGTGCTGAGAAATGCTGTTGTGGTGCTGAGTGGTGGTGCTGAGTGATGCTGTGGTGGTGCTGAATGATGCTGTGGTGATGCTGAGTGATGCTGTGGTGGTGCTGAGTGATGCTGTGGTGGTGCTGAGTTGTGCTGTGGTGGTGCTGAGTGATGCTGTGGTGGTGCTGAGTGATGCTGTGGTGGTGCTGAGTGATGCTGTGCTGGTGCTGAGTGATGCTGTGGTGGTGCTGAGTGATGCTGTGGTGGTGCTAAGTGGTGGTGCTGAGTGATGCTGTGGTGGTGCTGAGTGATGCTGTGGTGGTGCTGAGTGGTGTTGTGTTGGTGCTGAGTGATGCTGTGGTTACGCTGAGTGATGCTGTGGTGATGCTGAGTGATGCTGTGGTGTTGCCGAGTGAGAGATAGAGTGAAGATATAATGCCCAATTAGAGAGGGTGGTGAGAGAGAAAGAGAGAGAAAGGGTGTACATAGAAGAAAGAGTGGAGCGGGATAGAGAGAGAGAAAGAAGGGGAGAGAGAGTGAATGAAGGAGATAGAAAGAGAAACAGATAAAGGGGTGAGAGAGAATGAAAGGCTAAAAAGATAGAGAGGGAGAGTTAATTAAGTAGAGAGAGAATTAGAGAGGGAGAGAGAGAGAGAGAGAGACAATAAGAGTGGGGGTGTGGAGTTTAAATACATTGAAGAAGTGACGCGAAAAAGTAACCTTAAATATAGCTTTGTGCTTTGCGCGAATAAATATAAAATAAAATAAAAAGAGTGAGACAAAAATACTGGTAATTAGGCTGTGACTCCCAATATAAAACAAATAGCGATATAAGGTGAAATCAACCCACCGAAGCAATATTTCTAACTAGACAAAACAAGCATTGGCATAGCCAATAGGTCTCGCCTTTGGGACCTTATAAGTGTTTTGCCAGAGCTATTGGCTTTGCCAATGTGTTTAAGCTATGTTGTAGAGCAGTGTGGCTGCTATGCAGCATGTTGAAAAGTTATAATAAAGTGCTATAAGCATTCTTGTTACCTTATATATAACCAAGTAGACATTATGTACAAATGAACGACCCTATTAAAAAAATAATTAACATATACAATGTCTTCCAGTATGTCTGTCCTGGTGCTAAGGTGATGCTGTGCTGATGCTCAGGTGATGTGGAATTATACGGACGTGGTGCTGTGCTGTTACGGAGGTGGTGCTGTGGTGGTGTTAAGTGATGCTGAGGAGGTTCTGCGCTGGTGCTGAGTGATGCTGTGTAATGGCGCTGAGTGATGCTGTGCTGGTGCTACGCTGATGCTGAGGTGGTGGTGCTGCGCTGATTCGGAGGTGGTAGTGCTGCAGTGATGCAGAGGTAGTGCTGCACTGGTAGTGAGGTGGTGCTGCACTGGTGCTGTGCTGGTGCAGAGGTGGTGCTGTACTGGTGCTGCACTGGTGCTGAGGTGGTGCTGCGCTGATGCGCAGGTCATGCTCAGTTAAACTGACGTAGTGCTAAGGTGGTGGTGTGCTTGTGCGGAGGTGGTGCTTAGGTGGTGCTGAGTGATACTGAGGTGTTGTTCAGTGATGCTGAGGTGGTGCTGAGTGATGCTTTGTGGTGCCCAAACTCTGAGGTTCACACCCTGTAGAAGTGTTAAGATACAAATAAAAGGTCCTTCAGACAGAAACTGTAAATGCAGCCCGGATAAACTCAAGCTACTACCAGTTACTACAAAGTCTGCCTAGGGCATATGTTAGTGTGCAGAAATGTACTGTTCAAGTCTTCTCACTTACACACACACACGAAGCTCATCACTGAAAAGTGGATCAACCAGAAATGCATTCCTATTTTCAGAGTTTCCCAATTATGACCCAAAACAGTTAAGCCCCATCACCTAAGTAACATTCATCTACCTGTTTTTTTAGTACTCTACCCCTCCCACAAAAACTGACTTTGCGACAAACGTGCAAATTACAGAAAAAAGAGAAAGTTATTTGCCATGACATTATGACATCTCACCTCATAGTTTTTCTGCTACACAAGCCTACAGGCGTTAGTAGGTGGAATCTGGAGTTATGGGGTTTCCTTTATTGAGCATGAGTTGGGGACTAAGAGAGGAGAGAGGTGGTGAAGAGAGGAAAAAGGAGCAGTGAGAGGGGTAAAAAAATCAAAATCTTGGCTACGCCAAGAGGCGAATGACAATGTCTCAAGCCTATAGCTGAAAGAGGCTGAAAAATGACAGTGGTTGAAAGGATCAGACCCAAAACCCAATCTATGTGTATTTGAAGCAACAGGTCTGTTGTAACTCTTCGCTGTCAAAACCCAGACTTAAAAACTGAGGTTTGTCCTGGCATGTTCCGAAAAGTGGTCAATTCTAGTGTTATGTGTTTCTTACGGGACGTTTTTACAAAAAAATGCAATATTTATATTGGATGGATAAATTACCTCCAATTGCGACACTTTTAAGTAAATTGCAGCAGGTCTGAATGAAGATTAGAATAACCTGCTGTTCAAAGGTCTTTTGCACAATTGGCTGCAGATTATAAGGAGGAGTCCACGAAGGTTCAGTATTTTACCGCATTGTGAACCCAGCCTCTACGCTGCTCTTTATAAGGTACATATGATCTTCCCGGAATCTGTAAAAGATAAAGCGTGGGACGTGCTGTTCTTCATTCAATAATACCGAGAAAAGCCCCACTCCAGCTTTAGGAGGAAATACTGAATGTTATAAGCTGCTTATTTTGAGGCTCTGTTAGGTGTGACGAATCTGGCACTGTACTGGTGTTAGCCTCATAATCGTTAAGACTGAATTTGACAAAGGTGCACCCACACTCTTTTTACAAGGCACTGTTGGTTCTTCCTCAACTGCCTTGCTCAGGTCACACCTTCAACCTTAAGCTTGAATACCCTCCAGTATGCACGGGACCCCAGTCCACTTTGTATTCCATGGTTATTTTAAAGCAGTGGGTGTTTCAGAGCCTTACATTTTCTGAAGTAAAGCACCGAAATGATAGATAAATTTTATGATACTATAAACCACTACTATTTTTTTTGCTTTTTTGAGTGATTTGTGGTTTTCAATGAAATTCTACGTAAGCCTCCAAGTTTTTATTGAGTTTTCTACCAGCCTGCCTTGCTTTTCTGAACACTTTAATTTTACTGGCATGGGAACTGTGACACAGGGACCTGTGTATACGTGCCTCATATTATACAGCACGGACGTGTGAAAGCCAAGATTAGAAGTTAGGTCTTCTATATGAACCATTCACTGCTTTAACTACTAGGCCTTATCTCCTCCCCAAATTGTGATGTTGCAATTGTAGAAGTGCCTCTCGGAATATGGTTAAGGTGTAACACCCCTTTCTTGGATGGACCCATCTCACAGTTGTATTTGCCTACTGATATCAAGATCTGTTTAATCTGCAGAATGTCTGTTCTCTTGCCCCTTCTCCCTCCCTTCCCTGCTACATGTCTATAGCTATTTGGCAGGTCTAGAGTGTAAGGCGGATCAGGTGTTTACTGCCCATTTCAATTACATTTTTGAGGGACATTTATGGTTCATTAACACTTTTTTCCCTCCATTGTCCTACAGTTCAACCCCACGCAACTCCCTTCATTGCCCACCAAAGGCAGACTTGGAGTGTATGGTAGACTGTACATGCGTGTGATGCCTACTTACCTTTAACAACTGCACACAGCCAGCCTGCCCACCCATCACATCAGCCACCAAGTTTTAGCCATTTCGTAGTTTTACTGTGAAAGGCGGATCATATGTGCCCAAACAGTCCACAGGATTGCAATAGATGCCACCAGAATGCATATTTCATAATTGTATTCTTGTTCACATACAATAAAAGCAATTTGACCTTAAGTCACAAAAAGTTGTGAATATCTAGCAGTCAGTTACTGATACTCATGATCAAAGTTTTGTGAATGGATTAGACTCATTACTGTACTGTTCCCACTTCCCACAAAATCTCCCTCTCTCCTTATGTAACTTCTGGCCTTTAGTTCACTGCCTCAATTCCGAGAGAGAATGTGTACAATTCGAACATGCCCAGTATGTTACTTTAAAAAATAAGGGTGTCCAAAGCAAAGCTTTTTTGCAAACTTCTCAAGTTCTAAGGAAAAATGTGCAAATATTACAAAGTTTCATCTCTGCTATATATCATTATTTACCATTAACAAAATGGTTCTGAATATGATGTACTTTACAGAAAACAGTTAGTATTCTCTTCCCATGCAGCGCCACTTTGCAAAGAAAAAGTATGCAAAATATTATTCTGCAGAAAAAAATGTGCCAACCTTTGCTATTGTATGTAGAAAAGCACTGCAAAAGGTAAACTTGTAGAGAAAGTCTGAAATCCCTTTCAAGCTCGAGTGGGTTTCGATTATTTGAGGTACTATAAAAATTATATCAGAATGTGAAAAATATGTTCAAGCAAAGATAAATAAATGATGAAACTTCGCAACCTTTGCCAAGAGCAAAAGTTGGAAACCTCAGAAAATTTTGCTGGTAAAAAACACACCCCGACTTGAACCCACCTCCTTAATATACTTCCTACTTTAATTGTAATGTGTGTGGTAACCTCAACAGCACTACTAAAAATGTCTCCGTCGTGTTCTCTGGTGAGCTCTCAAGTCCGCTGGCCGATATAGAATTTAATTATTTTTAAATACATTCCCGCCAAAAAACCTATTGTTTCCCACGCAACGCCCTCAGCAAGGTGAATGACGAATTCTGTCATGTACTATTTTTTAAACTGACCCATGGCAATTACTTATACAGCTTTACAGTGGTCCGATGACGTTTGGGGCCTGCATCGCACCTGTGAAAACCCCAAACACATAGGTAGAATAATTGAGGACGCCCAGATTTTGCGATAAACTATCTCTGTATCAGAGATTTCAAGCACATATGTTGTGACTATTTGACTTTACCCTGGGCCTGCCTTGTCGCGCCGGTGAACGTGGTGGTTGTGGGCGAAGACAGAGGGGTGGTATAAAACACATGCACCGCTTATCTGTTGCACGCAACGCAGTCCAAGTTTCCAAATATGTTTGTAGTCAATTACAAAGTTTGCGCAATCCTCCCAGAACATACCTCATTCTCTGCCTCAAAACATGGGACGCTTTGATCGAATTTACGGGAAGCAAGCTTTTTACAAGCGATGCTTATCATGACAGAATTGTCTGCAGTCAACCGTGCTTTCTCGACAAAACAAAACAAGCAAAAGCGCGCTCGCGCGGCGGGAGGGGGGCCTGCCGATTCCCTTGCGGGAGCCAGCGGCGATAATTGATACCATATGGCGCTGCCGCTCGCTCCCGCAAGGCAATCGCCACACGTGCACGCGTTGCCATTGAAGGCAATGGAACGCGTGCACGTTTTTGGGGAAAAAAGGGAACCGATGGCTAAAGGTCTCCTCCTATGCAGCGCATGCGCGCTGCGTAGGCGAGACCTAAAAAAGCTTGCATTTCAATGCTAATCGCTGTTGTTTTTCATGTGACTGTAGTCCAGGGCCGTCAGTTGGTAATGTGAGCTGCTGCTGATTGAAACATCAGAGTCCAGAGAGTTAATGAGCCATGACGAGGAAATGAGGAAGAGATAGGAAACCCAGGCGGCAGCTGCGCGCGTGCACGCCCATCGTGAACGCAAGCTGGTCGCCAGCCGAAAGCCAGTGTTTGCACTTCCAAAACCCACTTACTAAAACTCTCGGCCAGACCAGCGCAAGCGCTGGTGCAGGCCGAGACCTAAACAGTCACAGCCCCCAAGTATGGTGGTTGCGTCAGAAGAATCCGGTCCCTGTTAATCAACAATGAAAGCAGATAGCATGACATAAATACGTACATAAAATACATTTTGTATGAAGAGGTGTACGTGTACTCTGTGTAACGGGTACAGAAAGTCACAGTGTTTTTTATTTGGAATTTGTAGTCCATCCATCATTAATAGACTGATGTATAATCTTGTTCCGTCAAAAATATGTGCTGCTGTCGTTTCTGGAAGAGGCGAAGGTAACCCGTTTCCATAAACTATAATATGCATGGTCACACCTGCTGAAACTGCACATTTATGCACCCCTTTGGGCCAGTCAGAACCTCAGACAAGAAGGGGGTGTCTGCGTCCTGCACATCTAACCTGGGCTTCTATTGGAATTCCATAACGCATATTAGCAAGCCCATTATCGTCGTTTTAGCGGCAGTTTCCTGCCGCTAAAACGGCGATAATTTGAACGTGGGTCTTGCTAATATGCCCCAGAGTCCTCACTTATGTGCGCAACTGGAAAACCTTCTAAAACCACAGGCAGAGGCAACAATATATAAGTTAATGACAAATTAGACCAACAGGCAAAACCCCACATATGAATGCGAGTCTCTGCAACATTACTGGGATAGCAGCATCTTTTGGGAGCAGTAATAGGTGCTCCTGTGCATCACAAAGGAAGCTCACACTCCCCCATAGTTCAATGCACAAAGGGCACAGAAAGAGCTCCGGCACCCATGCAGCAGCGGGCCCTGAACAAAAGGAGCAGCACTGTGTAACGAAACTCGAGGGGGCCCCCACGCACCGCGGGGGCTTGTGTTACGCTCCTGGCAGCACTGCAGGGCTCACTTTTACATTACAGCAATCCAATGCAAAGAAACACAAAACTGGAAGTGGATAATGCTTAGAAGATGCCGAGTCTTTAAATAAGGCTACAGATGGTGACGGTCAGTCGACAACTGATTAAACGAGTGAGGTTTCAGATCCTCGCAAAATGGCAGGTTTTGCTCTAACTAAACCCTGCTAGGAACACAACATCTAGCAGTAGTAAGCAGTCATCGAGCGCCTCCATAGAAATGCAGCTGATTCTTGGCGTCCGAATAATCTATGTTATCATAACGATTTTATTTCCCACGGAAACGAGAAATCACGAGCTGACCCCCGAGACTGATGGAACCCGTGCCCAGAACAGAAGATGACAGAGACACGCATCTGCAGCAGGCACGCTAACCTACTGAGCTACATGCACATTTGATGGACAAAAAGGAGCAGCGCGGCTCAGCTGGCGCAGCCTCCCTAGCCCCGGGCAGAGGGCCAAGTCGGAGGATAAAACTTGAACTAGGTTAAAGTGTCCCTGAGCAGCAGAGAGTCAGAGCTGGGGGGGGGGCGGGGTCATGTCACAGGAGATATGGAATATGTGCATACAGCGCGCACTACAACCCGGGGGCTCTAGGTGCCTCAGTGCCTTCAAAACAGGTGAGAGGCGCCGCATGGAAGCCCCGAAGGCTCTGGTGACATTGTAGGGTGGAGGAGGGTCCTACCGTCCTCAGTGCGGCGGCTCTGAGGGCCTATATCAGAGGGTCTTTATAAGGGGTGGTCTGTGCCATCCAGACTGGGCGGAAGGAAGCCTTCCCAAAGATGTGGCAAAGGGTTTGTATGTGGTCATGTAGGCACGGGTGGTCGGAGGCTGTACAAACTCTGCGGGGTGGCCTATGTGGCTATAAACAGCGGAGCGGCGCTTTGTGCCCCTTTGGCGGTGTGGCCCCTGTTCCTCCAGGAAGTGAAGGGCCGCTTTATAAGTGATTATAGAGGGGTCTGTGTCCCGGTTTGTACGGAGGACAGATGGGTTGGCTACAAAGGGAAAGAAGGGATGGAAAGCGACAGAAGTGCCCAAACGCCTCGGGTGGCATCCCTCTGAGGCGACAGGGGCCTCGGAGAGGCTCAGTGGCATCCCTCTGAGGCGACAGGGGCCTCGGAGAGGCTCGGCGGCATCCCTCTGAGGCGACAGGGGCCTCGGAGAGGCTCGGTGGCATCCCTCTGAGGCGACAGGGGCCTCGGAGAGGCTCGGTGGCACCGGCATAGGTCCAGTGTACAGGGGCCACTTGCTACAGACGCCTCCTCTTGACTTGAATCCAACTGGTACCGAGTTAGAGGAGGATCGCATAACCTGACAGCGATCACACAGTGAGCCAGTGGAGAGCCCGGGATCGAAACTCAACATGGGGCAACACTGGGGTTATGATGCCAAAGAAACAAAGGCACAGGTGGGATTAAATGCACACAATGCTCGTCAACTCAATGTTTATTTCACAGGTAGGGAGTGGGTGTTAGGAGGCGTAGCTCAGGCAGGAAGGGTAGGGTTCACGTCATTCAGTGTGCCCTTTACTGTGTAACCCAGATACCAGGCTGGAGGTCAACTGAGGTCCCTCCCAGTAGGTCTCGCTTTTTCTCGAAACAACCTGCTTTACTGAACCTCAGTCACAAGTACAATATCAGAACTGGGACGCAGGCTCCACCTGTTGCTGTCTGGGCCTATTTTTTTTGCAGTTTTATATAGCACGAACTCGACCCGAAGGTATTGGAGCGCTTTACATGAGCACCAGTTACGTTACAGAAAGACACATTCATTTTTAGGTCGAGCATCAGCAATGACCTGTTGTATCTCTCTGTGTAGCTTTGGCAAACCCACCCCTTGTTATTGGCTGTTAGCTGCAGCATTCACAAATGCTGGCTTCTTATTGGTGCATTTCTGTTGAAGTCCCTCCTTCGTGTGTTTAGCTCTCTTTCTGGCGATTTCACTCAGAGAGCATTTTCGTTGGCCATCACACAGTACAGCATGAGATGGCCTCTCTTCCCTCCTCCCATCTGGCTTTGCATATCAGACGTTTTTTTATTTTTTTGCAGTTTTATTTAACGCAAATTCAACTGGAAGGTATTGGATTGCTTTACATGAGCACCAGTGACGTTACACAAGGACACATTCATTTTTAGGTACATGGGGGGGATTAAGTGATTTGCCCAGAATCACCGATGTTGAGCGGACGCAGAGGCTCGAACCCGGTTCCTCAGCTCCAAAGTCGGCAGCGTTGGCCGTAAGGCCACATTCTCTCCCCTCGCCCTCTCTGCAGCAACAGAAACAAAAGCAGTCTTTCACCCTGATGTTTTCTTTAGGCTTGTTTCTCAAGCTAACTCCCATTGAGTACTGCCTCTGGAACGAGCAGCGGCGCGCACGGTGCAGCAGCGCACGTGAAGCCGGCCTTCACGCCCCTTGCCCGCAAAGGAGCTCCTGGCTAGCAGCTGCTGTGTAGCATACGTAGGTCTCTCATGGGCTCTAAATTGCTTCAGAAGCCCTTTATCTTGAGCGCCTCGGCAGCCCCCGCTCCAAGGGGCACTCACCACAGTGCTGCAGTCCTCCAGATCGGTGTGCACCTCTCCGGATGTGTGCACACAACAGGCCAGCAGCGCTCTGGCCCTGCTCCTTCCGGCCCTGTGCACACTAAAGCACTGATCCCGCGCTCTCCGAATGTGTGAACACTGCAGCCCAGCAGCGCTCTGTCTCTGTGCACACTGCAGCCCAGCAGTGCTCTGTCTCTGTGCACACTCAATCAATCAATCAATCAATCACGGCATTTATAGAGCGCGCTACTCACCCGGGAGGGTCTCAAGGTGCTGGGGGAGGGGGTAAGTTACTGCTCGAA
This sequence comes from Calotriton arnoldi, assembly GCA_963921515.1. Taxonomy (NCBI): domain Eukaryota; kingdom Metazoa; phylum Chordata; class Amphibia; order Caudata; family Salamandridae; genus Calotriton; species Calotriton arnoldi. The sequence goes on along the minus strand of CAWUFW010015796.1, from coordinate 9,933 downwards.
CAGCCAGGTCTTGAGCTGCTTCCTGAAGGAGAGATGGTCCTGGGTTCGCCGAAGGTGAGTGGGGAGGGAGTTCCAGGTCTTGGCTGCCAGGTAGGAGAAGGATCTTCCTCCGGCGGTGGTTCTGCGGATGCGTGGTACGGTGGCGAGGGCGTGGCTGGTTGATCGTAGCTGGCGGGTGGGCGTGTAGAAGGTCATGCGGTCGTTGAGGTACTTTGGGCCCAGGTCGTGGAGGGCCTTGTGTGCGTGGGTGAGGAGTCTGAACGTGATTCTCTTGCTGACGGGGAGCCAGTGCAGGTCTTTCAGGTGTCCGGTGATGTGGCTGTGTCGGGGATGTCCAGGATGAGTCGTGCGGAGGCGTTCTGGATGCGCTGGAGTCTTTTTGAAGTTTGGCTGTGGTTCCGGCGTAGAGGGTGTTCCCATAGTCCAGTCGGCTGGTGACGAGTGCCTGGGTGACGGTCTTCCTGGTTTCAGTGGGGATCCATCTGAAGATCTTGCGGAGCATGCGCAGGGTGTTGAAGCACGAAGATGAGACGGCGTTGACTTGTCTGGTCATCGACAGGGAGGAGTCCAGGATGAAGCCCAGGTTGCGTGCGTGGTCCGTTGGCTTGGGCGCGGTGCCCAGGGCCGGGGGCCACCAGGAGTCGTCCCAGGCGGAGGGTGATGAGCCCAGGATGAGGACTTCCGTCTTGTCTGAGTTCAGTTTAAGGCGGCTGTTCCTCATCCAGTCGGCGACGTCTCTCATCCCGTCGTGTAGGTTGGCTCTGGCGGTGGTGGGGTCGTTGGTGAGGGAGAGGATCAGCTGGGTGTCGTCGGCGTAGGAGATGATGTTGAGGTTGTGTTGGCGTGCGATGGCTGCGAGGGGGCTCATGTAGACGTTGAAGAGGGTTGGACTGAGTGAAGATCCTTGTGGAACGCCGCAGATGACTTCGGTGGCCTCGGATCTGAACGGGGAGGCGGACTCTCTGGGTTCTTCCGGCGAGGAACGAGATGATCCATTCCAGTGCTTTCTCTCGGATTCCGATGTTGCTGAGGCGCTTCACTAGGGTGCGGTGGCGAGACGGTGCTCGAACGCCGCGGAGAGGTCCAAGAGGATGAGGGCTGCTGTTTCCCGTTGTCGGTTAGGGTTCTGATGTCGTCGGTGGCTGCGATAAGGGCGGTCTCGGTGCTGTGGTTGGCCCGAAACCCGGACTGCGAGGGGTCGAGGATCCATTCGTCTCGAGGAAGGCGGCAAGCTGTCTGTTGACGGTCTTCTCGATGACTTTGGCCGGAAACGGAAGGAGCGAGATGGGACGGTAGTTCTTGAGGTCGGTGGGGTCCGCCGTTGGTTTCTTCAGGAGGGCGGTAAGCTCGGCGTGCTTCCAGCTCTCCGGGAAGGTGGCGGTGTGGAAGGAGGAGTTGATGATGTCCCGGAGATGGGGTGCGATGGTGGCGTCGGCTTTGTTGAAGACGTGGTGTGGGCAGGGGTCGGTTGGTGATCCGGAGTGGATGGAGTTCATCGTGCGGGTGGTGTCTTCGGTGCTGATCGGGGTCCAGTTGCAGAGGGTGGTGGTGGCGGGCGTTGGTTCGGGCGGTAGGGTGCGTGGTTTGTGCGTCGAAGCTGTTATGTATGTCGGTGATCTTGCGGTGGAAGAACGCGGCGAGTGAGTTGCAGAGGTCTTGCGAGGGCGTGATGTCGTTGTTTCCGGCGCTGGGGTTGGAGAACTCTTTGACGATGCTGAAAAGTTCCTTGCTGTCGTGGGCGTTGTTGTCCAGTCGTTCTTTGAGTGCCGACTTCTTGGTGGCACGGATCAGCTGGTGGTGTTTGCGGGTGGCGTGCTTGAGGGCGGTCCTGTGGTCTGTGGTCTGGTCGAGTCGCCAGGTTTTCTCGAGAGTGCGGCAGTTCTTCTTGGATTCCTTGAGTTTGTTGGTGAACCAAGGGGTTTTCTTGCTTCCGGGTCTGCTGGGACGGTTTTTTAGTGGTGCAGCCTAGCAGCGCTCTGTCTCTGTGCACACTGCAGCCCAGCAGCACTCTGTCTCTGTGCACACTGCATCCCAGCAGCGCTCTGTTTCTGTGCACACTGCAGCCCAGCAGCGCTCTGTCTCTGTGCACACCGCAGCCCAGCAGCGCTCTGTCTCTGTGCACACCGCAGCCCAGCAGCGCTCTGTCTCTGTGCACACCGCAGCCCAGCAGCGCTCTGTCTCTGTGCACACTGCAGCCCAGCAGCGCTATGTCTCTGTGCACACTGCAGCCCAGCAGCGCTCTGTCTCTGTGCACACTGCAGCCCAGCAGCGCTCTGTCTCTGTGCACACTGCAGCCCAGCAGCGCTCTGTCTCTGTGCACACAGCAGGCCAGCAGCGCTCTGTCTCTGTGCACACTGCAGCACAGCAGCGCTCTGTCTCTGTGCACGCTGCAGCCCAGCAGCGCTCTGTCTCTGTGCACACTGCAGCCCAGCAGCGCTCTGTCTTTGTGCACACAGCAGCCCAGCAGCGCTCTGTCTCTGTTCACACTCAGGCCAGCAGCGCTCTGTCTCTGTGCACACTGCAGCCCAGCAGCGCTCTGTCTCTGTGCACACTGCAGCCCAGCAGCGCTCTGTCTCTGTTCACACAGCAGGCCAGCAGCGCTCTGTCTCTGTGCACACAGCAGGCCAGCAGCACTCTGTCTCTGTGCACGCTGCAGCCCAGCACCGCTCTATCTCTGTGCACACAGCAGGCCAGCAGCGCTCTGTCTCTGTGCACACTGCAGCCCAGCACCGCTCTGTCTCTGTGCACACTTCAGCCCAGCAACTCTCTGTCGCTGTGCACACTGCAACCCAGCAGCGCTCTGTCTCTGTGCACACAGCAGGCCAGCAGCGCTCTGTCTCTGTGCACACTGCAGGCCAGCAGCGCTCTGTCTCTGTGCACACAGCAGCCCAGCAGCGCTCTGTTTCTGTGCACACTGCAGCCCAGCAGCGCTCTGTCTCTGTGCACACTGCAGCCCAGCAGCGCTTTGTCTCTGTGCACACTGCAGCCCAGCAGCGCTCTGTCTCTGTGCACACTGCAGCCCAGCAGCGCTCTGTCTCTGTGCACACAGCAGGCGGCAGCGCTCTGTCTCTGTGCACACTGCAGCCCAGCAGCGCTCTGTCTCTGTGCACACTGCAGCCCAGCAGCGCTCTGTCTCTGTGCACACTGCAGCCCAGCACCGCTCTGTCTCTGTGCACACTGCAGCCCAGCAGCGCTCTGTCTCTGTCCACACTGCAGCCCAGCAGCGCTCTGTCTCTGTGCACACTGCAGCCCAGCAGCGTGCTGGCCCTTCTCCCTCTGGCCCCGTGCACACTGCAGCACTGATACCGCACTCTCCCTCAGCTCTCTGCTACCTCCATCCTCACCTGTGACTGACAACACCGGCCCCCCATCCCTCCCATTGGACGCCCCGGCTGGGATTGAGTTGACTCTAAAGCCGGGACCTGCAAGTTCAGTGACGGGAGGACAGAGGGGGTGGGTGGGAGAGCAGGCTGGGGGCTTTTAACTCCCTCTGGGCACCGTTAATTCTCGCTGGCCAGCTAATTAAGTACAACGGACCCCTGCCTATTGTGGTCACGTACTGACACTGAAGAGTAGTGGTGCATCATGGTGTCCCACAACCATAGTACAAGGTTTACTGTTTTTTTTTTTAAATACACGTTTTCAGTAATTTTATTGCATTGCTTTGTTTTAAACACAACCATTTTTAGGTCGAGCATCAGCGCGCATGCGCTGTCTGCAAGACCTGTAGTAGTCAGTATCCCGACTGTAATCCCTCCTGCTGCTGACCATAGGGCGATTGCAGCGTCGCTCTTCTTTGCAGTCTCCTAATTGGTTCCCAACCCGATGATTCACTTCCGTTTTCTTCTTGAGGAGCACCGCTCAACTACGGATTGATTTCATTGATTTGTGGCCGTCCGCTTTTATTAGGAACTATTTCTTCTCAGCCCCTCCCATTCCCCCTGCCCTCCTCTTTTCATTATTTAAATGTGTCGCAAAGCACTTCCAGCGCTGTCAAGGCTCTTCTGGCGCCCGTTTCTCAAGGGCGCAGTTTCTCTTTCTTTTCAGCGAAGGGCCTGTTATCTAGCTCTGCATTTTCTTTGGCGCTGTTCCGTGGAGATGAAGAGATAGAGGCCGCTTGCCTTGCATGGGAACAGATGGTTTGATAAATGCCAGGCTGCTGGACACCAGGTAGTTTGAACAACTCCGGTTCAAACCCGAAAACCATCTACATAAATATTTGCAGGCGCAAGTGGGACTGAATTTAGCACTGACTTCACTCAAGATAAAAGGTTTATTTTTACTTACAAACCAAATAAGCACATTCCATTGTTTTCCATTCTTATAGTATGTTGTTTGCACTCTGCTGCCCCCGCCCCCCCCACGGCAGCACTTGCTAATCAGACAGAACTGGCTTTGTAATTTGGAAGAGGCATCTGTTGAACTGCGCTGTGCACACATTTGTTTTTGGTTTTACTGTACCCTCGAGCAGAACTTCATTAGCTCTTGTGCACTAGAAACAGTTTGCCCGCGGTCGAGCTTGCCTCCGATTGCAAAATTATGTTTATATATATCGCAATGCTTAAAAAAATGGAGGGCATTAATAATGCGTTTTCCAAATCAGTTACCGAAATCCCATATTATTTTAAAGCTTCCGCCCATCCCTACCGTCCCCCCATAATAAAAAAGTAGGCTCCATTGTGTTTTCCAAACAATTGTTACGACATCTTGCTGGAATGTATTTCTTAATTGCCCCCACTACCACCCCCCTTCCTTGCCCTACGTCATCAAAAAAGCCTTAGGTCGCAAAATGTAGTGAGGAGAGTCCATTGATGGAGGCCGCAAAAGCTGTTCCACTTTACCAAATGGTAAGGTAGATCAGTCCGGCCTGCATACTTCTCCATGCTAGCACCATTAATAATAGACGCCCAGGCCTTGGTAATGCATTCCCTGGTCCACCCCAGTCAGCCATTTCCCAGGGTTCAGGTGTTTTTTAATGGGTCTAGGTGGCATTTAATGCAGAGAAAATGTTCAACCCTGCTAAAGCTTTCACAACTAAGCATCCACAATTAAAGGTATTAGCACAATTTTTACTGCTCCACCCCCCACAAGCCCCCCGCACGGCTCTGAGAGGTGGTAGGGGTAATAGGGGAGCTTGGGTTTATGGACCAGATATCAGCTGGGAGGTGGCATCCTGCACCCTTATCCTTGGCGCTACTGCAATGCCCAAAAAGAAACGAACGGTTTCCAGCCCATCATAATCTATGCTAATTTACACATACTTTCGTTTTTTTTTGTTCTTCCATTTGTGTGCCTTTCTGTTTGTGTTTCTGACTTTAAAATGTTTTCTGTGCCTTAAAATGTTCATTTTTTTGCTTTATTAACCACCCCACTCTCCAGGCCCCTGCCACAGGATTCTGTTGACTACTCACACGCCCTTATTCTTTAAAACATCTGTGGGTTTGTAAAATAACTTACCTAATTTTGCGTTATCTGATTAGCTAATGGGAAGTACTTTTATTTTGGTGCCTTCTGTGCTTTCTGCCCCAGTCTGATTATATTTGCCTGTTTAGTCATTTACTGACATTACTACAATAGCAATACTACTGTGTGCCTCAGTGCCACCAATGTGTGTTTGCAGTTCCTCTTCCGTTGCCCTGGCTGCTCTACCCCGGTTTTAGTTTTGCTTACTTGCCCCCTCCTGTCCTAACTTCTGCTTACCCTACCCTCCGTTAGCATCTCCTTCTTATCAACAGCCGAGCTTCTTTCTTGTGTGCCATTGCCTTCTTCCCTGCTCACTCGTCTGCATTATTATTAAGCCATTCTCGTTCTTATCTGAAACAATTAACACCACCCCACCTCACGCTGCTCTTCTCCTCCTCAATCTCCTTTCTTGTGCCTCACGTTGCTGTTCTCCGCCTCAATCTCCTTCCTTGTGCCTCACGCTGCTCTTCTCCTCCTCAATCTCCTTCCTTGTGCCTCACCCAGCTGTTCTCCGCCTCAACCTCCTTCCTTGTGCCTCACGCTGCTCTTCTCCTCCTCAATCTCCTTTCTTGTGCCTCACCCTGCTGTTCTCCGCCTCAATCTCCTTCCTTGTGCCTCACGCTGCTCTTCTCCTCCTCAATCTCCTTCCTTGTGCCTTACGCTACTCTTCTCCTCCTCAATCTCCTTCCTTGTGCCTCACACTGCTCTTCTCCTCCTCAATCTCCTTCCTTGTGCCTCACGCTGCTGTTCTCCGCCTCAATCTCCTTCCTTGTGCCTTATGCTACTCTTCTCCTCACTCTCCTTCCTTGTGCCTCACGCTACTCTTCTAACTCTTGCTCCTTGTGCCTTAAGCTACTCTCTTCCTCACTCTCCTTCCTTGTGCCTCCTGCTCCTCTTCTCTTCGCTCTCCTTCCTTGTACCTCCTGCTGCTCTTCTCCTCACTCTTTTTCCTTCTACCTCCTGCTGCTCTTCTCCTCGCTCTCCTTCCTTGTACCTCCTGCTGCTCTTGTCCTCGCTCTCCTTCCTTGTACCTCCTGGTGCTCTTCTCCTCACTCTCCTTCCTTGTACCTCCTGCTACTCTTCTCCTCGCTCTCCTTTCTTGTGCCTCACGCTGCTCTTCTCCTCACTCTCCTTCCTTGTGCCTCATGCTGCTCTTCTCCTCGCTCTCCTTCCTTGTACCTCCTGCTACTCTTCTCCTCACTCTCCTTCCTTGTACCTCCTGCTGCTCTTCTCCTCGCTCTCCTTCCTTGTACCTCCTGTTGCTCTTTTACTCGCTCTCCTTCTATGTCTCTCACGCTGCTCTTCTCCTCGCTCTCCTCCCTTGTGCCTCCTGCTGCTCTTCTCCTCGCTCTCCTCCCTTGTGCCTCCTACTGCACTTGTCCTCGCTCTCCTTCCGTGTGCCTCACCGTGCTCTTCTCCTCCTCAATCTCCTTCCTTGTACCTCCTGCTGCTCTTCTCCTCGCTCTCCTTCCTTGTACCTCCTGCTGTTCTTGTCCTCCCTCTCCTTCCCTGTGCCTCCTGCTGCTCATCTCCTCGCTCTCCTCCCTTGTGCCTCCTGCTGCTCTTGTCCTCGCTCTCCTCCCTTGTGCCTCCTGCTGCTCTTGTCCTCCCTCTCCTTCCTTGTACCTCCTGCTGCTCTTCTCCTCGCTCTCCTTCCTTGTGCCTCACGCTGCTCTTCTCCTCACTCTCCTTCCTTGTGCCTCATGCTGCACTTCTCACTCTCCATCCTTGTGCCTCATGCGGTTCTTTGCCTCACTCTCCTTTTTTGTACCTCTGGCTCATCCTCTCATCACTCTGCTTCCTTTTGCCTCACACTGCTCTTTTCCTCCTCAATGTCCTTCCTGATGCCTCAGGCTGCTCTTCTCCTCACTCGCTGTCCTTGTGCCTCACGCTGTTCTTCTCCCCACTCTCCTTCCTTGTGCCTCACACTACTTTTCTCCTCGCTCTCCTTACTTGTACCTCCTGCTGCTCTTCTCCTCACTCGCCGTCCTTGTGCATCACGCTGTTCTTCTCCTCGCTCTCCATCCTTATACCTCCTGCTGCTCTTCTCCTCACTCGCCGTCCTTGTGCCTCAGGCTGTTCTTCTCCCCACTCTCTTTCCTTGTGCCTCACACTACTTTTCTCCTCACTCTCCTTCCTTGTGCCTCATGCTGCACTTCTCACTCTCCATCCTTGTGCCTCATGCGGTTCTTTGCCTCACTCTCCTTTTTTGTACCTCTGGCTCATCCTCTCATCACTCTGCTTCCTTTTGCCTCACGCTGCTCTTTTCCTCCTCAATGTCCTTACTGATGCCTCACGCTGCTCTTCTCCTCACTCTTCATTCTTGTGCCTCACGCTGCTCTTCTCCTCACTAGCCGTCCTTGTGCCTCCTGCTGCTCTCATCACTCTCCATCCTTGTACCTCCTGCTGCTCTTCTCCTCACTCTCCATCCTTGTACCTCCTGCTGCTCTTCTCCTCACTCTCCTTCCTTGTACCTCCTGATGCTTTTCTCCTCACTCTCCTTCCTTGTACGTCCTGCTGCTCTTCTCCTTCCTTGTACCTCCTGCTGCTCTTCTCCTCGCTCTCCTTCCTTGTACCTCCTGAGGTCTTCTCCTCGCTCTCCTTACTTGTACGTCCTGCTGCTCTTCTCCTTCCTTGTACCTCCTGCTGCTCTTCTCCTTCCTTGTACCTCCTGCTGCTCTTCTCCTTCCATGTACCTCCTGCTGCTCTTCTCCTCGCTCTCCTTCCTTGTACCTCCTGCTGCTCTTCTCCTCGCTCTCCTTCCTTGTACCTCCTGCTGCTCTTCTCCTTCCTTGTACCTCCTGCTGCTCTTCTCCTCCCTCTCCTTCCTTGTACCTCCTGCTGCTCTTGTCCTCCCTCTCCTCCCTCTCCTTCCTTGTACCTCCTGCTGCTCTTCTCCTCACTCTCCTTCCTTGTACCTCCTGCTGCTCTTCTCCTTCCTTGTACCTCCTGCTGCTCTTCTCCTCGCTCTCCTCCCTTGTGCCTCCTGCTGCTCTTGTCCTCGCTGTGAGAAGTTGGCCTGGCATATGCTGTCCACTAGTTATAGTGGGCACCTTGCACCAGTCCAAACGACCTTTATTGATGATAGGTTTAAAGACAACCCTTATTGAAAGCTATCCTAGTGGTAGCTATGGAGAGCAGCCTTCAGGCTAAGTCTTAAAGGAGTGTTAAGCTGTTTGTTTTACCAATTATAATCTCGTGAATGACCAAATGAAAGGAGAACCACACCAGGTATATATATAAAATATATGTATTTATTACTAAACACTACCCAATAGTCTCTTTATGAGGCTAGAGGTCAAAGTACACAAGTTACAAGTCAAATAGCACAGTAAATTAGCACAATATACGATTAGCCCTAGGGGCGTACCAAACTGTTAGAAATGGGGGTCTCTAGTTGGCAATGGCGGGCCACTGTCCAAGTAGGGACCCTTCTTCCTAAGTCAGAGTAAGAGGGCTACCCTCCTTGATACCCCTGCTCAACCCTGTGGTAACGTAGCACGAGCAGGTAGGCTTATCTCAGAGGCAGGGTGTGAAGCATTTATGACCATACACAGTAACACAGTGAGGAACACTACAGAGGGACACCACACAAGTAGTTATAAAAAATAAGTATCTTTATATAAAGGCAGATTTATCACAAGACCAATAACTGTAAAAGCCACAATACTGTCAAAAATAGGATAGCTGTTGAAGGGCTGTCAAAGATAGTTCAAAGGTTGCAAGAATAAGGTTCAAATTCAAGGCAGGGGTCTCTGCGCCCATTTCTCGTTCAGAGGTTGCAAAAATAAGGTTCAAATTCAAGGCAGTGGTCTCTGCGACCCTTTCTCTCATAAGACTGTCAAAAATAGGATGGCTGTTGAAGGACTGTCAATAAATAGTTCAAAGGTTGCAAAAATAAGGTTCAAATTCAAAGCAGTGGTCTCTGCGACCCTTTCTCTCACAAAGTACCTGGGTTTAGTAGCAAAACCAACAAAATGTAGCAAAGAAGTGGTAGCAATGATTCTCGGCACGTGAGGCCGGTGATGCGTTGAAATCCTTGCCGCAAGGGAGGATGATGCGCCGATCTGCGTGATGCGTGCGGAGACACTGTGACCAACTTCTGCACGCTAGGCCGCCGATGCGATGACTTTCTTGCCGCGAGGAGAAGTCGATGCGACGATCCTGTTGCGCTGTGCGATTGTGTTGCGATGCGAAGAAATGGCGCTCCGCGAGGGAGCGACGAAATCCGGTGCGATGCGATCAAAATGGCGGACGCACGGCGTCCGCATTGCGATGTCTTGAAGCGATGATTTCTGTAGGGGTTGCGAGCGCTCGGCGACAGCAGCGCGATGATTTTTCCAGCGCGTCTCGGCTGCAGCGGCTCGCAAAGAGGCGTCAGCGATGGTTTCGTGTTGCGAGCACTCAGCGGCAGCAGCGCGAAGATTTTTCCAGCGCTCTCGGCTGCAGCGGCTCGCAAATGTGCGTTAG